>JASXSY010001006.1:0-105194 GCA_034509805.1 Sipha maydis
CAAAATTACCAAAATAGATATATTTATATTTATTGATGTCAAAATAATTATTATATTTTGATACTTTTAATGTAAAGTGTAGATACATTACTAATAACCACTCATTATTAAAAAACAAAATAAATAAAAAAATACTTAAAATTGTACCTACACTAAGAAAAAATTATTTACATGAATTTTTAAAATCTGTAAGTTAAGTACGATTTTAAAAAGATTGGTCTTAAAAAAAATTAATTTATTATTATAATTCACTAATTGTGTATTGTGTACAAGTTTTATTAATGTTGTACACAATACACAATTAGTGAATTATAATAATAAATTAATTTTTTTAAAAATGTTGTTAAAAAATTTAGTTATCATTGCTAAAATCAACATATTTTATGAATAAAGTTTTATTAATGTTTATTCATAAAATATGTTGATTTTAGCAATGATAACTAAATTTTTTAACCCGAGTTCAGTTTGATCTTACCCGATAGTGTGTCATGGAAATGAAATTCTCCCACTAAAATAATAAATTATATCTAAACTGTATGACATTTTAATGAAATTTTAGAATTATAAAAATGTTTAAGATACATGTTTTATTAATGTTAATTATATTACCTATATATATATATATATATATATATATATATATATATATATGTATATTTTTATTTGGGGTAATGGTCTTTAAGACCAACCCTCCAAGTATATTCTCCTCCATCTGTCTCTATTCTCTGCAGCTTCTCTCCATTGTATTCCAACTTTTATTCTCCTATATCTTTAGTTACGCAATCCTCTCATCTTAGGCAAGGTTTATACAAAGTTCGTTTTCGATTACGATCCTTATTATTAAGCTTTGTTTCCTCCATGCATGTCCTGTTTTAGTCTTCTCACTAAGATTTTTTTTTTTAAATGAGTACATTGGAAAAGGTTATGGAGTTTTTAATTATGCTGTTTCCTCCATTCCCCGGATTGATCATCCTTACATAGTTCAAAAATCTTCCTCAGAATTTTCCTCAAACACTTCTAACCTTATTTATTTTATTTTAATATATTATTATTATTTTTACGAATTTGTTATTCAAAAGGTTTTTCTTGAATCAATATATTACAAATTGTACACGCATAAAATATTTAAAGGTGATTTAATGATAAAAAAAAATACTGATTAATATAAAAAATTAACAATTGAATAAATAAATTATGATCTAGAAAATGAAATTCGTTTCATAAAAATAAAACTTATATAAATATTGCAGAATAATTATAATAAATAACAAAATACTAAAAATGTATTTTATACTACAAAAACTTGTATTCTACAAATTCTATATGCTAAAGTGGAATCAATCTTATTGTGAGTATAACTTTTATTTAGTTTATTTTTTATAAATGTTTAAGAATAATTTGGCCCTAAACACAAAATAGATACGTTAAGTTTAAATCACAAAGAAAAAAAAAGATTTTTTTATAATAATTATTAACATATTATTGAACTATAATTATATGTATACAGTTTTTTTTATTATTTCAAAACATAACTAATTAATAAAAAATCAATATTAATTAATATTAAAAAATGGACACTAAAATATAAAAACTTTATTTATCTTCTTCTTCTTCTTCTTTTACTTCGCCTTCCTCCCAACTATTTGGGGTCGGTCACCCTTGTCCTACACCTCCACATCACTCGGTCAATCACATCTCCTCTGCACACACCGACAGCCCTCATGTCATTCTCCAAAGTCTCCAACCATCTCTTTTTTGGTCTTCCTCTTCCCCTTTTCCCTTCAACGTCGATCCCCATAACCACTCTTACTGCATTCGTTTCCTCTCGCCTCATCACATGCCCAAACCATCTCAGCCTATTTTCTCTCATCTTGTCCACAATTGGCGCTACACCAACACTACCTCTCACGTAATCATTCCTTATTCTATCTTCTCTTGTCACTCCACTCAACCATCTAAGCATTCTCATTTCCGCGACACTCATACTTTGTTCTATTCTCCTGTTAACCACCCAACACTCTGAACCATACAGCATAGTTTGTCTCACTACACTTTTATAAAATTTACCTTTCAGCCTAATTGGAATTCTCTTATCGCATAACACGCCCGATGCTTCTCTCTATTTCATCCACCCGCACTTAATCCTATGTTTTACATCCATGTCAAAGCCCGTGTCCTTTTGAACAAAAGATCCTAAATATTTAAAGCTCTCAACTTCCCCTATCACATCACCATCTATTGTCAGTTGTGTCCTCATTCCTTCAACTTCTTGGTCTCTTTGTCCAAAATCATACTCAATATACTCTGTTTTATTTCTACTAATTCTCAATCCCTTTTCTTCGAGGGCTAACCTCCACTCATTTACCCTATTATTGACAACTTCCAGGTTTTCTCCTATCAGAACTATATCATCCGCAAACATCATACACCATGGTATCTCCTTTGAAACCTCATTCATTACCACTGAGAACAGGTAGGGGTTTAGAGCTGACCCCTACTAGGTACACACCTACTCCTATACTGAAACCTTTTGATACTCCACACCGACTCTTGACACTAGTACTCGACCCTTCATACATATCCTGGATCAAATTTACATACATTTTTGGGACATTTTTCCTCATTAATGCCCACCTTAAAACTTCCCTTGGCACCCTGTCATACGCCTTTTCTAAATCTATAAACACCATGCATAGTTTTTTATTTTTTTCTCTGTACTTCTCTACTAATTGCCTAACACAAAATAATGGCTCCATTGTCGATTTTCCTGGCATAAAACCAAACTGGTTTTCTCATATCGACGTCTCACTTCTTATCCTCTTCTCTATAATCTTTTCCCAGATCTTCATACTATGACTCATGAGCTTTATTTCTCTATAGTTCCCACATTCTTGTATATCTCCTTTTCCTTTAAATATTGGTACAATAAAACTCTTTCTCCAATCTTCTGGCATTTTTCCCTCTATCAGTACCTTATTAAAAAGATTTTTCAATCACCCAATGCTTACATCTCCTAACATTTTCCACACCTCTACAGGTACTCCATCTGGTCCTACCGCTTTTTTCTTTTTCATCGCCTTCACCGCATCTCTCACTTCCTCCTCACCCACTAGACTAATCAATTCTTCATTCCATGACATACTCTCTAAAGCTTCTTTTGGATATTCCTCGTTCAGTAATTTCTCAAAATATTCTTTCCATCTTTTTTCACATCCTCATATTTTGTTAAAACTCTCTTATCCTCATTTTTTATACACTAGACATCTTGGAAATCCTCGGATCGCTTTTCTCTCACCTTCGCCAGTCTATAAATTTCTGTTTCTCCTTCCTGTGTTCCTAGCCGCTCATATAACTCATCATACCTATTAAGCTTCGCTTTGCTTACCGCACTTTTCACTATTTTGCATACATTTTTATACTCTATCCAATATTCCCTCTTCCTGCTTTTCTGCCATACCTTAAATTGCTTTTTCTTACTCGCTACTACTCTCTGAATCTCCTCATCCCACCACCACGTTTCCTTGTCTTCTGGTAAACTACTTTTGGTTTCACCAACAACCTCTTTTGCTATGTTCTTAACACAAGTGGCCATCCTTCTCCAAACCTCATTTATATCTCCCTCAACATTCCACACAGCTTTTTCTTTTAATTTCTTTATAAACTCCTTCTCTTTGTTTCCTAATAATTTCCACCACCTAATTCTGATCTCCTTTCCTTCTTTTGTTCATATTTTTTCCACTACACCATACTAACATTATCATCAACCTATGTTGTGTTATTACACTCTCTCCAGGAATTACTTTACAATCCATTACTCTTTTTATATTGTCTCTCCTCCACATAAAATAATCAATCTGCGACCTATTTCTTCCACTCTTATATGTTATATAATGCTCTTCTCTTTTCCTAAAATATGTATTGATTACTGCAAGCTCATACGATTCTGCAAAATCCAAAACTTTTTCTCCAGCCTCATTCCTCTCGCCAAAACCATACCCTCCATGCACTCTTTCATACCCTACCCTCTCACTCCCTACGTGACCATTCATATCACCACCAATCACAGCATCCTCATTTCCTGGTATTCCTTACATCACCTCATCCATTTCTCGCCAAAACTCTTCCTTTTCACTTTTTTCGCATTTTACTTGCGGTGCATACGCACTTACTACGTTTAATACTTTCTCCTCGAATACTAATTTTACCATAATTATTCTATCACTTTTCCTTCCTACGTCAACTACCTTAATTTTCATCTCATCATCCAATATTACTCCAACGCCATTCCTAGTACTAGTCCTACCTGAATATATTACCTTATAGTCCTCTCCTATTTCTTTTGCTTTCTCTCCTTTCCATTTAGTTTCCTGTACACAACAAATATTAACTTTTCTTCTTTTCAATACTTCTGCTAATTCTCTATTTCTGCCTGTCAACGTTCCAACATTCCACGTGCCTATTCTCACTTTAAATCTATCCCTCATACCTAGACTCAATAAAAACTTTATTTATAAATTATCTAATTCTTTTTCAATTGTATCAGATTTACGGAAGTATTGTTAATTGTTTAAAATAAGCTTAGAAATTAGTTTATTAAATTATGTCTCTACAAGAATAAAATGAAATATGTAACTTATTCATAATATTTCTTTTGTAATATTTCATCAATTAGTATGGCATTTGTTCAAAAATTAAGGCAATATTTTGATTTTGTAAGTTTATATTTATTAGTCTTATATAAGTTTCAATATTATATGATATCATACAAGTCCGTTAGTTACAATTATCATGTAATTAAATTTGTTAACTTGCATTCAAAATCATTAATTCACAGATAAAAAGCAAAAATGTATTAAATCAAAATATAACAATATAAATATATAAATATACAATACAATATACATATATATTTTTAATTAACACAGCCTCATATATGTATATAAAAAAGTATGAATTACACAAATTGTAAAATAATAAGTACCTAAAATATTATAAAGTGTATTTTTATATAATATGTAAAATTATTTTCGATTTTTTTGAGTCTTGTTTGTAGTACTTGTTGAAGCTTTTATAGCCGGACCAATGGAGCGATTGAAAATGGTACTAGTAATGGACAGTACTGGTGCAAATAATTTTAACCTTCATTAAAAAATAAAAATGGTGTTAACATTTTGATGACAGTAAAAAATTTATAAAATAAACAGACCTGAACACTTTAATTTTTGATGGACTAACTTCATTTGCACTAATTATAAACACAGGGAACAGAATTGAAAACAGACAACCACTGAAAAATTCAAAAAATAATAATAATAGAATCAAATTAAATTTTAATTATTATGAAAGTACTATACCTAATAATATATGATTCTGGTAAAGATGTAATGACTGCCAGTGGTAGACCAAATCCAAGAAAATATGGCCAACAGCTCTCAATTAGAGACAATCTCGAGTTTAACTCTATACCCATATTACACCATTTATATTCAAATGAATACAATGAATATAGTAATGATAAATGTACAATACTGAGAACAGTACTCAGAATTGTTGACGGCACCATACTTACTAAATAACTCTAAAATATAAATATATTAAAAAATTAATGATATTAGGATCATATTAAGATATTTTTTAAAGCAAATCGGTCAAAATATAAGAAAAAGATCATTATATTAAATTTTTAACCATTTTACGAGAGGTATATATCTCAAAAAATGAATTTTTATATTTTTTAAATAATATTATAAGACAAATTTTATTAAATTTTTAATTATTTTACGAGAGTTATATAACTAAATAAATGCATTTTTATATTTTTTAAATATTATTATAGATGTTTAAGATGTTATATTATTATATTATTTTGTACCTATTTAATTTAGTTGTTTGTTAATTATCTTCAACATAATATGTAACATGTATGTAACCTATGGGCTATGTACCAATATATTTAAATAAAAAATACCTATATGATAAAAGACTGAATTTAAATCAAATATTAATTTGGAGACTTTTTTTTTTTCCGTTTACCAAAATAATTAAAATAAAGAACAATTCAATATATTATCTTACTTGAATTAAAAATAAAAACTGAACGACTAGACTAAATGAAAAGTCTGCTATCACCTTACTAATTCGTGATAATTGTTGTGGATCACCTTTTTTTTGTTTATATGCTATGTCTGCGATATCCTAGGTAAATTAATTTTATACATTAATTGGATGTAAAATTAATTTACAAATTATAAATTACTTGGAACCATAAGCTATTTATTATTTTGCTTAATAAAAATATAGGTAGCACCCATACAGCTCCAAATGTCCATGACAATAATGATCGTGTCCATAACCAAATATTTGCATTGAGGTTTCCAAATGCAATTGACATTATGTAGTCTAAGGCTGGTAGTATTACATATTCAAATATTACTATACTTAAACAAAAAATGCCACCATTTAATGTACAACATTGAACTATTCGTTGTAACATGTTTTGATCTCTAGAAAAAAAAAATAATTAGTCCAATAAAATTGAGATAGATTTTATTTTTAAATTAAAAAGTTATATTTTCTTTTTCTTTTTGTTATATTATTTAAAAAACAGTTTTTTAATCTAAATAGATATTATTCAGAATATAAAATATAATACTTTTAAATACTTCATTTTTATTTCATGACACTATTTTCACTGATCTTATAAAACGATTCAATTTTTATTTTCAACAAACACCAGAATCAGCATTTATGTTAATGATAGTTAGCTGTTAATACCCTATTATTATAAATTATAATTTAAATTCTATGTAGTTATTAACCAAATATGCATCACAAAAGATTTATTAACCACAGTTCAATTCCTATAGACTTTTATAAATTCTTTAGATCAAAAAATTATAACAAAATAAAATAGATATAAAAAGTTAGAAATTCGATTATGGGTTAGTTTTTAGTCATAACATAACAATGAATGTAAAGTAATATTTACTTGATTTCATTCAGTAACTACTTATAAAATGGCATTTTTTATTTTTATTTTAATTATATACTAATATACGTAATGTAGGTATGAACCTTAAAAATAAGATGTTTATTAAATAATACAATTTTTTCAATAGAACCAATAGAAAAAATTTAAAAATATTTATTTAGATAATGGAGCTAACATATATGGTGTTTTACATAAAACTTGAAGAATCCTATTAATTATACAACATTATCTTAACAGATATTATTTAACTTTTTGAAAATTAACTTATTCTTAATCATCTACATAAAATTAAAATATTAGTACACCCCTGTAGAAAATTACAGTTTGTAAACTTGAATAATTAATATTTTGAATTATCAATACAAATATTTAGTATTATCTAAAATTTATTGACATAAGATATAATTTTTAAAATTGGTTTATACATTTAAAATATTATTAAAATTATTTTTTCTTTATTTCATTGTGTTAGTATATCTCTTTTAAAACTGAATTAATGTAAATGTTATTTTGGATATTAAATATTTCAGAGTCCGTATTGATATCAACATTTATATAATGGTTATTTTTTAAGACATATTTAGCAAAATTTAAATAAGAGGAACATTTTAATTTTATTTTGGAAATGTATTCTTTATTATCTTATTTTAATATTTTTGTTTATTTCACAATTACATTTAAGTTTGTACATACTAGCATTTTCAAAAGAAAGGGGACTCTTTATAAAGTTTCTGAATTCTATTATTAATAATTTGATTAAATTATTACTAGTTTTAAAAACAATTTTTACTTTATTATTATTGTTTAGAATTTTAGCAAATTTATCAAATATATTATTTTAATATAATGGAATTATTTGTTATTTATTTATTCAGTATATTATTAATAAATGTTTTGCTATTTAACTATATTATTTTGTTTTAATAATTTATTAGGATTATTTTTGTAGTTTGTATTGTTACTGTTTATACCTTATTTAATTTTGATTATTATCAATTTATATAAATATGCTAAATAATTTAGTAAAATTATTTTATTTTGAGAGATACTCATTGTGAATTTTAATAGAAAACATAAGACACAATAATAATTTAACAATTGACTAAATAATGAAAATTTTTAAATAGGTTTAACTAACCATTTTTACATAATAAAATATGATATAATACTATTATAATAACTAAGTGAATAATGAATAATAAGAATAAAATTTAATTTAAATCATTATTGGAAAAAAGAACAAATTATACTACTTTTAAAATAATGAAAACTTCTCATTACTTTAGAAAATTGAACTTTATATGTATACTTTATAGAATCAAAAGATATAATAATAAATGCTAATGCAACAATCTATGAAGTTTTTTAAAACCGTATTAACTCTAAATAGTAAACAGTACTACTAAATAAGTATGAACAATTGGTTTTGTTTAACATTTTAAAACTTATATAATCAAAATCTATACCCTATTGTTATTATAAATACTATTATAAAATAAATAAATAATACTAAATCACAAATGTAAATGTATTGAAAAAAAATTGTAATTCATAGAAATATATACATATGTTAAAGCATTTATTTTAGTAAAATTAAATCTACTTGTAATTTATAGATAAATGTATTTACTCTAAATAAAAATGTCATACTTGGATAAAGTAACTGGTCTGACAACTTTCTTTGACCGCTTGCCTGGCATAAATAAAACAGTTATGCCTTTAAAACTGTCCAAGGCACCTTTGCATACCGTTTTGGATAATCCCTACAAAAATAAATTCACATTGGTAATATAAAACTAAATTTTGAAAAATGAATACAAGCAGTTGAAACTTACATATAAATCATCCATTTTTTTTAAATGTAAAATGTAAAAATGAAATAAATTGATGGCGAATAAATAATAACACGAAATATACAATAATAAGTGGAAAGAAAAAGTCTATAGTAGCTATACTACGTGGAACCTAATTAAAACATTGGAGGAGAACATTATTATTTACAAAATGAACGTCGTCGTTCACAACTCTGTTGGCATCAAATGGCAAATTGAATTCATTTTTTTCCAGTTAAAGTGTTGTCTCGACACTAAGTTTCATATTTTTTTTTTCTCGCGCAATGTTTTTGTTTTCAGTTGTTCGTGACAAGACTTATAGATAACACCGTTTAATACCACGTATCTTGAATTGTTATGAAATATAGATATCGGTTTCAAACATTTACAACATCTTTGTGGTCATTTCATTGTAGCCGTTGTAGAATCTTCGTAATCATAAAATTCATAATATTATATCGTTCAAATAAAAATATATTTTTAAATTTTAAATTTATATTTAATTTGTAAAATAATCGAATCATTCGATTATTTTATTCTATTATTCCCATCACTAATTAAAACGTTAAAAAATATCAATAATAATCTTATAGGTACAAACAAGAATGAACGTCGTATACTGATATACTACAGAATTTATTCTACCACAAAAGACAAAGAATGTCTCGTTTATGTATTAATCGCTGCTCGTACAAATAATATAATTTCATTTGTTTCCGAAAAAATAAAAATTAAATTGTTTTTTTTTTTTCTATTGTTCGGATATTAATTAAAATAAAATCTAAATGATATCGTAACACGTTATATTTATACTATTTCATACTTAATTGGATATAACTACATTAAATTATATAGTTAAACCACAAAATAGGTAAAATCTGAATTCATCTATTCTTTGGATGTAATACTCGTACTATGTAGAATCTTAAACAAAACATGCAAATAAGTTGAAAAAACAATAAGTAGTTTTAGTAAGTAGTAGTAAACAATAAGTAGTTTTTCAGATAATAATAGTGAAGACATGTGGTATAGGTATAAAAACAGGTAAAAGATTAAAAAGTAATGGTTTTTTTTTTTAATTTTTTTTTTTATCAACTACTCATTTATTAATAATTATTAAAATAATCCAACAATAATAATTATTGTAAGAATAATAAATTATTATTAATAATAATATAATTATTAATTATAATTATTATAATATTATAATTATTATAATTATTATAGGAACAAGTTAACAAATAAATTTCTCATTTGTTGAGGAATTTGAGACTTGTATGATGCAAGTATTTTTCATTCTTACAAATTGAGACATTTGACGGTAAGAGGTTAATTGATCAAGTCATTTTTATTAGCTTATGTACTGGTTATATCACTATAACTGATGATGAATGAAGTTCTTGCACGATACATAGCCGGTTAAAAAATTTTCATGAGTAACATTGTTTTTTACATAGTATAAATACTTGAATATGTTTATTAATAATCAGAGAGAACTGAAAATATACTCTACAGGAAAATTTCCAATCAAATAAAATGTACTTCAATTTTTATTTTGAATTTAAGCTGAGAACATATTTTAAGTTAGTGTGATTAAAATTTGTTTATTCGTAACAATCATTCTTACTGTTCAAAACAATATATTTGATTTAATATTTTAGAATTAGATAAATTTTTAAAGTAATAATTTAATACAATATTTGATTTCCAATGAAATAATACTTAAATGATAGTTATACAACATTAATAGGAATAACAAGTAATTTTAATTTTTTTTATTAATTCAACACTTAATAAATTGTAGAATTTTTTTTTTAACAATCAAATTAAAAATACTTTTATGTTAAACATATTGAATTTATTTTTAGTGACTTAGGAACTTAGTTCCTAAAATATAATGCGTAGAGCAGTGTTTCTTAACCTATTTGACTTGATAACCCCTTCCCAAAAAGAAAAAAATTATTTTATTTTCGTGACTTCTTAAAAATCATATACAAAAAGAACATATGTTAATAATGATAATCTGTGATACTTTGTATAATTATAAAACAACATTTTTTAATTTTTTTTTATGAAGTTCAAAATATTTTGTCATAAAATACAAAATTAATAAATATATTTTTGTTTTTGTGACACTTAGAATAAGCTACATAAAATATTAGATATATTGTAAATAAATTATGTATACCTATAATTTATCTAATATACTTGAAAATTTTTTTTGACATTCCACATTACCAGGTTAAGAATTACTGCATATGTAAAATCAAAATCTTTAGTTAACTTTCAGTCAAAAAGATTTTAAATATTAATAATTTAATGATGTTTAATAAACCACAAACTCAATTTAAAGTTAAAATTATATTAGCCAAATTGTTAAGCAAAGAAAAACAAAACAGTGAATACAAAATAAAATAAATAATAATTATACAGAACTCAAATCAAAACACATAGTATACATTTTATGTAATTTACTTATGTTAAGCCAAATTAATACATCAATAAACATTAATAAATACAATCTATCACAGTGAAAATAAATATATGTATGTATATATATAAAGTAATTAAACTTTTACTTTAAAATAAAGAAAAATAAGGAAATTAGGGAACAATAATATTATTTTTCCAACCATGATGCAGCTACTGATGGAGCAGTAGGTGATTTAGGTTTGACATTAAATTGTTTTAAGGTAGTTTCAAGTGCTTGATGATTATTTGCAAAATATGCCAATGTAGCATTATGAAACATCAAAAGTTGTTTATGCATCACTTTCACCTGAAAATGTTGTATAATGTTAAATATAATATATCTATAAATATGATAAGCATATTTTCTAAAAAAAAATAAATAAAAATACTTTAAAATATAATCAACACAAGAAACATAATTTAAGTTATATTTAATTAAATAATATGGATATTGATCAATCTTGTAACCAAAGTATACTAAAAAAGCAAAGTAAAAATTTAATTTGGAAAGTCATTCCAAAATATTTTAATTAATTTAATAGTTTTTTATATTTTTATTATAATAACAGACACAATGAAATCTGTGCTATAACTATAATATTATAAATTATATCAAATACAACTTAATTTATAGTTGACTTTAGTTAAGACTTATAAGGTAAATAATTTAATTTCATTCATAAACTTAGTATTTATCTTTATTTTTTAAAGCTAAATTTATACTGTGGAAATATATATTTAAATACCAAAGACGATATTTTGTTTAAATGTTTATTTAAAAAGATATTTACTCTATTTTCATCAAGAAATTTCAACTTAACAATAACATCAGAACGTAATTTTTCAAATTCTTCCTTATGCTGTTGATAATTCTGTTGGGCATCATCAACACGAACTGTATTAGAATCTGTTCTTGGCATTTGTGCTAACATTTCAAGATCCGAACGATAAGCATCATATTCAATCCTAAAATAAATGTATTATTTTAAAAATGTTTAATGGTGATTTTAAAAATTAATAGAAATATTTAGTCGTTCATTACCTAGCGCATTCATATTGTTTTATGGTAATTAATGTATCTTCAATAGTTTTATTACACAAAGTGTTGACTGATGAAACAAAAAAATTAAGTGCATTTAAAAGACTTTCACCATTTTTTGATAAACATTTTTGAGTTTCTGAATTTTGCATGAATTCTTGTTGCAAATCTGGAGATTTTTGGCCCAATTCAGCAAAAGCGTCCCCAAGTGATTGCTATATGAAAAACCATAATACTTTTAATTCAATAAGAAATTAAGACTCAATTTTCAGATGATATATTAACCAAAAAAGTTTTCTAATCCTAATTTGTTAAATCAAAATAATAATAATCCTCTAGAAAACATTGAAAATCATACCAACACATGCTAAAGAGTTAGTTTTGTTTTTTATTAAATACCACAGATTACATTAAATATAAATTAAATAATTAGTAGTATCACAGATGACATTAAATTTTAATGTCATCTGTGATACTACTAATTATTTATACATAAATATCTTAATTGCTAAAAACCTTTATAGGCCTTGTTAAAACATTAAAGTATTTATACTAGTTACTGCATGAAATGTATAAATAGCAAATTTATTATATTTTAGTAATACTTTATATTTGATAAAAGGGATATTTTACATATATACATATTTTTGTATTAGCTATAGCAGGTTAATAATACCATTAAAACCAATACAAAATGTTAAACTAATCTTACTTGGGTTAAAATAAAACTTTGAAATTGTGTAGCCATGCTTTTAGCCAATTTCAAAATATTTCCATATTTTTTTTGTGTTTCCCTTAATTGTTCAATTTCAGTCTCTAATTCTAAATAAGGCAATAACAGTTAATTTATTTTATTTAAGTACACTCCACAAAATACCCTTACCTATATCAACTGTTTTAGATGATTTTCCAAGTTTCTCATTTATTAATTGTTTGGTACACTTGTATGTTGATACACTCCAATTTTTAATAACATCAATTTTAGAAGTAGGAAATTTTTGATGTGAAATGTCCCCATTTTGAGTAGGACTTGGAGTATAACCTCTTGGAGCTTAAAAAAAAAAAATTAACAAAAATGATCACTCAATTTTATATAAAATATATCAATTACCAGCAGTATTGGTAAGAGGCAATGAATTAGGAACATATGTCCTAGGTCTCAAAGGTCTTGCTTCTATTTCTGATCTTAATATTGCAGGGTGCATATTGTCTGTTTCTGCATTTCTGTTTATATACTCATGAACTGTTGTATGATCACTAGAATTGACAATACGTGACATTGTTTGCTGAACCTATTCTATTTGCTATTAGTTACAACCTACACAAAAAATATAAATACATATCAAATGATAAGAATAAAATATATGATAAACAAATATTTTAAACAAATTAAAAATTATGGTAAAAACGATAAATCTTCTAATGAAAACATATTATACATATGTATCTACAGTTGTATATATAACAATGACACGCAAGTATAATTAATATATGAATATATAGACATAGCAGACAAAAAAATGTTAGATCATATCTAAAAATTTCATAATTTAAACGAATAATTTAATTGAAGTTATAAGTATAAAATATTCTTTCGCTGTGACATCTGATTAGGATTAATAAGATATGATTTAACATCAAAATTACATAAAACTATATAACTGTAATATAATTTTAAGGTCCGAGTACCTTTAAGACCAATAAAATCAAAAATTAATTGAAATTATATTTTTTGAACGTACAAATTAACTTTTAAGATTTTTAAATGCATGCATTGTTTCTTAATTAACTTCATTGACAAATATAGTATACTTGAGTTCTTAAAAAACGACGGAATGTTAATTTTTACTGTTTGACATGTACAATTCCTAAAAAAAAGAAACCTAGTGCAATTGGTACTAAAGAATTCTAACAAAAATTTAGGTGAACCTACCTGTAAATGTTTTAAAGTGAATCAAACAGGTAGGACTAAACAATTTTTAGAACTATTAAATTTATAAAAAAATGTTCATCTCGTACTTTATCCTCTGGCAGTTTTAATGACAAGAAACAGTGCAATAGAAGTACATTTTATTTAAGGGATATACTTCAAATGTAGGAATAATCAATTTTCCACAGATTTACCAAATTGATAGTTATGATGTTAGAAACAAGCTATCATCGATTTAATTGAAATCGTGATAACAAAGTAAAACAAACTTATCAACAAAATTATTTTGGAAATAATAATATAGTTCTAACCGGCCTTTTATTGATAATTGATCACATTTATTGAAACACAGTGTTCTATTACATTTTTAAATTTGTTTTTGAACGAGAAAATAAAATTATAAATAATTGATTTAAGATGGACGAAGAAATTCAGATGAAAAATGTATACATTAACAGTATTAAACTTCATTTTAGATTTCAATTATATCATTAATTATTACTGTTTAATTTCAGATTAAAGAATTTTTACAAAACTACAATAAAATAACTGATGAATGTTTTTCGCAATGCGTTTTTACATTATCACATAGCAGGTTGACAGAGGATGAGGTATGTAGTTACAAATCATTTGGTAACTATTTCTTCATTTTTAAAATTATTTTATAATTCATATCTTGATTCATTTTTTATCCATAGGCCTTGTGTGCAAGTAATTGTGTACAGAAAGCTAAATTTGTTGATCAAAAATGTATGCAAGCATTTATTGAACATCAACAACAATCAATGCAAAAATTCATGGAAGAAGCTAATCAAAAACAAGCTGTACAAGAACCTGCTGCTGACTCTGTAGAAACAAAAATTAATTCAGAAATAGTTGAACAATCAACGGAATCAAATTTGAATTAAAGTTATAAATTAAGATAAAAAATTATATAACTTAGCATTAGTATATATAAATATATATAATATTATGGTTATTGTTGATTTAAAAATACTGTTATTTGATACTAAATAAAATGTAGATATTTTTAGAATCAAAATTATAGTTGATATTATATCTGTAATTAGTCTTATGATCATAGTTGTGCATAGTTTTTAAAATAGATGAAAAATGGCAATTGACTAACAAGTTTCAATATAAAACGTATAACGCCTAATGAATAGTTTTAAAACAAGAATAAATAATAATTTATCATTTGTAATATTACTAAACTATTTGACACAAAAATGTATTGTGTATTGTGGTTTAATTGTACATATATTTTGTATAAAAATAAACAATAAGTTTATACTAAAAATATTTATATTGAGTTAAATGTCTTAACCACATTTTCAATAATTTATGTATATATACAGCAATTAGACAACATATTTATGAAAAAAATATATACAATTTAAGGCTAGGTAATTTAAACAATACTTAAAATATAATTTTCAATTTTATTATGAATAACCAGAATAAACTAGAGGAATGACTGAAGTTCTTGAATCTGTAACAAATAATAATGTATTTAATAAATATCATATAGACATATAAATAATTTTTAAAATAATATAACAAAATTATTATTTATTTATTAATATTATTAACCTTTGTTACAGTAATCAACTATTATCGACACTAGTTTTTATGAAGCGCGGTATCAAATATATATTTAAATAAATACTACGTAACTTATATTAATAATAAATGCGTACAATTAAATTAGTATAACTAATTTATAATTGCGGTTTCTAAATCTGTTCAATTTTAAATTTCAAATTATACCTATGTAGTTAAATATACATATATCAAATACCTGTTGCTCTTTGTCTAGTTGTTCACTAAGTAAATTATTAGATATATTTATAAAACGCTCTCTTAAATTAATATTTTCAATATTAGCAATTTCCATATCTTGTTGTTTTTTACGTTCTTTAAGTTCTTCAATTTCTTGTCGTAATTGATCAATTTTATGTTTAATGTCATCTACAACAAATTAAAAATAAAGTACATATAAAAAGAAAATATAAACTTAAATACATTTTTAAGAACTTACCAGCAGACACATTACCAGCTTCTAAAGGAACCAATGTTGAAAGAACTGGCATATCACCAAGTTTACTATCATCACTAAGTTCCAATTCAGATTTAAGATCTTCACCTATATCATCTCTATATCCTATACTTTCATCAAAAGTGGAGTCTAAACCATGTTCTTTTTTTATATCCAATTGGGAATTATCATTAGATATAAACATTTCTTTACTAAATTCTGTTACAAGCTTTTGGGTTCCAGATATTGAAGGTTTTTCATCCTACATTAAAATCAAATAATACATGAATATGTATGTAAATAAAATGGTATTAAAAACTAACCATCAAAGAATTAGTATCAGACAAACGACTATCATCAGCACTTAAACGACTCATATCTTCATCCATATCCATAATATTTATATTACCAGCTTCCTCGTCTGAGTCACTAAGAGCCTCACCAAATATATCTCTTTCAGCTAAAAGTAAAAAGTATCTAGATTATTATAAAGTAGAACATTAATATAAAACCTAAATAATATAACATTATTCAATTTTTTTTATCTGTCTTTCAAATGACAAAATTTGTTAAGAAATATATACATTTAAAATTATTGAATGAGTTTTTATCGTTAATTAGAACAATATAACTTGTACTTATTTATTTACACAACCACATTTTTTTATGACAATTATACTTAAGTTTAAATATCTTTGTATTTTTATTGATATTGAATCAAATAAAATTCTGAGAAAAATAAAGTCTTGGTTGAATAATAATATTTTTTTCTCAGTTCAAACTTTAGAATTGTAAGCCACACCAAAAAAATACATGCAGAACTTTATAAACAGATATTGTACATAGACAGTACTAAAGAAAGTTAATTTTTTAACTATTTCAGTACTTTTCCAAAGTGATAAAAAATCTTGTACATAATGATACATTTTACTTTATACCATTTAAATTATGTGGATAAAATATAGGTATATAACAATAAGTAATATAATTTTTTATAACTCTTAAATAAATTGTATTTTAGTTAATAGCATTATTATAATATATAAATTGCATAAACACTATATTTTTAAATCAAATTTAATAGTCTAACTTAAATGGAAAACCTTAATTTTAATTTAGGAAAATAATTATGATTCTATATTATTTTTGATATAAATAAAATAATTTCATAATTAGTCCTTTAAGAAACATAAACTAAGGTTATATATGAAGTCATACCAATATCTTGCTTTATATCATTATGCATTTCACCTTGCATAAATGGTTCTTCTTTCACTTTTCTATTATTTTGAACCTCTGTTTCAGAAACTACTTCCCATTTGACACTTGAAGCTTCACTATCACTTTTTAAAAGATATTTAACCTAAATGAATATTAAATTATTATATTGAATAAAAAAAATAAAAATAAAATAGTTAAAAGTTGAACCTCTTTTTCAATTTCTGGAGCTTCAACATATTTTTTCCTGAGTGTTTTGCGAAATCTTCTTTTCCGTACATTTTTTAAAGGGGGAGTAATACCATGTGGCCACAAATATTTTTTATCAACTTTATTAGGTTCCTTTTTTTTAAATACTTTGGTTTTTTCTTCTTCATCAGACTGTAAAAATTCTTTATCTTCTTTGCATAAAATCATCTGGGAAAAAAGTAATACCCAATTAAAATATTTTATAAAAACCTGTAAGGAAAAATAAAAACATTATTTAATATGATTTTGTCACAATAGAGTAACAAAATCACATAAGATAATTAAAAAAAAAAAAAAATAATACAAATATTTACAAAGATCAGTATTTTTAAATTATTGTAAGTATATATTCATTCAAATTGACAAATTGGTTGTAGATTAAGTTTATACTTTACCTGACAGATATCTGCAGTTTTATAGACAGTCTTGTTATCAATTGTTTTTTGTCCTTCAATGATAGTTGGCAAGTCAAAAACCTATAATATCAATAAACATTATCATAAAAATTCAAAAGAATTAGGAACTTAGCTTTGATTTTGAAAATAATAAATTACGAATTATTTATAAATTATATAATTATTAATAATGTAAATAAAAAATAATATTTAATACATATTAATTTTTAATTTATTAAATTAGAAATCTATTGTATGTGTTGTACCCATCTGCACAATACTTAATTATGCCATTATACTCATTCATAAAATAAATTATGAGTTTTTGTACATAAATAATTAATGTTAGTAAACAAATTTAACCTTTGCATATAAATGATGATTCCCGATAATAACTTCACCTCTTCGAATATCATTCTCCAATTTTATACTCATTTGTTCTTTGGCATCTTTTTTTATTAATTCTCTTAAAGTATTAGCAGCTTCCTACAAAAAAAAAATATGGATTATTACAACTAATACAAATGTAAAAAAATAAGAAATATAAGATGTTAGAATTGATTAGTTTATCTTTATTTACACTAGTTGTATAATGTATAATATATAAGTAAACATATAAGTAATAATATTTTTAAATATAAAATATCCAAAAATCCAAATGATTTCAAATAACAACACATATTGTTACAGATATATATAATAAAGGTTTCCAAGATAACCACTAAACAGCGGATACATAAGCAATAAAGAAAATCTCACTAGTATAATTATTATAAAATGAAATACGAATATTCACAAATAGATTTATGATCAATTATAATAAATCTTTATAAAACATATAAAAGGTTGTTAACTAAAAACCACTATCATTATAATAAACCGATATATGAATATGCACAAGTTTGTGCCAAGGGAAGTTTTTAAGGTGGGCATTAATGAGGAAAAATGTCCCAAAAATGTATGTAAATTTGATCCAGGATATGTATCAAGGGTCGAGTACTAGTGTCAAGAGTCGGTGTGGAGTATCAAAAGAATTCAGTATAGGAGTAGGTGTGCACCAGAGGTCAGCTCTAAGACCCTACCTGTTCTCAGTGGTAATGGATGAGGTTTCAAAGGAGATACAGGGTGAGATACCAGGGTGTATGATGTTTGCGGATGATATAGTTCTGGTAGGAGAGAACCTGGAAGTTGACAATAATAGGGTAAATGAGTGGAGGTTAGCCCTCGAAGAAAAGGGATTGAGAATTAGTAGAAATAAAACAGAGTACATAGAGTTTGATTTTGGACAAAGAGACCAAGAAGTTGAAATAATGAGGAGACCACTGACAATAGATGGTGGTGTGATAGGTGAAGTTGAGAGCTTTAAATGTTTAGGATCTTTTGTTCAAAAGGACAGGGGCTTTGACATGGATGTAAAACATAGGATTAAGTGCGGGTGGATGAAATGGAGAGAAGCATCGGGCGTGTTATGCGATAAGAGAATTCCAATTAGGCTGAAAGGTAAATTTTATAAAAGTGTAGTGAGACCAACTATGCTGTATGGTTCAGAGTGTTGGGCGGTAAACAGGAGAATAGAACAAAGTATGAGTGTCGCGGAAATGAGAATGCTTAGATGGTTGAGTGGATTGACAAGAGAAGATAGAGTAAGGAATGAATACGTGAGAGGTAGTGTTGGTGTAGTGCCAATTGTGGACAAGATGAGAGAAAATAGGCTGAGATGGTTTGGGCATGTGATGAGGCGAGAGGAAATGAATGCAGTAAGAGTGGTTATGAAGATGGACGTTGAAGGGAAAAGAGGAAGAGGAAGACCAAAAAAGAGATGGTTGGAGACTTTGGAGAATGACATGAAGGCTGTCGGTGTGTGCAGAGGAGATGTGATTGACCAAGTGAAGTGGAGGTGTAGGACAAGGGTGACCGACCCCAAATAGTTGGGAGGAGAGCGAGGCAGAAGAAGAAGAAGAAGATGAATATGCACAAGTAGATTTATGATCAGTAATAAATTGTTGTAAGATATGTGAAAGGTTGTGGAATGCAGAAATCGTAAGACCGATCACTTAGGGTTGAGCGTTCGATAGTAATTACTAGCGCTCGGAAGTTAATTACTTCATAAACAATAAAAAATGACCTAAAAAATATGCAAATATGACATAAAAATGGCAAAAAATGTCCTTAAAAAATGACCTAAAAAAAATTACAAATATCAGTTTTAAAAAAAAAACATTTTTTTTAAATATTTTACTATATTTTACTATAAAATTCTGTATAAATTTATCAAAGCTTCGAATTACTCAAAATATGACATGAAAATTACAAAAATGTCCTTAAAATAGGGAAATAAAAAAATAATAAAATCGGATACTAATCGAATATTAGGAAAAAATAATAAAATGCAGATATAATACTAATCAATACAATACGACAACGACAAATGTAATTGTTGAGATAAAATTGGATAGGTACTAATATAAGTCTGTGGTAATTTCCAAATTTTAAGTTATCGGCATAATGGTTGACAAGAAACTATAAGAAATGAACTAGTGTGAAATCAGTAAAAATGACTAAAAAAGGTGGGAAAATGACCTAAAAATCTCAAAAAATGACTTAAAAAGTAATAAACACCAAAAAATGCAAAAAAAATGCAAATTAAAAATTAGTTATTCAGATTCACCTGCTAACGAAACAAATTTGTGGCCAGGAGAGCATCGTTTAAAAAGTTCTGAAAAAAAGTGCAAAATGCATCAACTTCCGAGCCCTAGTAATTACTAATAATAACTTATAATAAATTTACATAAATACGTTTGGGTGACAATGAGCACTTATTTTATAAAAAGGATAAATCTTGAAAAGACAGAAATCATGAGGCCAACCACTTAATACGGGGTAAATAATTTATTATTAAGATATTAAAAACTTGAATACAATAATAGCCATATCCATATCAAGTGGTTCACACGAAATCTAAGTATATAAGGAGGTTCCTAACAGATCCAATATCAGATGTGTTTTAGTCCGGTCAGAGCAAGCACCTTCATGCCAGTTTATTTTATGAATTAAATTAATATTTTGGACTTAAAATATTTTAATAAAAAGTAATAACTTAATTTTTTGAGTCAATCTTTTATCCTTTTCCTCAACTACCATTGTTGAACTGACAGCACGCAACAATAAGTATGAATTTACTGTGTAGAATAGTAAATAAACAATTTTATTTGCTTGTATTAAAATTAATAATTAATGTACTAAAATTAAATTAAATACACACAATTTGAATTTATTAAATTAAAAAAAACTTTATAGGAACATTCACGAGAACCAATTATACTATACTTCATATTTAAACATTTATTATAATAAAATATAATTTAAAGTTAGATATATAAACTTAATACATTTGGTTATTAATATCTAATAAAATATTTTAGTAAAATAAAACATTCTTGTAGCGAAATCATTAGGGATCAACTGATTTTACCATTAAAAAAGAGTTTCAGTAATAGGAAGATTAAAAATAATATTTTTAAAAAACTCAAATCAGAATGTATGTGTATAATTTGAAAATAAAAATAATATTTAGGTTTATACAGAGTAGGTATATTTAATTTAATTTTAATAGGTATACACATTTTGTGTATAAGTAATACAAAAGTTAATACTTAGAAAAATAATTGTTTTCAATTATTGAGGATGACATACTTTAAAGTATTTATTATTAATTAGCATTTTAAATAATGATTAAAAAATGTAGTGCAATTACAAGATTGTCATTTTAAAATTATTCTGTATGTATTTCTGTCTTATAAAAAGTCTGTTATAAGAAAATATTACCATAATACTTATTAATATATAAGAATAATTTTTTAAATGACAATAATGTTTTAGTTTCGGATTAATGAAAGTTCCACTTCAGAGAAGTAATTTTTTTATGTATTTGAAAGAGTGATTATATTTCATTATTAGAAGATTTCCATTTTATAGAGGATCCGTTAAAAGTATGTTTTATTGTATAACATTAATTCATCTTAAAATAATACCGTTTAATATTAGTAAAAAATAAAATAAATTATAAATTATTATTACCGTAGGAACCCTTAAAATAACTTCGCTTTCCAATTCAACAGCTGGATCAGACTTTTCTTCCATTTTCAGTTCTTTAAGTATATTTAAAAAGCCAAACGTGTATTTATTGTCAAACAAATAACAAATAATAAACACTTGAACACAGGACTTTTAAATATAATAAATTATTGTGAAACGATGAAAAACATAACATTTAACATTTATCAATAACGATAAAAAGATAGTAAGATCACAGAATAGATAAATATAATAAGTAAGATTAAAGCTGAAAGATTATCACCACGGCTGTGCTAAAAGTATAACTGAATTTCCTTGCAATATGAAATAGCCTCCTTGGCAAATACTGTTATCAGTTGACCGCCATAAAAATCTTGTAACGAAAATGGAAAGTGGAAGATTCAATTTTAAACGTGTAATTTACGTGTCCACTTACCACTATCCGTTCACTGCCGTTCCTACAGACAATCTCTTTTCTATGGCAGAAGTGGTTCGTGAGGCGTGTAGACGTATTAATGTCTATTCAGTATTGAACATAAGTGAACCAAAGTAATATAACATTTTTTTTTTTTTGGTAGCTAGTATTATAAATTCTTAATAATGTCTGATTTTGATTCTGTGGTTCTTTTGCTTAAGAAATATGACCAAGAACACATTTTAAGATTTTGGAATAAACTGGATGACGGAAAAAAAAAAATCTTATTGGATGACATTCGTGATATAAATATTCCAGAAGTTGTAGAAATGTTTAGGAGAACTGTTGAAAATATCAGTGCTGATCAACAAAAGTTGGATGATAAGATGAATCCAATCCCTGCCGAGTTGTATGGTGCAGTTAACCGTAGTTCAGTAGAACTGTTGACAAAGTATGAACAGATTGGACTTGAACAGATATCTCAAGGTAGAGTTGGAGTTTTGTTAATGGCTGGAGGCCAAGGCACAAGGCTTGGAGTTAGTTACCCTAAGGGTATGTATGACATCGGTTTGCCTTCTCATAAATCCTTATACCGCATACAAGGAGAACGTATTCGGCGCTTGATCAATTTAGCTAGTAAAAAATATGGAAATTGTAAGGGTCTGCCATGGTTTATAATGACTAGTGAACACACTATGGAACCTACCCGTAAGTACTTTATAGAAAATGGTTTTTTTGGACTAGATGAAAATAAAATTGTTTTTTTTGAACAATACATGCTACCAGCATTTACTTTTGATGGAAAAATAATTATGGAAAGTACTTATAAAATCTCTAAGTCTCCAGATGGAAATGGAGGTATTTATAAAGCTTTACGAGATCGCAATGTTTTGGATAAAATTAAAATGTTAGGTGTTCAATACCTTCATGCCCATAGTGTAGATAATATATTAGTGAAAGTAGCTGATCCAATATTTATTGGCTATTGCATTACAAAGAATGCTGAATGTGGAGCCAAAGTTGTTGAAAAAACTTATCCGTCTGAGCCACTTGGTGTTGTATGTGAAGTTGATGGAAAGTTTCAAGTTGTTGAGTATAGTGAAATTATTGAAAAAACTGCAGAAAAACAAAATCCTGATGGTCGTTTAATTTTTAGTGCCGGTAATATTTGTAACCATTTTTTTACAACAGATTTTTTAACTGATATTGCTTATAAATATAATAGTAAATTAAAACTGCATATTGCTAAAAAGAAAATATCTTATGTGGATGATGATGGCAATGTATGCAAATCAGAAAAACCAAATGGTATTAAAATGGAAAAATTTATATTTGATGTATTTGAATTTTGTAACCGTCTTGCCGTTTGGGAAGTAGAAAGAGATGAAGAATTTAGTGCTTTGAAGAATGCAGATGTGCCGAATGGTAAAGATAATCCTAAAACAGCTCGCTTAGATGTCTTTTCTCTCCATAGAAAGTTTGTTGAAAAAGCTGGAGGTAAATTCGGAAGAGACAATATTGAGTGTGAAATTTCACCTTTATTATCTTATGCTGGGGAATCTTTAAGACATTTAGTTGATGGTAAAACGTTTGATTCTATACTAGAATTGAAATCTGATAAGGAAATGTCTACTTCTAATGGAAATTAAATGTGTCTGTTTTTCTTAAACATTTAAATGTCTTTAGTTTCATATTCTTCCCAACCTATTGAAAAAAAATATAATTTCCAATATATTCTCTAATTTTTTTATTATTAAGATAACATTTCTCAAATATATAATATGAATAGTTAACAAAAATGACCTAAGTTTTTAAATCATTCTTGATTTAAAATTATTTTATTTTTAATATATATATATTTTTTAAAAACTATTGTTACTGTTAATTATAGTTATAAGTGTAACGGTTTTACGATATTGTTATATCCTTTAAATATTTATATAATGTTTTGTGTACTTATGTTTATTTTACAAATGTATTATACATGTTTTTTTTTAATACAATACATTTATTTTTTATATTTTAAAATTAACATTTTTATAAACACAAAAAGTATAATAGAGTTTATAATATTATAAATATAGCCGAGTATTATTTGTATTGTATACATTTTATAAAAATTAAAAAATATTTCTGTAGTGTATATAATATACTTTTTCAGTATGTATATCTAATATATACTATGGTTTTTTTTTTTTTTTTTAAATAATTTACAATAAACAATTGTTTAACAAAAAATGCTTACGTTTTAGTAGTATAATTTCACTTACAATATATAGAATATAAATGTAAAAAATATTAATATTACATAAATGTCATAAATATTACTATTAATAGACAATAATTTACTTAATTTAGTCATAGCTAAAAGTATCATTTAAATGTTAATCTAAAAGTATTAAAAAAAAATAGCATAATTTTCTCATTTAATTAAAAAAACAATCTTTACAATCGGACACTTTGGATGGATTATTTTATTTTTTTGGTTGCACATTTATGATTAAATTAAATTTAAATACTTAAAATATGATTAAATAATACATAAAAATCGCTCTCAATTCCATTTTTTGCTCAATATGTATTTTAACCTTTTTAAACTATTACATAATTAAGTATACATTAACTCAATATTAACCTGTTTTACAACTATAATAGAAAATTATATAACAGTTGTTACTGCTTATTAGAATTTCTTTGGAACCAGAACATTTTTGAATCAATAAAAAAGAGAAACCCCCCTCCCAAAATTAATTTTTTATCAAATTTTAGTTTAGTAATATGAATAATATTGTTAATAGTAATATACCAAAATCATAATGTTCGAGTTAAAGTAGAGAAATTATAATTTAAACATGTATTTATTTGTTCATATTGAAATACCTATCACTTAATAATTGATAAAAATCCATTCAATGTTTATTGTATAATTGTCAAAAAAGACCCCCATTAATTAGTGTAGTGATTTAAATCTACAATATTTTTTCTATGAGTTAGTATATGTTTTAATTAACTGCTTATTTAGAGTCTAATAAGCAAATGAGTCAAATAAACGAATAAGCAGTAACAACTGTATTATTGTAATATATAGCTGGTATCTATTAATATTGCCTAATCTTAACCTAATCTAAGAATTATTTGATTATAATAAATCATGCCGTGTTAAAAGTACCGCTGTAGCGGGTGGTGCCTTTATTCAAGTCCTTCAGGTCAAAAATATAAGTAACTATATCACATATGATTCTTATACAATTTTTTTATGGATTGCACAAATAAAATAAATGTTAAATAAAAAAAAAATAATTTCAATATTTGTATGATTATTTTTAAAAGCTTAATAATACATATCTTAATCTTTAAGTTCTTATGTAATTACAAATTACTAATTTTTAGTCGTTTCAATTAAACATATAATATTGTTTGAGATATTTTACATTGCAGTAATCCACAGCACTACATATTATTTATAGATACTAAAAACTATTCAACCAATAATTTATTTTTTGGTCTTTAAAATTCAACAAACATTTTACACTTTAAGGATATTTAAAATAAACAAAAATTTTGTACCAATAACAAATATCAATCTAAATTAAGTTAAAATTGATCATACTTTTTTCACATATCTCAATAAATGTAATAGTAGTTTAAAGCATATAATTCGCCAATATATAAATTAATGATTAAAAACTTATACCTAGTAGATCTTAATGTTTCATTCAACATTATTTTAAATATTTTATTATAAATTATGTTATATTGCACTGCCATAGTCATCGAGTTTAAATTAATAAATATTGATTAGTTAGAAATCCAAATTAGTTATGAAAATATATTAATTCAGTGAATATAAATTGAACAGGCAGTAAGATAGTAACCATAGTTGATTATATTTAATAAATAAAAGTGAAATTAGTGCTATGAAAGTGTTACCATACTTATATCCTAAAAGCCTAACTAGAACCTTAAATATACTTTTTGCTTCATAGTAAAAGTGAGTGTATAATGACTTAAAATGTACTTTCACTTTTCAATATACATTTTTAATATAATTTCTTGTTGAATAAATAGTAGTGAATTATCTTGATATACATATAATTTTTCAAACCACTTTTTGTAATTTAAATAAATTTTTTTTTCATAAACATTGTTATATAATTTAAATTTAATAACTTCTAAAATATAAATTTCACATATAGAACATAATGTATCAAATAATACATAATTTGTTCTTATTTTTTTACATTTTTTAGGTGCTTCAAAGCACATTTAGCCGCTGTACATTTAGCAATTCTATAATTACGACCTATACCTTTAAATTCACCTTTGCCAAAAATTTCAACTACAACACGAACTCGTCTACCATCTGCAAGTTTTTCAGGCTTACTGAAAATTATAGTAAAAAAAAATATATATATATATATAATCATTAACAACAATTTTAAATTAATATTAATTATAAACTAACTAATGATAATTAATTTAATATTAATTTTTTTTATACTAAACTTACCTAAACTTTGCTGTTTCTGGTTCTAGTTCAAGAAGTTCTCGAATTGGAGATTTTGGTACATTTTTACTAAATTGTTCTATAAAATATAAACATGTTAAAAATATGTATGTATGTATGCTATCATAAATTAATTTGATTATTGGCCAATTAATAAAATAATATGTATTAACAATAAGTCTTTGTGTAAAAGTTTAACATATTGAGTATTAATATTATAATAAATAATTAATTTCAAACTACATATATACATATAGTAATATAGTATACATAGTACATTTTATTACTGATCAAATCCCTTATGTGTCTGTATCCCTTTACTAATACTAAATGTACATGTTATAAAAATAATTAACTACCTGAAGTATTTTTTTAATATTTTTTAAATAAATATAAAATTATTATTGAATATAAGAATTTTGTTGGCATCTTACCCATTTCATTTTCCATTATCTTATGATATACTTTCCATACTGTATCTAATGACATGTTACTATCTAAATATATTGCTCCAGCAACTGATTCAAAAACGTCACCAAGTGCTTTTGGGACCTCAACATCTTCTGCTTGTTCACACTCATCTTCTCCCATAAAATAAAACTAAAATATGAAATTATGGACATAATTAAAAGGCTGATTCAATGTATAAAAATATAAATATACAACTATTCAATATATACGCTAGTGCATTTAAAATATTTGCACCCTGTAGCGAAATTATTTTTATTCGCTTCCCCCCCCCCAACTTGTTGCTACTCTTCAAAAACTCAGACCTATTCTTTCCACCCACCATTAATTAAATGTCCTTTGCTTGTTTTGTTAAATTAAAAAATCATACCAAATAACGACAAGTAAATTGTATAAAATTGTTTAATTACAATTTTTTCTTGTCTGTTGATGGAAAATTTTCCTATAATGTTGTCATATTGGGTATCAAATCTGGTGATCCGTCATCACAAAATCATTGATTAATTAAAAAATGTTAAACAATACATATTAATCAATGTTATACATTGTGATAAAAAATAAAATAAAATAATACACTCGATAAAACTGCCACCCCAAAACTGTTAAAATATTGCCAATGGAAGTATTTGCCCCCTTTACCCCTCCCCAAAATGTGCCACTGAATACATAGAATATTAAATTTAAATTAACTAACAATAAAAATTATCTAAACAGAATTGCAAATAAATATACTATAGTAATTTAAAAATTACCTCTTCATCAATAGTATGACCATTTTCTTCTTGAATTGTTACAAATCTACAAACCACTTCGGACAAACCAGGGGATAGATGTTTAAAATACTTATGAAAACCATTTCTAACAGCTAAAGATGCAAATATTGTATTATTTACTAGTGCTGAACGGAGATCTGTTAATGCACCAGGAGAATGTTGTCTTTTGTCTTCATACAAGTGTCTTGTAATTAAATAGTCTAAAAATATTTTATGACACTTAAAATTCATAACAATTATTATAATTTAATTTGGTTACCTAAAACTGCATCACCCAAAAATTCTAATCGCTGGTAACAATCAGTTAAACGATTGGGATAATATGAAGCATGAGTCATTGCTTGTAATAAATAACTGCGATCCCGGAAAAAATATCCCAAGTGTTGTTCAAAAGAATCAAATCCATCCATTAATTTTATTAATTCACTTTCAGGATCAGGTATATTTCGCAGAAGAGGAGAAGATGGCGGTTTTAGATTTCCTAATTTGGAATCTTCAAGCACTGGTAACACTCGTATTCCTAACCAAGACATGAACAACAATGCTCCACGAGCACCACAAGATATCAAATATGCACCTGTAAGAGATAAAATTTAATTACTAAAAAAAATTATGAGCATTATATGTAACACACCAATCAATGCTTCCACACAGTCTGCAATACTTTTATCAGGAATGCTATGTTGAGTAACAAGGTTGTAAGGCACAAATAGAGGAGCATTTTCTAGGTTATCATTTGAGAAACCAACTTTGAATTGTTGAATAGCTTCTTCAATTTCTTTATCTGTAGGATCTTTAAACGTAGGAAGAGTGATCATATTCCATAATGTAGTTGGTATACCAGCATCAATAAGAGCTTTCTCCAATTTGTGTGGTACAAAATAACAAGGTGGTAACCAATTGTCATGGGGCTCAAATTTTGTGGAAATCATACGTTCACCAAACATTTTTAATTTACCCAGACGATATAAATTCAAATTACTGACTTGTTTCGATCTTAAATGGCTTAATTTTCCTTCGTGTACATTATCATGGGTGCAATATAAATAAGCAGTAATGGCATATTTTAAAAAAGAATCACCAATAGTTTCCAAACGTTCTAAATTAATACCATCATTTGCATTAGACATTGTTAATGCTTGAAGTAAAACACTAGGACTTGGTCCAGGATGATTATTTAAATCTGGTTGAAAATCAAAACTAAATACTTCATTTTCTTCATGAATTCCATTTATCTTATTTACAACAACATTATCATTATCTGTACGATTTATATTTATTTCATTCTGTGTACATTTTTCAACAATAGACTCCACCGTAATATTATTTGACAATATATTAATGTCTACGAGTCCATAACCAGTATCTGAATTTAACACCCATGGTAATTTTAATAAAAATTCATCATCAATGTCTGTATTATTTTTTAATGCTCGATTAATAACTATTTCTTCGTCTTTTTTGTAAAGTAAATTTGTTAATTTTTCTTCAATTTGATTAGAATTATATTTCATTTTAGTATCACAACTATCATTCCAATCCCATGAATAATTATCATTATTTTTAAAAAGAGATAATTTATTAGGTTTTGATTCATTTTGTTCCACGGCTTCAGCTAAATAAGTATTTCTGAACTCTATACGTAAACCATTTGAATGTAAATCACCCTCTTGATATGCATCTTCTGAATCAATATCACTAAATGTACTTGATTCATTATCACTTTGCACCATCCAACTAGTTGGAGATGAATATCTCACTTTATTTATACTATCATTATTTTTCATTGCAAAATCAGCCATATCATTAGACCATGTGCCAATATCCATCCAGTTAGGGTCATCTGATTTATTAATAGTATCTTCTACTATTTCCTCATTTATAGTTTCTTCAACTAATTCAACTGATTGAATAGTTTGTACTACATTATTTTCTTTTTTTTTTTTCAACACTTCTTTCATCGTCCATCCAAAATTTAATGGCTCCCAGTTATAATCTATAAAATTTTGGAATTTATTAGTAAATTAAAATGTTAGTAATTCATTTTAATCTATTTTATACCATAACTTAAATCAAGTGATCCTAAGGATATATCTTTAGCAACAATAGTACGTATTTCATCAGCTAACAGTAAAGCGTTTATGCGATATAATATACATGGTAAAGAAACAGCCTTGCGCCACATTGATGCTGGAAATAAATGTATATTACATAGTTCTGGAACAAGAATTTGTTTTTGACTTAAATTATCCCGTTTGGCTTTTTTAGTTGCATCACTACTTGTAGGTAAAATTACACCTTTACGATTCATATACCTAAAAATAATTTATATTAGAAGAATAGGAGTATTTTAAGTATACTAACAAACCTTGGTGTAAGAAAATTTAATCTTGCTGAAGTATGATCAACATCTAAAAGAGGTTGTTCTAGATTTTGGATTTGCAAATTGTATTTAAGATAATAGTAATCTTCAAATGTTTTATAATTTTCTATTGAACCAGGAAAAGGCGCTTTAGGATTAAGATGGGTGCATATCTCTGCCACATAAAAATACTAAAAAAAAAAAAAAATACATTTAAATAAATTAACAATTAAAACTGATATTGATGATATTACCTGAGGTTGTTCTTGATTTCTATACCATGGTGTAACTACAGCATCTTTTAAGACTTCAATATCAGGATTGAAATTTTGTCTATCTTCATTAGATATAATACACAATTTTTTATCTTTATTTATGTGCATCTTATCCAGAAAATTCCAATCAATATCTATTGATCCATTATCATCTAAAAAATATTAAATACATTTAACAATTATTGGCATCATAAATTTACTAATTTATACAACCTCTACGAGTAGGAGCAATAAAATAACAATTGTGAGTAGTAGTTGGATCAAATGCCACATGACATTTTTGCAATCGTAGTACATTCGTGAATGTATAGTTTAAAAATGTAGCTATATTATCCAATTGCTGTTGAGTAAGAAATAAGTTTGTTTTAATCAGCTTAAGACTCACATATACTTCACCACATCGAGTATAAATAGGAAATGGTGGAATCTGTATTTTAATTGAATTTCCAAAGTTATATACTTGAACAAATTTATATTTTAAAAATATTTACTTACACTAGGAATATGTTTTGTAGTAAGAATACCAAATCCATGAATAGAATCTTCAGGAGGATGAATTCTTCGACCTCTAGTATTTTGTTCTTCAGGTACAGGACAATTCATATTTAATAGTATAGCATATAAATTACAAGGTTTGCCTTCAACTGGCCTACAATCGTTTAGGACCTCAGCTATCTAAAAATATTAATTAGAATTTAGTAATTGAATATGCAAATTAATATACAATATTGAAATCAATACTCTTTTATAATAATATTGGCGACGTTTATTTGTCCCAGGTCTAGGATCTTCAGTATCCCATGGTATCAAAGCATCTTCAGCATCTGGAGGTACTTCATCAGCATTAAACAAAGCATGAAATGATTCCTTTGTGATAGGTTGAAGAGTGTCATCTAGTTCACCTTGGGAATGAAGTTGTCGACAAACTTCAAGAGCAGCTATTCTTTTTGCTAGAATCTTACTTGGCATTGGATGACCCTCTCAACAAAATTTAAAAGAAGCATTAAACTAAATAATATTTAATTTTGTTCATTAATATACCAGATCCTAATATTAGTTCACTAATATTTCTTAAAACAAGGCAACTCAATCCAAAATTACATTATATACTTACATGTATATCATGTTTAATAGGTGAATTTATTGGAAGTCGAATACTACAGACAAACATGGGTTGATTTTCATATACCACTGACTGTAATTTCCAAATTGGAGATAATTTTGTAAAAGTATCACTAGGTAATTTTGCACAATACCTAAAGCAATAAAGGTAAATATAATATAATAATATACAATTTAAAGTATTATACAACTACATTTCAGGTTTTTGGAAAATAGATACTTCTGAATATTAATAAAATTTATGAAATAATTAAAATATATATAATAAATATATATTATAATTATTCATAAGTTTTTATTAAAAAAAAAAAAAAAATTAAAACCTGTTCACAAGACCAATTGCTGTTGCCATATCAACAAATGCTCCATCTTCTTTTTTCCCTGGTTTGAAGGGTGCAACACACCAATTATATCTATCTGCATAACTTTCTTTATCAATATCAATATCTTTTAAAGTACAATGACTTAATAACATCTTTAGAAAATAAAATAAACAAATTGTTTATCATATTATAAATTAAAATAAAAAAAATTAAAAAATTCTTTCTTACATTATTAATGTCCTTATATAATTTTAAACAATTTAAAACATCGGTAGTAGCTTTTTCATCAAATATTTTAATATAATACGCATCGAATGTTTTTGCTCTACTTTTAGATCTTATATATGATTTATATGATAATGATATATTATAGCTAATTACTAAATTACAGCGTGGTAAATCAATTCCTTCTTCTAGTACTTTTGTACCAATAAGAACATTACATTCTCTTTGTCTAAACCTAAAATAATAGTTTTATTGAATCATTAAATTTATTTCATAACAAAAATAATTATACATTTAGTTATAAGTCACAATAACAGTAATCTGAGGAATATAAAAAAAAAAATTGAATTACCAGAATTAATTATTATTCAAATATACATGAGAACCAAAAAATACAAGGCTCAAATATTTGAAGGTTCAAGTTACTGTAACCCAAATGTAATACATTGAAAAATTATACCTCCTAAGAGTTTCTTCTTGTTTTCTATGTTCAATTTCAAATTCTTTTGGTTCAGTTATTGGGTCTGCTTCTTTATCTACTGTATATTGAGGTTGGATCCAACCAAAATCTTCCTTATTACTATTTTTTAAATCCTAAGTAAAATGGAAATTTCTTTAAAATTGTTAGCATGTAGATGAGAAAATATATTACTCATAAAATATAATCAAATAATATTCATACGTACTAAACACAAATAGAATAAAATAGATGCAGTGATTTTATTGTTTACAAGGATTATGGCACATACATTTTCTTCATATGGATCTCTTGAACGTCCTTGTTTTCTATGAGTTCCATATCTTCTAGCTAATTTCCAATTACGTCTAACTAATTTAGATTTAAAATGTCCATCTTTCTTTTCTTTTGGATTACTGTGTACCTCAGTATTATTATCGACTTTAAAAGATTTTGGTTTAAATTGCTTAAGAGTATTAATCAACCGTAATACACGAGGAGAACTAAATTTTAAAATTCTTTCTTCATTACTATAAGTATGAAAAATATCATCAAATATAGCTCTAATTTGAATCAATAGTGTAGAAACAATGCAAAGCAAAATATAGTGTCTTTCATATGGTATTTTAACTTTCAATTTTTCCACCATGTATAGAAGTGTCAAAGCAGCTTTATCTGCACAATATGCACCCATTGTTTTTAAAACATCCAAGAAATCAGCTATCACTTGTAAAGGTTCATTTTTAGGATTAGGTATTTGTTTTAATTCTTCACCAAATTCTTCATCATCACCATATATAGAAGCAGGCTCATATTTATGATCATTTAAAAACTTAGTTAAACTCTCCACCAAAGATTTTATTCTAATATCGATACTATCATCTGTTCTAAGTGCACATTCAATAAAAATTTCTTTAGGCTTACAACAGTGGCGTAATAAAGAAACAACATCACTGGCTGTCTCAATTGTAGCAAACAATTTGTTTGCTATAAATTTTAATTGACTTTCAATAAAAAAAGGATCAGAATCAGTTTCAAATAATGGATGAACAATACCTACTATTTTACAACTACTATCTGACTTGATAAAATCACAAATCTATAGAAAAAAAAAAAATTATAATTATTTTTTATACCTATGATCCTATACAATGAAATTTCTATTTATAAATTTCTAAAAAAAAGAAACCTTTGTTTTTTCTTCAATAATATTAACTACACAGAAATTTCACTGTATTTAAAATAAATAATGCAATTAATAAAATTAGTGAAAATACCTTGAAATAAGTACTATTCTTATTGATTATTTTATGGCAGTTATTAAATATGGCTAAGTTAATTTTATCAATGTTTAAGTATTTATTTTCAAACAGTTTCAAACACATACTCTCAGTAGTAACAATAACCTGTAAATAATATAAAATAAATTATTGAAACATTTGTTATATTTTTATAAATTTAAGCTATAAGAAGACATAGTTACTTAGTTTTTATACAATAAGTCAGCGGTTCTTAACCTTTAGTAGAACACGGACCCCTACCAATTTTTTATCGAATACCTTTTTTTTTTACAAAACATCTCATTTTATCATAACCAAAATTATAATAACTATTTTATTATAAATAAATATTAATAATACAATTATTAGATTTAGATACTTAATTGTATTAAATTCTACATTGCCATCAATGTAATAAAGATAATATAGGTTTATCTCTTACCAATATAAGATATATTTTATAATTTTATATTAAAAGAATTAAAAATAATCCAAAAATATTGTGATAATGCACCTATGTCACATATTGACTTATGTTAGGTATAAAGACTGCCGCAGACTACAGATTAAGAACTGCTGCAATAAGTCATTAAAGTATATGATTACAGTAATTAGTTGAAGTAAAATCACTTTAAAATGTAGAACAGTTATAGCTTAACTCTACGAGAAGTTATTTATTTTTTTAAAAGTTAGACTTGAAGAGTAAACTGTTTTCAATAATTAAATTTTAAAAATTTCACAAGTAATTTTCATGGTAAAGATAATAGCAATTTTCAAAAAATGTCATATTCTTAACTATATTTTTCTCTTTCAGTAAATTAATTTAATTATTTTTTTAATAAACATTATTGTAAAGTAAACCTATTATATAGGTATTAATTATTAAATCAATAATAAATTAGAAGAATAGAAGAAAAATTAATCTCATTGAAGTTAACAGAGTTTAATGTTTTTATAATAAATATTTAAAAAAATAATTCTAATAGAAACAAAGGACATAAAATGTACAATAATATAACATACAGACCTCATATTTATTAAAATCTAAATGTTTAAATGACTTATTGATTATCATCAATGGGTTTAAATCTGTCAAATGTTTGATACAAAACATATATCGGTCGATTTCTGTTTCTTCTAAAACCAGTAATGTCCATTTTCTTCTTTCAGATTTTCTTTAAGAAAGAGAAAAATATTTATTTTATTTAACATATAATATAAAATATAATAAAAATATAAATTGAGTGTAAACGTACCTACAAATTGTAAAAGCAAGTTCTTGGATAAGTTTTGAAATTACAAATACCTTGTTTGACACTCCTTTTAATGAAATAATTACATTTTTGTTTTTAGCCGAATTTAGAATTTCAATAAGATATTCTTGAGGAGTAAAAGTTTTAGTATGTATATTATCACCAAAAGTTAAAGCCATTTAATAGATTATAACAAACCGATAAAAGGTATACCTAAACAAATCAATCTTAATCAAAATTCAAGAATATAATGATTCCAGTAGAAGTGTTATTTCACTAATTATATTAGTAGTTAAAAATTGTATCTGTCATTGTTAAATATTTTACCTTCGTATATTTTCACAATAGAGTAAAATTGTTAGTAAATAGAATGTATTGTTTTAAATTTGTTCTGAAAAATTAATTCCAATTCATTGTTTTTACTAAAACTAAATGCTTCGTTAAATACTAACAATTATAGATTGATTTTGAATAATGCATCAGTAGGAATAGAAAACATAGTTATTCATCAAGTAAAGCGTACACACATGGAACAGCATACACACTAACCCGGCTTACTGGCATGGTTGGTAGGTTTGTTTATATGATATAAAATTGTTATCTATACAATAGATAAGGTCTTTGTTGTTCACACAGATATATAGTTTAGTATATATCTGTGGTTGTCCACAATCGCAATTTTCATTACGGTAAATATTTATTATCTACTGTTATAAGATGTGATATGACCAAACTTTAAAATTGTAAAGGTGCCTGTACGCTGTAGAGAGAAATACAGCTAGAGTTAGATCGTTCTAGCTAGACTGCACTAGAAGTGTGTTTACACTGTAATAAAATGTGCTACAAATAGAGCAATTATAGAGCGCATGGAGCAAATCTACTTCGATAAGTCTACGGCCCATGTACATTGGTCAGACTAGATAGACTATCTAGTTCTCGTTGAAAGATTATTTGGGCTAGTTTGTAACAATATTTCATGGCACGAAAAATGTCAGACCGCAAATACATTACAGCTGCAATTATACGATTGGATCTGCGCCGGGACAAATCCCAACGTTCCAAGTCCTTACTACGCATGCGCCTAGACTAGATATTTTGTTGACATAATTTCTTATCAATCATTTTTATACTTATCAGTTGTGAAGGTGACTATCCTTATTGGTCTATATGTTCCGCGCAATATTTGAAATATAAAATATTATTTATAAATATTATTTTTTTATTTAAAATATTTTTTCGTCACCCAAAAGTACTAGTATATTATCAAGTATGAATATTAAAAATGTTGAAAACTGCTGGATAGTTACATCTGAAAAATATACAACTATTACGTACAAAGTAGAGAAAACAGTTGTAACTTGTCAAAATTGTGTACTAACCTGTGATGTTTGCCAAATTTGTATTCATACATACAAATGTACTTGTAAGGACAATGTAATATATTTAAACATATGCAAACACATCCATGCATGCGCTAGAGACAATAAATTAATATCAAACAATACATCAATAACTTCTCCAATAGTATTTGAAAATCATTTAGTGATAGATAACAAATTAAATCCTTTTGAACAAAAGAAATACTCAGAAAAAAGTCTTCAAATAAGAAGCAAGATGGAAATGATGATTGGTATGTATAATAAATCTAACTTACCGGAAGATGATGAAAATAGTGTAATGAAATATTGTGATAAAATAATAACTATACTTTCCAAAAATGAAGATACAGGTTTTAAGAAAACTGAAATTAATAATAAAAGAAAAATTGAATCACAAGTACGTTTTAGAAACAATAAAAAAGTAAAAACTTCTGAAAATATATACATGAGTTCAGTAGAGGAAAATATTATAAGGACATCTTTAATAAATAAAAATGATGATGTATTAATTGTAAGTGAAGACAACTTTGACCACAGTTACTTAAAGTTTTAAAAAATGAGTTATCGTGTAAATGTGTAATGTGTAAATGTACTAATTTAAAAATGAATTATTATACGAATTATCATATGTATTAACAAACATCATGACAAATGTTTTAATAATTAAATTCGTAACCTAATACCAGTAATACCTAAAGTCCTAAACTTCTGTGTTCTTATTATCATTATTTAAATTGATAAGAAATTATGTCGACAAAATATCTAGTCTAGGCGCATGCGTAGTAAGGACTTGGAACGTTGGGATTTGTCCCGGCGCAGATCCAATCGTGCAATTATAGTGTGTAGTTTGATTAAGGGGAAAAATAAAAACAAGAAATAAAAATGATAAACTTGGTTATTTGGTACCTTATAAAGTTATGACTAAAAGTAGATTTAGTCCTTTTAGTTTTTAAATGTTTGTGTTTACCCGAGAGATCATATAAAAATTAGAAATTAATAATGCTTTATAGTCACACAAATATAGTGAGGTTCCAACCAATAAGTGATCGGTTATGCTACATAGAACTCAAAAGTAAATGGTACAACATCTTCCTAATTAACTGTTATGCACCGACAGAAGATAAGAGTGATGACATAAGAAACAAATTTTATGAAGACTTAGACCAGGTGTGTGACACACTACCGAGTGATAAACCGAAAATAATATTAGGGGACTTTAATGCGAAGATCGGAAAAGAAAACATGTACAAACCTACAATTGGATCCGAAAGCCTTCATGAAATCACGAACGACAATGGAAACAAACTAATCTCGTTTGCCACAGCCAAAAATATGATAATAAGTAACACGTACTTCCCTCATAAGAACATACACAAACAAACATGGATATCTCCATGTGGGTTAATAAGAAATCAATTAGATCACATGTTAGTGGACAACCGAATAAAATCATGTGTCAAAGATATAAGAAGTATGAGAGGGAGTAGTGCGATGTCGGACCATTTCCTTGTGAAAGCGAAAATCAAACTCAGAATATCAACAAAATGGAGAAAAAAGAATATGTACAGAGAAAAAATTAATAAGGATATGCTGAAGACAACAACAGCTAAAGAGTACCAAGAAAAAATATCGATAGAATTACGAGAAATACAAGAAATTGTGAACCCGAATGAAGCCTGGGAAAAAGTAAAGCAAGCAATCAAAATAACAGCAAAGGAAGTACTTGGATATGTACCAAAAAAGACAAAGAAAAGATGGTTTAACGAGGAATGTAAAGCTGCCCAAGAGGAAAAAGACAGAGCAAGAACAAAAGTTCTACAGAACCCTAGTGAAGACAACAAAAGGCTACTAGCACAAAAACAAAGAGATACAAAAAAGGTAATCAGAAGGAATAAGAGATTATGGGAAAAAGAACGGATACACACCATAGAAAACAACAGGAATAACAACTCCAGAATATTTTTCGAAAAAGCAAATGAAGTTAAACGTGGATATAAAACTAGGCCAACAACTATGAAGAAGCATGATGGATCCTTGCTAACAGAGAGTAAAGAAATTGCGTGTGAATTTAAAGATATGTTCGAAAAATTGTTAAACCAACCAAATGAAAATAACACCATACTTCAATACTCTACGGTAGAACAGATGCTTGAAAAACCATCAGAAGACGAAGTGAAGATGGGACTAGAAATGCTAAAAAACGGTAAAGCACCGGGAGATGATGAAATAGTATCTGAATGCCTAAAAAAAAGAGGCCCAGGTTTACTGAACCAGCTACACAAACTCATGAACACAATCTGGGAACAAGAGGAGATACCCGAAGCATGGCGTATATCCATCATATGCCCCGTACACAAAAAAAGAGACATCATGGAGTGTGATAACTATAGAGGAATCTCACTACTCAATACTTCGTATAAACTATTGTCCAACATACTACAGAATAGAATTAACCCATATATCAAGGAAATAGTTGGAGAATACCAAGCTGGTTTTACGCTAGGAAAATCAACAACAGATCAAATACACATCGTAAAACAAGTTGTTGAAAAGAGTCACGAATACAATAAAGACACATATTTACTATTTGTAGACTTCAAAGCAGCGTATGACTCAATCAACAGAGACCAACTATGGGAAGTCATGGAATCGTTAGGAATACCAGCCAAGTTAACCAGATTAATAAAATCGTGTACATTTAATTCAAAAAGTAAAATTAGTTTTGGAGGAGAATTATCAGAGGAGTTTCAGGTAACGACTGGCCTTAGACAAGGTGACGCTTTATCACCTGCACTGTTCAACATCGCATTAGAATCAGTCATGAGGACAGTTATATCTCAAGCTAAGGGCATAGAAATAAAAGACAATCAACATCTAACAGCAGTCGCTTACGCGGATGATATAGTACTATTAGCCGAAACAATTGACGACCTAAAAAACACAACAGATATATTGCTGAAGGAGGGGAATAAAATTGGCCTAAAAGTTAATGAGACAAAGACAAAGTACATGATTATATCTAGACAAAACCACAGATCGGATTCCTTGAAAATAAATGAGTACACATTTGAAAGGGTAGGACATTTTAAATACTTAGGTGCAGATATTAATGAAGATGCTAATAGCCACGAAGAAGTGAAAAGACGACTCATCGCAGCAAACAGGTGCTACTATGGACTATTACCATTGTTCAAATCAAAATTACTATCAAGGAAATCCAAAGTAACATTATATAAAGTTCTAGTCAGACCAATAGCTCTGTATGCAAGTAGTACTTGGGCGACGACAAAGGCAGATGAAAAAAAGCTAGAAGTATTTGAGAGAAAGATATTGAGAAAGATATTTGGCCCAAAGAAAAACAATGAAGGAGAATATGAAATACGTAGCAATAAAAATTTAGAGGAATTATATAACGAACCCAATATTACTGGGATCTTGAAAAGCGCACGAATAGGCTGGGCTGGACATGTATGGAGATCAAAAGGACTAATCGGACAAATAACTACATGGAAACCAAACGCAAAGAGGCCCAGAGGACGTCCTAGACAGAGATGGGCAGATAGAATAAAAGAAGACCTAAAGATGCTGGGAGTAAGGAATACTGAAGAAACGGCACAAAATAGAGAAGAATGAAGACAATATGTTGTTGCGGCAATGGGCCTAAAAGGCCTGTAAAAAGCCAGAGAAGAAGAAGAAGAAGAATGCTTTATAGTCATAGATATCGAATCTATGTTTATAGGCTATAACTTATAGCCGTAGAAAATTGATAACAAAATGTATCAAAATCATGGATACTTACTTCTACACAATTAAAGATATTAGATATACTGGTTGCTCATCGAGATGTGATAAGTTGACTATTGAACTGATTAATCAATTGGCTATGGAATTTCTTACTGGTGCTCCACGCGAAGAAATGTTTCAACAGTATAGATTATAATTGTATAGAAAATAGTTCAAATATAAGAAATAGTAGAGCAAGTGTCTAGTTCCACAGATGATTTGATTTTCACAAGTTATTGAAATGCAAATACACCGATGATAAACCAGTATAAATATTAAACATGTATCTATAATCAAAACAATATTATGGTTTATCTTTTTGTGTATTTAGACCAGTTACCTAGAAGAAACGGGAAAAATCAACGATGATGAGGTCATTGAAGAATTTAAGCATTTAAATGAAGGAAATCGTAGAATTAATTTTTAAAATAAAATAATTACATTTCTTTATTTGACAGCATAATAATTGTATGTAATCTATGTACACACAAGATACAAATTACATATGGAATAATTTACAATAATAAATAAATATTAATGTTATTGACAATTGTAAATATTATAATATATTATATTATTTTTTAAATGTTTTTTAATTGTTTTATTAGATAATATTTGGTTCAAATTTTAAATCAATATTGATTAATGAATTGTATGTGTGAAATAATGAAAAATGATTGTTTACATTTTCCAGTCACCAAAAAGAAGGTAATAATTGATATTTGAAGACTTATTATTTTATTTACTGTCACGTCTGAGATAAAAGGAATAAAATTTAAAAATTAAAAATTAAAAATTTTCATTTGGATGTTAATGGATTGATTACTTTTATCAATACCAAAAATTAACTTATTTATTTTATATATTTATCTAAAATAAGAATTTAGATAACTTTCAGATATACATTTATCTTAGATTAGATGAAAGATAAATAAATAAATAATTATCGAGATAAGTCCTAACACTGCTTATAACTGCTTGTTTATTACTAACCATCTTCATTAGTAATATCTCTTTTTCTTCTTTATTTATAATAATTATAGAATAATAGAATTTATAATTCATACCCTATAAATATATATATTTTTTTTATAATAAAATTAATTATTTGTTTAGAAAAATTTAAGCTCTCTCCAAAAACAAAAAATAAAAATTGAAAATACGCCTCTGACTATATGACTCTGTGATTTTCCACGTTTTCAATTGTGAAAAGGATGTTACATCCATGAGGTATTTATGGTCTTGGAAATATGATGTTTTCCTCAAGATCTTTCCTTACAAATGAATTATATCTGAACAAGTGCCTATGTATAACAGGACATTTATTTTAAAATCCATACAATAATTGTTCTTATTTTTATATTTCCTTTGACCTCTGTATTAACTTTGTTTTATATATATATTTATATATTGTCAGCCTAAGTCGCAAAAGTCTTTGAACTGCAAAGTAATATTTACACAGTCATGGAGATATGTCTTTTTGACCATATATACGACGATTACTATACAATTCGGGGAGGATAAAACTAAGAAATCAAATATTCAATAATATTAAGTGACACAAGTTTTTCTAATTTTTGAACCAAGTTCAAATAATCCCAAAATGTAAATTAATGGAAGATGCAACTTTTGTGATTTAGGCGGACGATATGATTTTTTTTTCATTCGGTAGGGATATTTTGATATTAACTTAAATAGTAATGGGCGATTCATATTTACAAATCATACCTAATAGTCATTACGCAGAACACTTTTTGTCTTTACATAATTAAGATATAGTACGCCGTAGCGCACGTAATATGCGGTTTTCTGTTGTCGTGTCCAATGATAAAGTAGTCGACCGATAACACGGGACGAGGAAGGGAGAAAGGGAGAGGTTCGAATCAACTCTTGTACAATATATTATGGTATAAAACACTTATCTGTAATAATAATTAATGCCGTTTGAAGAGAGACAAGGATATTATATTATATCAATCGACGTGATGTGTGTGAAGCTAACCCACCCATTTTATAAGACATTTTCCAGAATTATTGTGACCCTATTTTCTCAGTTTATAACCATTTGTAACCAAGTTTTAGAATTCGTAACCTCGGCCATTTCGAGTAATTGTAATTTTTTCATTAAGAGGCTGGCCCTCCAACTCAACGAAATCGTCCAATACAGTTTGTAACTTATACAACTCAAATAGTAACTATTTATATTCAACTTTTTAAATTTAAATTTAAATATTAAATTCAATAGTTTTGAGTATCTATAGATTTCCAAGAGGGGACTAGTCTTTTCCTTCACCATTCTCCCACATATTTGGAGTCGGCCACCTGTGTCCTAACCTTCCACTTGTTTCGATTTTCTACAACCCCTACGCACATATCAACAGTCCTCATATCATTCTCAATCGTATCTAATCATCTCTTTTTTAGTCTTCCTCTTTCTCTTTTTCTTTTAACGTTAATTTCCATAGCAACTCTTACTGCTTTTGTTTCCTCTATCCTCATCACATACCCAAACGATTTTAGTCTATTTTATCTTCTCTTGTCACTCCACTCATCCATTTAAAAATTCTCATTTCTGTAACACTCATAAAAATATGTATAAATAATAAATATGTAAAAAATAAATAAAATGCTTAAACAAGAGTATTATTTTAATAGTTTATATTATACTATAAGTATTATCATTGATTATAAATATTATAGATTACTCACCGGTTTTTCGATGGCATCAAAATAATTCTTAATAGATGGCAATAATATACCAAATTGTAAATAAATTAATATTTAATATCGAGGTTGTCAAGGACTTATTTAAAAGGGACATGGGGCCCGTGCCTCCTCCCATTCACCGTATTTTATCATTTTTTTATTATTGAGAGTATTAATTGCTTTAGGTTTTCTTCTTCCAAATCATCTTATGAACGTCTTTGATCCCCACAATGCATTTAAATGTATTATTATTTATAACAACATACCCGCCATTGAAATTTCCTGAACACACCACTGTATTAATTTTTAAGGGTATTTGTATGATTACGTATTTAGTGTATTTTTGTGCTCCTCCCCTCCCATTATTTATTTCTAAAAACTTGGACGTTGTTACAATGATCGAGTGATGGTCGGAAAAAAGTGGTTTTCAATCATCAACCATGCATAAATAATATTACTATTCGTAAACATATGGGCCCAAATTATATTTATATTTTATATACCATATTATAGTATTTTACCTGTAACAAACAACTGAGTAACTTATTTTAATTCATTTAATTCATGCATAAAGGAACTTAGATTTATTAATATGGAAACTAATAAAACGGGAGAGTTCTTTCGCGAGAGTAGCAGGTTAACAATTACATATGTTAGTCCCTACACGGTTCGTACCAAATTTTGATTCATATATCATAATCATAATTAGAAACTAAATATATGTATAAGTATTACATATTTTTCTTCAAAACATAACCGGGGACCTGGGTCCCGGGAATGTAAGAGCTCCTAGGTAGCTGTCTATTTTGTCTAGGCGGAAGTTCGATATTAATTATAAGTAGTGCTATATGAAAGTCACTTTTATAGTATTAACCTATACAATTATTATTATTATTTAAGATCTTAAATATCTTATTAGATACATTATTCAATTAATTTAGAATTCTTATATATTAATTTATTTCTACAAAATGATCATAATTAATAAAGATTTTAGTAAAATATTCTTATTTTAATTATTATTAATTTGCAACTTATGGGAAAATCATCGTACTCGCAAATCGTAACATATAATTTTAATTTTGAAAATTTGTTACTTCGCATTTGATTATAATATTAAGCAGACAAAAAATTAATCACGACTTGTTATAAATATTAATAGTTTTTTCTTATTACATTATTTACGTATCAAAATATTGCTATACATTTATTTGAAAGTTTCAGTTCACTCATAAATAATTAATTTTAATTTTCGCAATCCCTATAATGACCGTACGAAAAATCTAAATATTTTAAACAAATTTTTAACACGAAAATATGAAAATATATAAGTAATTATTTAAAAACTTAATGTACAATATACGTGATATTATTTTAATACATAAAGAATTATTCGTGTAAATGACAGAGGCTATAAAAATAAATTGTTTTGATTGTTTTTTCTTAGTTTGATTAAATACAGCTTTTGATTTTAACTAAGTTTGTCCAAAATTCACTCCAAGTACCTGAAATAATAGTTTGAAATATTATTTTTATTATTTAATTGTTATCGACTTATAAATAAAGAATAATAGTTCACTTACTTCGATGACCATTCAGTTTTGCCACCCGTTTGTTGTTTACCATTTCTATTCTTATCGCTTTGACTATAAGATACTTTGCTTACAGATGGAAACGTATCATTTCTCATACTTTTCGATATATTTCTATACAATAACAGTTTTGCATATGAATAATAACAATAATAATTCAATAATAAATTTAAAATAAATTTACAAGTATTATTTTTAATGTATTTCTCAACGTAGTAGAAAAACTATTTTTGATTTATATAGCTAAAATTTAATTCGTTATCATATTATAATACCTGAAACGCATTTATATCGAAATATTTATAACAGTGAGTGTTATTAATGTCCGTAATATATGGTGTAAATTATTATTTTAGAGACTAAATCATTTTCATCCCCTTACAATTTACCTTACAGTTATGCCCACATTGCGCTACACTTAGCGCAATGTACGTTAAGAGTAAAATATTAAATCGTACTAATGTTCGACCCCAATACCTTCAACTCATAAATGGGACATAATTTTAGTTTTCCGTTCACTGTGTGAACAAAGTCCCCCTAATTATTTTAAGAAAAAAATAGGTATTTATTTTGTTCTGACTCATAAAGCTTTTTACGTGAATTTTGCTGTAGTAAAAATTTAAAATTATAAAATATGAGGGGACCATAAAAAGAGTGCAGAAAATAACAAAATTCTAGCTAGTACGTTCATTGAATTAAAATCATAATGCATCTGGATCGCTTGGACCCTTTATTTCGATCGTCCTTGTAAAATGAACAGTCTAAATAATTCAGATGATAACTGCAGTATATAATAATTTTTTTTTTTACATCATATTAAAAAATCTATATTTTTATGTAAATGGATAGTTTAATATAAAACCATTTATGATTAATATGTATATTTATAACATATTAAAACATGTATAACATATATCATGAATATTTATGTTTTCCCTCTTTTTAGTTTTTTCTATAATTATTTTATAAAAATATCGAAAAAATGTCTATGGAGTGCAAAAAAACGTAGTTTTCACTAAACGGATACATTTCGTGAAGTGGACATCCACTTCATGAAACCAGTGGTTTAACTAAGTGAACGTGACGCATAAATGTATACAGTATATATACATATGCAATCTTATAAATCATAATTTTATTGACAGATATAAAATTTTTACTCATTCTCAGCCACTTGAAAGTTGGAAGCCCTGCCCGTCACGTATCTGGCGACGGATAGGTAGTGTTGTTTGGCGCTCAGCTTCTTTTTATTCAGCACCTTCACGTCCGTTTCATTATCGTACCACAATTTGTCTTTGTTTCCGATTGGCTTGGTCGCCATCGTTTCCCACTTGTTTTCGTACCTGTGAAAATTACACCAACCATAACAATACGTTTAGCATCGCGTATCGATGCACCGTGACTGCAGTTATCTGCATGTGCACCCACGCAGAGCTTAATGATCGTTATTCCATCTATACGCGAGTTGTTATTCCGATTATTTTTTATCATACTGACTTGAGCTGTTTGTGGTTGTTGGACTGCAAAAGCGATATTTGAGATTTCATCAGCTGCACGGGTTGTCGTTTTTGGTGGCCGATCTTCACATAAGACATCTCTCCAGCTTCTGGGTTCAGACGTTGCTGTCCCACTTGGAAGTACGGTTGCCTGAAATATTGTATACGTATGCGATTCACCATGTTGTTTGAAATCCACAATACGGTGCACTCGTCAATATGTATAACTAGCCGTATTTTTACCCGTACGTGAATGATGTTTTAAGCGCACGTGCCTATATCACGTACTGTTAAAATACAAATAAAACGACCAAATGTCATCCACAGGGTGACACGGATAGACATTATACACATTACATAATATTATATACTAGATTCTAGCAAAACATATTCATTGGGACTAATATAACAAAATATTAAATAAAAAGTAAAAGTTTTGTTAATTTTATTATTTATACATTATAATTTATTAAATATACCTACATATGATATTTAGATACAACCCAAAAGTATTGTAGGCACCCCTGAAATAAATGTTTACGCATGCCTATGTTATACCGCTATAGGTGTAATTTATTACGTACATCTTTATAAATATTTTTATATTTACATTTAGATTGTATATTGATTTATCATGCACTGAAATAATCCCTTATTTAATATACCCTTGTATAATATACTACATTTTTTGCTTAAATTTGCTTCATTTTAAAGATCGATACAATGCCATAAGAAATTAATGGATAATTTTTTTGTACATTGCGACAAAAATATTAATAATGATAGGTGGTGTTTTGAATACCATGGTATTGTCATGAATATTGTCATGGTATTGGTTTTGTCATGAATTATGAATAACCATGTAAAATACAAGCATTTTAGTATAAATATATTGTAGTCAATTTTTTATTTAAATTTGTTTTTTTACAAAATTAGTTTTTCTTGTTTAGAATGTACCGTAACTTCAGAAAATAATAACATAAATTTAAAAAGTTCCAAATAATTATATTATATGAACAATTATTTTCAAGTTTCTTAAGTTGTAACTGTCAACATTTTGAAAATATAAATGATAAAACCCATAATATTGTCATGAACAGTGGCGTATTTAGGGTGGGGTGACCTAGGGGGTTAAATCCCCCTCCCAATACTGAAGTATTACAAAATATTTTTGACGAATGACAAAATATCGCGTTGAAAGTAGGTAAGTATTGGACGAATTGGCAGTAAAAAGAAGACGTTTACCTAATCGTATTAATATAATCGCAAACCTGAACACATTGCGGCGGTGGCGGTAGCGATTTTTATTCAGTATAAACATAATGTATTTATATATTACCCATACAATAATTATATAGTTAATTAATTAATTCCTATGTCATTTAATATATTATTTATAAATTGATAATTTATCTATATAGTACATTAGTACTATATTAAGTACTTATACTATTATACACATTATATTCATAATATATATATTGTATTGATTATTTTTATATGAATTATTTTCAATTAAGTTTAATAGTATATTAAACTATAACTTGAATTATTTCTAGGAAATAATCGAATTCTAGACTAATATACACTATATATATTAGGTAGTATATTAATTAATTAGAAGTTAGTTAATTAGTTAATAATGAATAAAAAATAGTAATTTTTAATTTCGTATAATTATACATATATTCATAATCTTAGAGTATAATATTAAATAATTTTAAATAATAATTAATAATAAAAATTTATTTGAAGTACTAATATTGATTTTGGGGAAAAATTAAGAATATCATTTGAAAATACTGCTGCGCAGTGACGGTGAAATCGAACATGCTGCGGTTTTTATAAATATCGCGCGACGATATTTTACCGCGGCCAAATTACCGCTGCAGTGTGCGGACTTCCATTACAATACGTAAATACAAATTTAACGCCACCACACCGCCACCGCCACCGCGACAATGTGTGGGGACCTTAAAGTTTTAAAATTTTAATGTTTCTTTTTTTCTTTTAATCTAAAATAACATATGAATACCTATACAAAATAAATTAAACTTATATGAGAAAATACTCGGTAAATTGAAGTGTTAGTTTTATTTTATTCAGTCAAATTGTTTATACTTTATTCCTGTTATAATTTTATCATAATTAAAATTTTAAATAGCAATTCTAAGATATTTATACAAGAAAATGAGCACTGATAAAAAGTATTAAGATGTATTATAATCAGGTATGAATTCATGATGAAACTATGTTAATATTTGTGGAGATAAAATATTACCAAGTCAAAACAATCTCCAAAAAAATTCTAAAATACGCCACTGGTCATGAAATATTTAAAAAATGAGTTCTGAGAAAGTGGATGATAAATCAATTACTCTCATTGGTGTTTTTAAGTATGCTACTACATGAACGTACAGATAGCGGATTTTAAGAATTTATGCAGACGAATAAATATGTAGAGTGATTATAAATATAAAGTATTCTACAATACCTCAAGGCACTTTGCGCGCTAGGTCTTCTAATCGGATTCCAACTTAAAAACAGTTCCATCAAATGTATTCCATCACGACTTGCATTTGGTACAACCGTATTGAGTGCCAGCCGTTTAAATTGAGGAAACTTGAAATTCATAGCTGATGCTAACTGGTAACCTTCAAACCATTCTTTCTGTAATAAAAATAATACCATTGAATAAAACACAATTTAATATAAACTTAAACCATAACTTATAATTATGTTTTTTAACGAAAATTTCTGTTTAAATTTTTTTTATACTTTCTATTACATATATCATAACATATTGATTTAAAAATTTTAAAATTCGCTAACAAAAATGATCTATTAGTTAATTTATTTCAACATTATTTTTCGTTTATTCGGAATCAAAATTTGGAATTTAAAGTTTTTATGAAACTTTAGCTAAATAATATGTACATAAAGTGATTCACTTAATGATTTAATATATAAAACATTTATAAATAATATTCCAATTTAAATATGACAAATATTTTAATTCAGTGTGGGGTGGTGGGTTTTGACGAATTTTAAGATTATTAGTAAAGTATTAGAGACAAAGTAATGAAACAAATGTTGTTATATTCAACATAAAGATTATATTTAATTGTTAACCTTTAAAAATTACATCACCTTAATTTTGTATATATTATACTATTTATAACACTCTATAGGATAAGCATACTATGGATGGCTGTAATTTCCCGTCTAGTGATTTATTTAAACTCTAATAGTGTATGTGGCTTATAACTTATAAGCCCATACATTAAATCTTGTAGTGCAAGATGCAATGCAGAATTTTGATAAAATTCGAGACTTTTTATCTACTTTACTAGGTATATATTCAGTGTTTTAAAACTATTATATACTCGTTTATTATATTATGTCATCATGTTTCATTACTACGAATAATTATTATTTATTACATATTTTTGTACTCGACGAGTCTCATCTACACGGAAACAAGTTTTCGCCCTACTCTATTTTATCACGGCATATGACATGTATTTCCTGTGCATTATATGTCCCATTAAAACATACCAAGAATCATGCTAAGTAATTTTGAACACGAATGTATAAAGTAATCATATACAATGTACATAGTCAAGACACAACTCGTGCAGTTTTAAAATAACAATAAATCATATAGAACTTACTACCTGATTTTCTTTTAAGACCGTAGAAAATTGCGTGTTATCATAATTCGAAAAATACTCTATTCTGTTTTATTTTATAACGTAGGTAAACAAAATAAAAGCCTGTACTTTAATATATAACGTTTATTTTTATTATTTTTATTTATTATTTTTTTTTTTTTTACAAATATCGACTGCAAAGATCATTCGTTTTTTTTCAACTCACCCGTGGCAGTTTAGGCCATTGTTAGTGTTATGTTAGGTATATATAGGTTTAATAAACGATACGGAGGATGAGGGAGAAGGACGACCCAACCATGGGTGTAGTACCCCCTCTTCCGCACCGTGATTTAACACAAAAAAAAAAAAAAGGTATATAGTATATATAGGTTAGGATTGTTTTCTTTAAAGTATTGGTAATTGTGGCTTGCATATATATATGACTTCGTAGTGTAAATCTTAGCTGGTCACCTATCCAATACCTAAAGATGTGCTACGTAACATAACCGCAATCCTAATTAGCAATTTGGGCTAACTTGTACGTCATATAATTTTCAAGTCCTATTTACAAACAATGTTAACTTACACGTTTATTGAAAATTAAAAGCATTATTTATGATTTTATATATTTATAAGCGTGTAATTTAACACTTTTAAGCAGAGCTAAAAAATTATTTGTAAAATTATATGTTAATACGCTCAAATTAAATACGAACATAAGAGTGGAATTGCAAAACGATTTTTGATTGCAAAAAACATTTATGCCAACGAAATAAATTCTCAAATTCAAAATAAGTTACCTGGCGAATTGATGACATACAAATCGATTAATTTTGTCACTAACTATGATGTTGTCAACTATACAACGTAATTCTTAAATTCGCTGGAACTGTACGGATTACCACCTCATAAACTTTAATTAATTAAAAATCAGATCGGTAATAATTATGTTTTGGAATACAAACCAGCCACGTTTTTGTAATGGCCCCCATCTTTCAGTGAAGAAATTAATGAACGTCATTGAAGCCACAAATTTGAAAGGGTAGCACAAATGCTAAAACGTTTTGATTCCGAACGACATTCGATATAAAACGGTTACAATTTCCAGGACGGCTATCATTTTCAATGTCGATAAATAAAACGTAAAGGTAGTCGCTGTGTTTGTGACATCAATTTTGAAAATCTATGTTTTTCACAAAGCCATAGTTCTATATCACTTGTCCCCGTGTCAGAATACCAACAAAACTATTCATATATGCGCCAGAAAATAAAACTAAAAATGTAATATATTATAAACATTAGAATAATAATCACTAGGCTTTGGGAATATGTATATTTTTTTTTCTATGAATTATACCAATTTAAATTCAATACTCATAGTTAAGACAGGATAAAATTTGTCGGGTTGGTTAGTAAATATATAAAATCATAAATAAAAAAAATTTAGATTTTTCTAAAAATAATCAAACTTTATTAACTTATCTAATAATATTGGTTTTTTTCTATACTGTACATACTAACCAATCATACTGTAATATCGTAAAATTATCTACAGTATTTTAATGTAATAATAATATGGTAAATATTGTAAGCTAATAAACCTTAGTTGTTGAAGTTTAAAATAACAAAAAAAAATAATAATAATAATAAATAACGCTTATAACTTTTAATAAAAATGTAATGTGTGCGTATTTATTCACAAAGAACCAAATGATAAAATATATATTTACCAACTAATGTTTTTTTTTTTTTACAGAGTAGGCACATAGATTTTGGTTTATTCTTAAGGCTGGTTTACACATTATGGCTTATTGTACGTTTTATCGAATGCTAAAAATCGTATCAAGTAAAACAGAGATTGTAGACAGCAAATCGTACGTCTTATGAAATCGAAACTGGGATGGAAAACTGTGTGATAAGCTGAACATGTAGACACTCCATAAAACGTACGTTTTTTTTGTCCGTTTAAGATATCCGATGAAACGTACAGTAAGTCGTAGCGTGTAAAATATCCTTTAGTTGTTAAAATTACAAAAACAGTTAAATCGATTAATTATTGCATAACAATAAGTTATACTTCCGTAATCGTTCGTCAGTGTCTGTTACAGACTGATACTTCCGACAAACTGAAAACTACAATACTTATGTAAAATTACTAACACACAAATAAGTGTAATTTCCTATAGTTGAAATTCCAAATTTATATTTTAAACAAAGTATAGTTATATACTTAATACCAACTACAACAGAATTTAAACTTGTTACGCGAAAATTAAAATTTTTTTATGATTGAAATGACGAAAAAAATAAACATTTATGCATTATTTTAATATAGTTAACTTGCAAGCTAAAATTTATTGGACTATCGTACATAAATAAAGCGTTTATTATTTATGTAACATGTTGTACGTTAAGTACTAGGTATGAATCACATTCATAGTATATTGACACATCAAACTGATTAAGTATCCTCGGTAGTATAGTGGTCAGTATCCCCGCCTGTCACGCGGGAGACCGGGGTTCGATTCCCCGCCGTGGAGCCATTTTACGCGGCCACAGTTGTTGTGGCCGGTCCAGGGAGAGATATCGAGAAAGTAATGAAAAAATTAGCACGGTACGGGTTTTGAGCCCGCGACTCCACGCGCCGGAATGCCGGGCGCGTAACACTGAGCCACCGCGAATCTAACATTATTCTCGATATTCTCCCCTTTTAGGCCAGAGTGGCAGTGTGTACGGTTGAGAGAGAGGACTAGGCACTGGGGCCGTGTCAAGTTCCTACTTAAAAGTTTGGCCAGTCTCCACTCTAACATTTTCCACGACTATCTTGATTTATTATTCCTGGCGTTACGTCCAAAAATTGCTACCTATTCTGGCCCTATTATCTGCCATATATCTGACACATTCGCTTGTTCCCATACGGCAATACATCATTAAATCCAATACATTACCCTTGTTCGAAACTCATTTCCCTTCACTCCCCCTTCCTCCTATAATACATTTCAGTAAAAACTTTTTGAAGTTCCCTATAGAGTTTCTTAAAACTGCTCATCCTAATTTTGTTATTGGCCTATTTTTAGATTACATTAGCAAAAGCTTCAATGATTTTATTTTAATATTCACCGACGGTTCTGTTACTCCTCTTTCAGTCGGTTTTGCTTTTATTATTCCGGAATTACATATTTCCTTCAGTAATAATCTTCCTCCCACTGCATCATCTTATACCACCAAATTCTATGCAATAATTGAGTCCCTACTTCTCATCTCCACCCTAACTCCAAATAAATTTCTAATAATAAATAACTCTCTCTCGTGCTTACAAGCTTTGGTCTCAAATGTTTTTAAAACATCCCATTCCCCACTCATCATTAAAATCAGATCCCTTCTTCACACGCTCACAGAATTATAATTTAATGTCCAGTTTCTCTGGGTCCCTGGCTATACAGGGATCTCCGTAAATGAGACTGCGGACTCTCTGGCCAGATCGATATCCTCCTTACGCTGCACCTCGACTAGCTTAATACCCTGGTCTGATTTTTGTCCAATACTAAAAAAGAGCGTTGATAAATTATGGCTCAGCTATTGGGAAGGTCTTCCTATTCATTTTGCCAATTGGTACAGATACATCGCCCCATCCATTCCTCCTTTTCTTTGGTTTATTAAATCTAAACTATCCCACAAAAGTATTTCCTCATTTTTCATCTTCGATTCGGACAGACATTATTACCCTAGCACTAATTTAAGCTCGGCTTTACCATTCTACACCCACTACCTGCAATATCACTCACATTCTTTTTAACTGCCCATATATTCTCACCTAACGTAAAAATTGTCTCACCTTAATTAATTCTTTCGGCCAATTCTCAGTCTATCCTTTTCTGCAAGTCCCAACCTATTATTTTATCTACACTTAACTTATTCAATCAAGCTGGTTTCATAATTTAATAATGTTTTCCTAGTATAGTAATATTTGATGTATTTATACCAATATTTTGTAATTGTCGAAACTAATGGTCAATACCAAGTATCTAAATAAAAAAATAAATAAAAAACATCAAACTGCGGCATTGTATTTCGTAAAAATTGATATATTCATGAACCTTTAGTTCAGTCTGAAAGTAAATTACATTATAATTTTGATAAAAATTGTTATGGTTGAAGAAGTTGATTTGTTAACGAAAACTGCTCAATTTGAGAATTGAGTTTATATTAAAATGTGATCACTCAATTTATTGTCTTAATAATTTATAACATTTAGAGCAGCTATTTTTGTTCGTAAATTATGCAAAATATACGTATGAACCAGGGACGGCTTTAGTTATTTGTTGGGGAGGGGATAATATTTTTTGTTAGGTAAATATTTAAACTATTGTAAAATTAGTTAGCAAGTATATAATATAGTAAAAATTAGTGTATTCAATTTAGGTTGTGTGAAGTAGGTAGTACTATGGTTTTAACGACACTTTCCTATCATGTTATCAATTTTTATCATTTCGTTATCAGATAATAATTAATTTGGATAAAAATATTACCATATAAATACATAATAGTATTATACATTTATACAAATTATACATATTCATAATTACATCAATGAAAATATTGAGAAATAAAGAGCAAGATGTCTTGTCTTGGGGGTCATGGCCCCTCTGCCCCCCCCTCTAAAAGTCATCCCTGGTATGAACGTATGAACTAAAATCTTAATTCATATAAATAATAAAATGAGATAGGAAAATGAAAAAAAATGAAATATAATATATTATGTAACATTTTAACTATAATGTTTAATGATATTTAAAGATAATTTATTAATTATTAGTTCAATGTAAATTTGTAATTGTATATTACCGTATTATTACTAAGGCATTTCATATAAATTATTGTAATGTAATGGATATTTAGCATAATTATTGTAAAATTTAAGTAGAAAATAATGTTATTAAATAACTACAACAAAAATTACATTAATATTACTATTACTATACTATATTTGGTAAACAATTCTGTTGTGTGTGTGAAATATGATTTTTGTTAATTTATTTTAGGTACCTATTTTAAAATACAGACGGGACACGAATGTTGCGTGATTAAAGATATTGAATGTAAACTATATTTCGTTGGAAACGGAATTCATTTTTTTTTATGACTATATAGATGTATCAATCAACAACAGTTTGTTTTATTAATAATTTACTTCCATCTTAATACTCTTGTTTTGTTTAGACAGAACCATATAATCTAAGGTATTTAAGAAAAAATATTGCATACCAGTATATTTATTAAATTTCAAATATTTCTTTAAATTTTAGATCTACGCTGATAAGCCCTTTCAATATGGCGGACCATATTTTTGGGCGGCCTTAAGCGCTGTGTACTTTTCTTTTCAGTTTCCATTCTGATTTAGTCTATTCTGTGGTTCTATGTCTCATTGAATCATGAATTTAATCATTTACCACGATACTTGATGATTTTCAGTTTTGGAAGGCAACTGAACTTAGAAAATTTATAGCTTATTTTGGAATAATTATTCTCAAAAATAAATTAAAAACTGCATTTTACAATCATTTTTTACTACTAGAATATGCTATTCGCATTTTACTATGTTCTCAAACATGCCAATTATATAATGATAAAGCTTTAGAACTCCTTAAAAATTTTGTTTCCGATTACAGTGTACTATATGTCCAACATTTTTATCATATATTGTTCATAGTATAATACATTAACCAATGTTTGTGAAAATACATGGATCATTCGATAATTTTAGTTCCTTTCGGTATGAAAATTATTTGCAAGAGTTAAAGAAAAACAAGATATGTATATCCGATCAATATCAACCCCCAAATTCCTATACTTGTTGTAATGAGGATTTGAACAAAGTTTTTTCCCTTTTTATAAAAATAAATGATAAAATTTATAAAAAAAATTGAAATTAATAATTTAGTTATAACAATAAAAAAATCATCAATAAAAGATAAATATTTAATGTTATCGAATGCTAAAATTGTAATCGTAGAACATATTGTACAACCAAATATTTGAATTCCATTTTTAATTTGTAAAGAATTTTTAGATATTAAACAATTAACCAATAAACCCTTACCATAAAAAATCATAGGAATATTTATTGTTAATATAGAAAAAACATCAAATGCATTTTGTGCTCAAATTTGTGACATTAAATATAAATGCTTATTTATTCAAAATGCCGCTATGTCTGAAGTTTTAACAACTTTATGTCATAGTTATAACAATTGAAAAATATTACTAAGTATCTACAATAAAGATACTTTGTATAATTCTTTTATAATAATTTTTTTTTAATATTAGAATATTTAAAGTGTTCTAAGTAGTCTAATAATGTTTCACGAATAATTTATAAAAAATTCTATAGAATAATAATGATATTTTTTATAGTATATTAAATATTTAAATATAAGTATATGAATATATGAATATATGTTGTTTATGGTTCAATTTTTCTATAAATAAAAATATATTAATAATGCAAGTTACCTATTTGTATGATCTCGACAACATAAGAGATTTTAAAGATAATTAGTTGAGTATATTTAACAGGTGAATACAAAAATATCATAAGTTACTAGGTATGAAAATTGTTATTATAAGTTTTTATTATTTATTACAATATAAAAAAAACTAATAATTCATGAATAGGGTTGCCATCCGTCACGATATATCGGGACTGTCACCGTTATTGAGCTCTCTGTCCCGACGTCCCGATAAAAGATAAAAATCTCCCAATTGAAAATGGGCATTAAAAATGTCGCAAATTTTGTGTTAATATAACAAATATTTGATCGAAAAAAAAAAAAAATGTTTTCAAACTCGTACGACTAAAAGTATGTGTGAGGATTTTTTCGTTAATGTTAGCCCAGTAGACTGATGAACAAAATCGCCTCCTCCTAGAGACTATGAAGTCGATTTTACAGTATCGAGTTAATTATAACATGACTTGCGTAGAGATCTACAAAAATTTTCAAGGGAACAAAGAACTTTTGAAAACAGCAAAATTTTCTAAATAGTATGGTCATCTCAGTCATCAACAGTACTGGATAATAAACTAAACATATTTTTTTTCATGCAACTCAAACAAATATTTTATTTAAAACAAAGAATTACGATTTTTTTTTTTTACAAAATGTAGTGTTTTTATACACTTCATCCCAGAATTCTTAGAACGTCCCGATGAGACCCTAACCGGGAGGAATACGATTGAGAACGGTCATTATTGGCGATACCTTTTTTAGACCCTTTTGACTATTACGATTGAGAACGCTCAGTTTTAATTTTTCCGCGCAACGTTGCCAAACTTTGCCATATAAAAATCGGCTATGGCTATAGCCTATATAAATATATATGACTCTTAGCACTGCTCACACACTCTCTTTGTGAAATTCGCTATCTTAATCAGATAATACATTTATCCATTAATAATGATACCTCATCTATATAAATACAACGATAGCGAATTGTATATCAAAATATATACTTTCGTATTACTCAGTACGTGATTTCCCGTGTTGTGCGTTGTGTCAAATATTTTACGTTAAATATTACGTTATAAAATTAATATTCTACTTAAATAAAATGGAAAATAACCAAGAAATAAGACTTATTACCTCTGATAGTCATATAGTAACTACTGTCATAATAAATCTTCTGAAGGATTAATAAAATATTTAACGCATCTAGGAAATCTATATAGGGGAATTAAATTGTAAAATGTGAACTATATATGTATATTGACATGACATTTTTAAAATTTATAATTTTTAATTATTTTATTCAATGTTTTATTTCATTTTTATCTTGACTTGAATATAGTTCGGCAACGTTGCACTTAATTTCGTTCTCAATAGTACTGTTTTTTTGGGTCAGCGGTTATTTCATTGTTCCATTTCAAGTGATCTCAATCGTACGCTAAAAAAGGTCGAACGTTCTCAATCGTATTACAGCCCCCTAACCAAATATGGTAACCCTATTCATGAATCAACAACGTAAAAAATTTATTTTGCTTATTTATAAAGCCCGATGTTGAAACAGAAAATAATATTATAGGTAGGTAAATAGAATTAGGCATAGGTTAGTAATTCAATCAGGGTTGCAAAGTATTTTAAACAAGTGGATTTGTTTTAAACGTTTTATACATAAACGTTTAAAACGTTTTATTTAAGATAAAAAAAATAACAAAATATTTTATTTTATGTAACTTATAACTTGATTTTCGACAGATATTATTCGTATGAACTTTGAAAAATTGATAAGAATATTAAATGTTTCTTTATTATTGCATTTTGTTTAAGTATGGAAATAACTTATAAGATGTTTATAGTTTAGACAAAATGTATATTCCATGCAAAAAAAAAAATTTTAACAAAAAATGGCGTTTAAAACAATGTTTTTTTTTTTTTTATATAAATGAAACTTTGTTAACAATTAGTTTCGACAGTTAAATTACAAGATATTAATAAAGATAAATAAAAATCAACAACCGAAATAATAATACAAAAAACAATGTTAAAAATAAATAAAAACGTTTTAAACAAAAAAAATATCGTTTAAAACTTTTTAAACACATTAATAAAAAACATTTTAAAAAAAACTGTTGATTTTGCAACCCTGAATTCAATTGATGTAGATCATTGGAGTTTGAACCTCATATCTGAAAGCCAAAATTGTACGTATATTTTTTTTCATTTTATGATGGAAAACATTTTATAATGTTGCAAAATAACAGATATACTACATTTTTATTAAGAACACAAACTACTCACATTAACACTGACATTTACATTACTATGATGTAAATCCGCTTTATATTACAACGTTGCACAAATTATTTTTACATCGCGTTGATATAATAATTACATACAATTGTACAGTCGGTAGACACGATTCTTTTGACCCATCCTAGTTACGTCACTGTTTTAATTATATGCCCGTAACACTGAGGCAGTGTTGGTAAAAAAATCTTAAGGGGATTAATACAAACTACTAAAATATAGGAAATTTATGCAATCTTTTTATACTTTTACAGTACAGGTATATAGTATGAACACTTCATTGATTTTATATTCGTAGAGAAATGTAAAGTTGATTTTATTAAAAGTTAGACGATATAAATTGCTGTGTACTCGTATATAGTTGTAAAATGTATATTATTTATATATTATAGCTTAGTCAATATACTAAATCATGAATCATGATACTTATTAATTCTTAAAAAAATTTAAGCAGATGAACAATATTGTTATAAATTTGAGTGGGTATATTGATACTGTAGTGAATAGATGACTTTTGTTAGGGGTCAGGAGTCAGTTGTCATTTTGAATTCGTGTGTTATCAAACTTCATCAAACTTAACTGATGATATTGATAGAACAGTTTATATTCAAAGTTTATTGTGAACGTATAATAAATTAATCTAACATTGATATTTTGCTACGGTTAAAATTTTATTGAATATAACTATGATTATAATAATAACACGATACGACACGGCTCGAGGGGATACAACGTTTAATACTCCCCCTAGTATACGACAATGGTACGAGCGCACTCACAATGTTTGTAGAGAAAACTCTAGAAAAGTTTGTTCAAGAACTCTGTTCCTTGCCAACCATTGGTATTTAAGTTCTTTGTTTAGAAATTAATAAAAAAAATAATGACTCAATGCCACCGAAATTACTGATCACGAGTTTCGCCGTTGTACAAACATCAACTATGTTTTGTTTTGCGAAAAAACTAAATTATTTCGTTTCGGGTCACTATAAGTGCTAAAAATAAGGTTAAAATCGCACATTTTGCTAATTTTCTTCTCAAATGGTTACACAGTAAACTCTCGAAAATTCGAACTGAAAACCTCTATTAATCGAACTAAATGTGTTCCCTTGAAAAAATTTTTGTAATTCTAAAAAACACGAATATTTATCCGTACCTTCGATAAATTAAAAATAATACCATACAATGCAAATAAACGATCTATAACTGAAATATTTTTATACTGAACCTGTATAATTTAAATTTAACATAAGTTGAAATAAATTTAATTGAATGTGTAATTCAATTTAGGTATTGAGTTAGATACTTAATTTAACTTAATAGTAACTTAATTTAACTGTAGCATCGAAAAATAACGACGGCAATGTACTTATATTATCGTTAGGTTTAACTAATCATAGTATTTTGTTCTTAAATTTATTTAATAAATTCCCAGATCGCTGCACCGACTCTAATCATGTTGTTTATTAATAATCACCAATTTTGAATAAACCTCAGCGTTAGGCAAACATTTGTCCAGGTTTATGAGGTATCGCCAAAAGAAGTCAGATTTTTCGTGATACGAATACGAAATTTCGTTGAGTGATCAAAAGTGGACGAAAAAAAAAAATTCAATATGATTTTTGAAGCCATTAGAACGCCACCAACAACGCTACAGACCAGAATGTTGTAAGAAATGTTAAAAAAAAACTACTTGTGAGCGGACACATTATTTCTACGACATAGGAACTCACCTTATCAGGCGTGCCCAGCACCGAGCATATTTTGAATATTTGATCGATCTCGCTCGTGCCCGGAAACAACGGCCGGAACGTGTACAGCTCGGCCATTATGCAGCCGACAGCCCACAAGTCGATTGGTGTGCTGTAATTAATGGAGTGCAACAGCACCTCGGGCGCTCGATACCACCGGGTGGACACATAGTCGGTGTATGGAGGACGCGATCGAGTTTCCCGGGCCAGTCCGAAATCAGCGATCTTCACTAGCTCGGGGCCGCAGCACAGAAGGTTCTCCGGCTTCATGTCTCGGTGGAAGAAACCGTGTCTGTGCATGAACGCCAGTCCTTGGAGTATCTTCGCAAACAAATTCGTAAAACGTTTAATACAAAACGTGCGTTTCTCAATAGGATCCAGGTGTGTGCTTGCACGGAACAACGTGTGCATCCTACTGCCTCATCATGTGTATGGGATCAATCTAAAAGGACCAAACGCCTACCCGTACCTTACCTAATACGGCCTTATAATATATATATATATATATATATATATATATACACTTTTTTCATTTTACGATCCACGTGAGATGAACCTGAGTTCATGGGTTGTGGGTGACGTTGCTGTTACTAGTTTATAATATTGTTATGTGACGATACATATCAAACCACTTATTTATAACTTATATGTGTGTGAATTATTTTTTTTTTTTTTTTTGCTCAAAATGGAGAGAAAATGAAAAAAAAAATCACGTACGTTTACCATCTATATATTATTTCGTCTCAGAAAAAACACGTTTATACATATTTTACGTTGATTTACACGTTAATGTTGTTGATTATATTAGTCAACGTATATTTTGAGTTACTATATAAAAAATATTGTTGTTGATAATTTATCCAGATAATCTCTATACGTTGTTATACTTTTTCGATTTATATTTTACCTGATAAAGTATGTTTCTAATAGATTGTTCGGGGAAAAATTTGCTTTGACTCCGCATTAGCTGGTACAGGTTCTCTTTCATATACTCAAACACAAAGTAAAGAGTATCGTTTTCTCTTATCACTTCTCTTAGTTTTATCAGGTTCGCATGATTCAATTTTTTCAACGACTGAAAAATAAATATAGTAATATGTAGCCATAATAGTTAAATGTTGTTGTCAGTGCAGCGAGTACCTTAACTTCTCTCAAATTCATAGCTTCGTCCCAAGAATAATATTTTCTTTTCATTCTGCAAAAATTAAATATAATTAAAAATACTCATATTTAAAAAAAAAAAAAAAAAAAAAAAAAACATTAATATTAATATTGCAATATAATATAATATATACTAGTTCTATGTTTATCAGTTGGTCAAACCAACTGAATTAAAAAATAATAAGTCTGCGCATAGTTAATGAGTGTTTCCACTTACCGTGATCACATATTGTATGGTTTAAGTAATAAATAGGAATTTCATTGAAAACAAATATTTACTATAAATATTAATTAATAATTATATTTATTGTGTTTTTTAATAGTTAATCTAGAAATCTACTTTTTTTTGTGTTTAGAAATTTAATATTTATCATTTCTGTAGAGGTTTTATTTACGTTGACAATAATTGTGACAATAATAAACAATTATTTCACTACGCATGTACATTTAGTAATAACCAAGGCTTGGGACTTATAGCATCTAAAAATCATTAATATAAGCGCTTTTAAAAACACTTAAAAACATCATTATAAGCACTCAAATGACCATTTAAAAAACTTAAATTTAAACAAAAATATTTAATTAAAAAAAAAAATGATCTAAAATAGGAAAAATAAGCGAAAATTTCTAAATTTTCTTTTTATATGAACATAATAATGTGCTAAACATTTTTTGAAATTGTATTGAATATAATTCAAAGATTACAAAAAATATTAAAACAAAAAAATGTAGTGTATATTATAATTTTTTAATTAAAAATCAAAAAAAAAATAAATAAATCTTTGTATTATAAAAAAAAATTTACTTTGACTTTCGAGACATTTTGCCTTATTGCTTTGTGAAAAATAAAATCAAAACAATAATTATAAATAGTTAAAAAAATGTGAGGGAGGTCAGTGGCCTACGTTATCGTTTATAATTAAGCAAAGATATACAAAAATAGAAAAAAAAAGTACTTTCAAATTTCAAAATTGAACGTGTTATAACATGACATACGAGTACACATTCATAACTCTCTGCTACATTTTATGTTAAACAATAAAAATAAGCAAATGCTATAAGTACCCAGCCCTGGTAATGACCAATAATAGTTAATCCTGTGACCGATAAAACTTTACTTGTTTTACCATTGGTTTCATATTATACATATAAGTCATGCTATATTGTTTAATACGTAAGCGGTAAAATGATTTCTATAGAAGGATACATTTTTTAAATTGTCCCTTCTTACATATCACTACTTTTATTGAATGCATTTCATCCGCTGGCACAATAATCAACAATACATAATATGCTTCATTTAAACATTATAAAATCAATGTTTTTATTTTTTTATTTAATAATGTAATGAAACATTCTAAGTTTATTACGTAATTATTACGAAAGAGCGTAAAGATTGCGTGTAGATCGTAGTCAAGTAGACAAGGGTAGCTCACCTTGTGTATATAAAAAAAAAAAAGCATTTTTAATAGCTCTTTTTACCCTTTCTTAGATTTTAAACAACAGTCTGAATGTCAAGGGTACATTTGTATGGATTTTCTTTCACATATGTATTTTGACGAAGCAATATCTGTATGCGATACACACTATATTCGAATAAAGTTTAAATAAAGCTTGCACGATTACTATAGAATAGTATCTATTGTGTAGTTAGTATTATATACAATATACATAGCCCATAAAAAAATTTTTTTTAATTTTAGGTAATCTATTCTATTAAAATATAAGCAATATTGGTTTCTTTTTTCTATCATTTCAGAATGGAAAATATATGTATTATCTTTGTTTAATAGTATACTGATATATATTGTCCAAACTAATATATATATGTGTGTGTGTGTGTGTGTGTGTGTATGTGTGTGTTGGTATAGATGTCAATTTTGGAATATACTATATTTAGTATAGACAATAAATTTAATTTATTACCTAAAATTATGTATTCGTTTTTCAAAAAATTATTAACTATATTGGTCCTGCTGACAATAATATGAATAAACCTCTCATATAACGTTACTACTATACACGGGTTATGATGTTATTTCCATGATATTATTGTTGTTATAGATCTTTAGCGGAATCGGATTCCTTGAATACTGTAAAACGTCCAACGACTAATTACTGTTAATAATAATTATGTACAGAATGGTTCAGCATTATGGGACATAAGCATAAATTAAATTGCAGTTTTTAGACCTTCCATTGATAAATTTGTTTACACATTTGTCTGGTGGCTACATACTATCGCAGTGACGAATGAATGCCGGTATACCTTATATACTATATAATATATAGCTTTCTGTTGTTGAAAACGTTATACTATTTATATCGATATATTACTATAACCATTATACGCTTTTCGTTAAATAGATATACAGATAGTATGTTAAGTAATTTTGTACATAAAACAATTTTTTGTCTTCTCAACTACAATAAATTGTAAATTTTTAATATATAATTTAATTATTTTTTTCATTCTTCGATGAACCGTGGTGCCCCTTAAATGAGTTCACGGTGCCCTAAGGGCACCGCGGTGCACAGGTTGGGAATCGATGCTCTATATCAGTTATCTGAGACCAATAGTTACTTACGCATGAGAGACTTGGTCTACAATGAAAGGTGATAACAAAAAACTGGCAATATAGGTTTTATAAGAAAGGTTTTGAGAAAAATGTTTGGCCCAGTGTACAATCTCGATCTAGGAACATTCGAAAGGCAGAAAAACGAAAATCTGTAACAATTGTATGGAAAACCAACAATATTAACGTTTATAAGAACTAAAAGAATGGAGTGGTTTGGACATATTTGAAGAGCTGAAGATGATATACTAAAAAAAGTCATAACCACAACGACACAGAAAAAACGACCACTAGGTAGACCGCGAACGAGGTGGAAGGATGCTGTGAAGAGGGACATTCAATTGGTGGATGCGAATGCGTCTGCTGAATTAGCACTCAACAGAGAAAGGCGGAGAGACTTACTTGTGGTAGCTCAGGCCCTTCAAGGACCGTTAAGCTGAAGAAAGAAGAAGAAGAAGATATATATGATGGTTTCCTATCATGAAATTACGTTGAAGCGATAAAATCGTAAAAAAATTAGTATTGTCCCGGAGAGAACGTGTTGGGCCACTCTACGTTAACCACAATACCATGGTATGTGGCCGCAACGAGTGCAATAATTTTGTCGGGGTGTACCTTTTAATAGCGACTTTTTCACCGGTGTCAATGTTTTGTCCCAATACGACGGAACCATACGTGCCGTCCCCGAGCTGATTCAACGTCATGTATCTGTTCATGTTGGCCTGTTATCCCTCTTATCCCTTCATGGCGAACACGCTTGACGCAAACATGCGTGCGTGATACTTCCACGGCTTCGCGGTCGTGAGCTAAGACAAGATAAACGCGCACGGGCCTCGCAAGAGTTATACAATCGGAAACGGACACGAAACGAAGACGAAAAAACGTTTGCGAATGAACTACTCTGCTGCTCTCGAACCAATCACTTGCACCCCAGTACGAGTATACGTAAAATACTGTTGCTAGGATACGTTACGGCCGCTTTGTATACAATCACAAGAACAAGTCGAAGAGTTCGCGTGGGCGCTACAATCACACACGCACACCTAGCGCCATAACCAGATAATCGATAAGAACGCGTAGAATTAAAAAATAATAACGGACTCCGATCATCTATTTCGTAAGTCCATCGCGATAACGCGTCCATAAACCCTCAGTTAATATTTATTTATGTGGTTGACCTATAACATGTAGGTATGGGTATAACATGTTTATAAACGCGCACACTACGTGATCCGTACTCGTTTGCATAATGAATATAAGGTAGTCGATTTCCATTCCACCCGATACTATATAGCTGTACATTCAGGGGTGTATTAATATGGTTGCAATACGTACTCTTTAGCTATAACTAAATCTCAAAGTCAGCGATAGCAAACTTTAGATTTGATTGATTTCGTTTTTAATACTTATTATTTTTCATTAAACGGGTAGTCGCTCGTCAGTAAAACAAAATATGTACTTAGGCGAAAAACATATTTCTTATATAAAGGTTTGTGGTATTGTATATTTTTGCATATTTTTTAATTTTTTGATGTGTACTGAATATTTCTGTATTTTACAATTTTTCATTGTTTTATAGTCCAATATTTAAGTATTTCATACCCATTTAGTTTTACCCACATATACTTCTGGTTTTTAAGGAATTTGTTTTCTAATGTTATTTAATCACATGAAATGTTTTCAGTTTGTACTTATGTACATTGAACGGCAACAACTGTATGTATATTTTGATTAATTGAATATTTCATGATAAGTGTTAAATTATATTATGTAACACAAATTTTGGTTTCATAAAATTTTACAATTTTATCTTTAATAATCTAATTAATTTTATCAGTTTATCATGCAATTATTTAATTTATTCTATACTTGGATTATTATTCATTATCATAAATTGTTTGTTTAAATGGTGCTCGAAAAAATATTTGTTTGTCGTTTAATGTGTGTAGTTATATTTTTTTTTTATTAATTATTTTTAATAAACATGTTCAATATTGATAGATCTTAATCCCTTCTTTATAATTCTTATATTTCTAATGCTTCAAATACTGTTATGATTGTAATTGTTAAAATCACTTTGAAACACTTGGTCATTTGGCATAAATCTATTGAGACAATGTTGTTTGTTTTTCATGGGTTTTGAACTTCCATAGCCGATATCGTATAAACCTAAATAATTGAACATAATAATATATATGTAATATAAATAAATAAATTTATTATTACATTTTTAATATAAAAATATTCACATTGTATTTTGTGATATTATTATATTTCAACCTATGTATTTAAAATGTAATAATAGGTAAATACTACACTTTTAAATATAATGTATTATCTCAGATACTGTGTACGATTGATTTCAATCGCTACTGTTGAATTTTTTTTATCAAATTAGTATTTATTAATATTTTATTGTTTTTAAAATTATACTAGATTCTAATGCTTACTAAATTTTGGTTAACATTTTTTTTATCAAAAGCTAATGTCGGATCCAATATTAATATTATTTCCACTGGTTATTCCATAATTTGGTACACTGAAAAAATAATAAAAATTATTTTTTTAGTTTTACCTATTTGATAATATCTGGTAATATAAGCAAAATTAAATTTTCTTCTAGGTAGACTTTTTTTATGTAAATTTTATAATTTCCTTTAAAAAGACAGAAATACCAAGAAAGAGCATATATAAATATTTATTTTTGCTTATTATATTTGTCACATTATAAAAATCATATTTATTAAAATTTTTGGAAGAAAAAAATATCATTGCAAAATATTTCTTTCAACTATTAAATAAATATCTATCATGGGCAATCATTTCTAAAAATTGTACAATGAAATTATTTTATAATGTAAAATATGTATATAATTGTAATTGATTTATTGTACGTTATACAAAATTTAAAGTTCACTCAAAAAAAAGAACCGGATAGGCCTCGCTCTGCTGTACACTTGGGGGTGGAGTGCGACTCTTCATAGGATAGGTCATTAAAATTGATTTGTTAAAATTGAATTCAATGATAGGTATCATTGTATTCGAAAAACGATTCTGAACGGAGATGATATGTTAGTCTAGAACAGCGGTTCCCAATTAGTGTGAAGCCACGGACCCCTAGCTATAACTTAAATTGGTCCGCGGACCCCTTTTTTGTAAATACTTACTTTTCAATTTTATTTTATTATGAAAATGAGAAATAAATTTATACGATTTATTTTCAATATGATTTAATTTTTAATTTTATAAACATTTTCTTAATATAATAGAAACAAATTTTGTCAAAAAAAAAATATATATTTATAAAAAAATGTATTTGATTAAACACCTTCAAACTTTATGAGACAAGTGAAATCTTTCTTTTTTGTTCATAATTTCGTCTAAGTACGGCTGCATGCTTGATATTTTAACTCTTAAATCAGCGTCAATATTAAGCCTATTACGATATTTGTTTTTCATGTAACAGTAGGTAGAAAAAGCTTGTTCACATCTATATGTTGTGCAAAAGGGGATCAAATATCTTAAAGCTTTCTCAGCCAGTTGCTTTTGATCATTTTGAACAATTAACCAAAAATCAATTAGTTTTTTATGGTCGAAAATATTTTTCATCTCTCCATTAGTTACCAAATCAATTAATTCATCTTGTTCCTGTTCAGAGAGATTTTCTATTTTTTCAATATCACAGTGAAATGGATTTCTTATCCACGTATTATTTGGGTTAGGTTGATCCTACTGTGATAGACATTCACACGAAGATTCCAAACAAGATTGTAATGTCGGAAAGTTACTGAAAGAGTTCTTTTCAACACGTATTGCCCAAATTTCAAACTTTTTTATAGTTGCTTCGATCTTATCCTCAACGTGAAAAACGTCAATATAAATTCCTTGTAAACTTAAATTTAGTGTATTCAAGTATTCAAACACATCAGCCAAGTAAGCTATCCGAGACAGCCAAGAAAAATCAGTTAACAAGCCTACAAACCTGGTCTCGAGAAGAAATACTCGAACTTCGTCTCTTGGCTCAAAAAAACGCTGAAGAATTTTTCCACATGAGAGCCATCGAATTTCAGTGTGCAAAATAAGCTGTACGTGGTCACTTCCCATGTCTTTGCAAAGAACTTCAAAAAGCCTTGATTGTAGAGGTCGTGATTTAATAAAGTTTATAATTTTCACTACTTCCTCTAAAGTTGTTTTCATGTGTTCTGATAGGCGTTTAGCAACCAACGCTTCCCTATGAATACAACAGTGAGTACACTTTACTTGAGGTGCAACTTCTTTCACACGACCCAACAATCCAGTTTTGTAACCTGACATTGCTGCTGCAACATCAGTGGTTATTCCAACGCATTTTTCCCACCTAATGCCATCTGTAAAAAACTTATCAATAGCTTCAAATATATCTTTTGCCGAAGTATGTAGGAGCTCGCATGAAAACAAAAAATCTTCAAATAACTGTTTTTCCCATATAAAACGGACAAAAACCAACATAGATGACTTACTTGCTATGTCAGTACTTTCATCTAGTTGCAATGCAAACTTGTCACTTGTAGATAGCCTTGTAAATAGTGTTTCTTCAATATTTGCAGACATATCAGTATTCTTCTTTGAATAGTATTATTAGATAGGAGGACAGAACTAATCAACTTTGCTGCAGATTCACCTAACATTGTTTTGCACAGGACAATTGCAGCAGGAAGAATTAGTTTTTCGGTTATGGTATGAGCCTTACCAGATTTTGCAACAAGTTGAGCGACTTCGTATGAAGCTAAAGTGGCATTTTTATTACCACTTAAACTTGTCGAAGATTTCATCACTTTTTGTGATTTTTTAAATTCTCCTAACTTGACTACAAAAAAATCCAACGACTTACTAGTAAATTCGCCATGTTTAGTCTCAAAATGGCGTCGTAGTTTGGAAGGTTTCATACTTTCATTGGACAAGATCTCCAAGCAAATAATACACTGTGGTTTTGGTTCATCTTCAGTCCCAGTAAATGTAAATCCTAATTGTAAAAATTCAGTGTTATACTTTCTCACTTTAGTTCCTACGGTACTCTTCGAGTTTACATTACGGTGATTTGAGTCTGAACTACTATATTGATCAGTACACTAAAATAAATCTATTATTGAAATATTATCAATAAAAATACAGATAAAGCGTAAAATTATAAAATATAATTTGCGGAATACATAATATGCACGCATTTAACGACAGATTAATAAGTAAAAAAGTTCTTTTGATAAATAAATGAATGAGTTATTTACCTGAACTTTATTCATATCATTCACAGTATTATCTTCTTCTATTTCACATATAGGCCTTTTAAGTGAACCAGATTTTAACCACTGATACATTATGGTTATTCGTTTAATTTTGAAATACAATGTATAAAAAAGGACACACGGCACTAATCGCTGACCAGTAATGACTGAGACTACTAACTAATACTAATGTTGATTATTTACTTTAAATTATATGTCCGAAATATATTTTATTGGTTAATGGAAAGAAAAAAATCAGTATGGTTTCACGTTCTGAATTATAGTAATAATAGTGTAATAGTGAAGATAATAATGATATTTATTTCTATGAAATTGCTTATCTATTTTTTTCGCGATAATCGAGTTTCAATAGTCCATAAATACTCGGAATTTCATATTACTACAAAGTTAATCATTTCACTAAAATAAAATAAAAATATTACTACAAAACAACATAACCGCGGACCCCCTAAAACCAACACGCGGACCCCTGGGGGTCCGCGGACCACCAATTGGGAACTGCTGGTCTAGAATATAATACATTGTTATTTATAAATATTGTAAAAAGTATATTTTATTTTGAAACGAAAAATTTAGAAAAATTGTCTATAAATAAGTCAAAATATGTCAAAATACTTTGAAACTTAACCATGTATAGAGAACGTAAATATAAAGATTTGGTGAAAATTTCAAGTTGTTGCGGTTTTTCGTTTTTGAGTTAGAGCATTTTAAAAAAACCGATATCATTTGTCAGTCTAGAAAATTATACATGTAATTTTATGTCAATATTCGCTGTTCAAACGCTTATAAAAAAAATTGTGCCTATGGATTTTAATAATTTTTGAATGACAATAAGAACTACTTCTGTGGAATGTTCTATTAAATTTTCAAGTATTTTGTAGGAGCCAAATTTTTTTTATCACCGATTATAAAAATAAAATGTAAAAAAATCGAATATTTTAAATGCCTATAAGTGGCTTAAAAATCAATATTATATTTTGAAAAAAATATGACATAAAGGAAATACCAATCTTAACAGCTGGTAGAAATTTCAAAAATCTGCGACTTATACTTTTTGAATTAAAACAAATATTTAAAATCATTTGAGAATAAATCGCTATTTTATGCAATTTCGTATATTTTGTAATAACTTTGAGCACTTATAAAAAAAATTTGTGACTTACGATTTTAGATTTTTTTTTATCAGTTAAGAAACAACTTATAAGAAACCTTGTATTAAATTTTCAAGATTTTCTGGCCGGCCAAAAAAATTTTATCTTTATTTTAAAATAAAATACTTAAAAAAATTGAAAATTTCAATTGTCTATAAATAGCTCAATAAAAGTCAAAATAAAATATTTTGAAAATTTAACGGTGTATAGAAAACGCTAATCTAAACATTTGGTGAAAATTTCAAGTATTTACATCGATTAGTTTTTGAGTTATAGCAAAATAAAAAATTTGATTTTGTCGAAAACTGGTTTTGCGCAAAAACTCCCGTTTTCCCTTATTTTTTAGGGTTTTTCCCGTCGCATTTAAAAAATATTGTAAATTTTTTACTTTTGACCCCACAAAGTAGCAACTAGATTCACTTCCCTTTTAGAAAAGTTGCTATATAAGCAAATCGAAGCATTTTTACTGCCAAAAAAGGGGTCATCAGACACAAAAATAAAAAATTAAAATAAAAAAAAAAATTAAAAAAAAAAATAAAAAAAAAACACACATCATTGTAAAACCAATAGATTCCATCACTCCGTTCAGAATCTAAATTATGATCACTTTCTTTAGAAAAATTTGAATTTAAATCTGTTTATTTCTATAATCAGATAAATTAAACACAATTACATTAGATTTATATTAAATTTATTTTATTCCATAGCCATAGTGTACATTAATGCATGTAAAGTCTTAAAGTATGTTTTTGATGATTAAGTAAATTTATATTATCTATAAATTGAAACAATGTTTAGATTAGACTATCCTTATGCTCAACATTTATTTTTCCAATAAACTTCGCTCTCGCTTCGTATTTCGCTACGAAATGTTATGTCATAATCAATGCCCCACAATCTATATAGATTTTAACAATTTTCTGATAATTTCTGATTTGCAACCTTATCAACTTCTTATCACCTCTGACTCGTTAAATTTTTTTTTATTCCTCCTTGTTCTTATCACTAAATCCCTAGTTTATCATCTCAACCTTAAAAATAAAATGATTAATTTTGAACGAGCTGACTATCTAGCATTTTCTACAAAGTTTTTCCTCCTATACAATTCCAGTTTCCGACCTTCCCTTTTTTTCACCGCAAAATCTTAAGTAAGTCTTGTCAAGCAAAATGGTACTTTTATCAACTAACTTAAACTTATAATACATACACGATATTCCCGTCATTCCTCAACAATCATGATTCATGAATCTTAAAATCCTGAGTTGCATTCACCAGCCTTCGAATTGGACGTAGTCCACTTCCTCACCATGTTTTCAGGCTCTCCCTCAATTTTGTTTCTCTATGTGCTAGAGCTCACGAAGATTTAATTTGTGATTTCAATCTCATAATTTTTAATTATCATCCTTTTCTTCTTAGACAACAACTTATTCTTTCTCTCCTATCTTATTTTGGTTATAGCACTCCTGATACTAATTTTTCAACTCTCGTTCCATTCCATAATGAACTTATTATACTCCTCTGGCTTTTTGATTTAATTTTTTTGTTAGATTTCTTTATTTACATTTGGTTATCATACTAAATTGGTTTGCTGTAATGTTTGAATTTAATAAAAGCAAATGAAATTAAGAAAAAAAAAAATTAAACTTTCAATATTCATAGAGTGTACATAAATAAAAATAAGTAAGTATACAAAACCATACATGAAAAAATAAATAACACAAGGTCGAGGAGAATTATTTTGAAAATATATTTTGTATTTAATAATTACGTGAACGAGTAAATTTGTTCAAAATTAAACAAATTAAATAATAAAGTAAATTCGTTTGTACTATTAAAATAAAATGTTTTTGAAACAACAAAGGGTTTAAACAATATTATTAATTGTATAAACGTAGCATGATTAATTACCATTCAGTGATATAGCATTAATAATAAACAAAACTTAAAGAATTATTACTTATTTTGATTATTATTTCCGCTAGAATAACTAAAGATTTTGAAATTCCTAAATAGCCAACCCAGCAAACCCCAAATGCTGGACACATTAGATTCTGATAATCCAGGTGATACCATGACATTTCCCATTTTTTTCTGGACTGATAACTTTTCATTTTCAGGTAATTTTCTCCAGCCTTTTAATCCAGTATAAATACCAGAAGGCGTAGCTGTATAAATAAAAATAAAATACTCATAATAATAATAAACATTAACATAAGAATAATAATAGACTATTTTTGAAGTAAACATTATAATAGTAAATTTTAAACCAGAACCTACGTAATTATTAATATACAATTTGAAAAAGCTGAATACAAAATCCTATACTTGTATTTGATAGTTTGTCCAGATTTATTCAAAATATAAATAAAAATTAAGTTAGTTATCAGTTAATCCTTTTGGGTTAACCTGTAGAGCTTATTTATTCTTATTTAGACCGTGAAAATATTTACATAAGACACGATCACCACCATAGAAAATTTCATATTCTCCTTTATTCACGTAGGTTCTTCCGTTAGTTGTAAAAGTGTTTGAATTTATGGGAAGATTACTAAATACGTAATTGTTCCCGTAAACAGTACCTAAAAAATTAAAAACGTGACAAATATTAAACATCAACAGTGCATTATTGTTAAAAAAATATAAATGCAAAATTAAATTCAACTCTATTTTTCACTTTAATGCAAATATATAGTTTCATTTCATTAGGAATTATATTTCAATCATGTATTAATTTGAAATTTTTTACCTGATCAAAAAACTGATCTATAACGAAATTTTGCAATTTAATTAACAATATTATGCGACAATTAAAGTATTCACATGATCATATTGTTTTTAAAATATTTTGAGAAAGTTGGCCTAGAAAATGTATATAAATTGATAATTTATAAAACGTCTAAATTAAATGTTTCATCTTTAAAATAATAAAAAAATTATACACTTGCAATTACATGGCAATGTGTCGATATTGAACTTTTTCGCATCACACAATAATATTTAATATAAACTGAAACCGAGTTTCATACATTCAGTTTATCGAAGAACCATCACTGAAGATTGTAATTAAAGGTCTCAATTATAATTAATAATTCCCGAAAAAATTCCCTAAAAGTTAAAAATATGACATATAATAAACATCTTCAGTGAATTATTGTTCCAAAAAATATGGATGTAAAATTAAATTAAACTCTAAATTTCACTTAATGAAATTATCATAAGTTATACTTCACAATTAATTTTATTCTACTCAAGCTTTGATTTAAATTTTTTGCTCGGATCTAAAGGAAATTGATCATTAACGAAGTTTTACAATTCAATTAATATTATACGATAATTTAAGTATTCATATAACCATATTTTTATAAAAATATTTCAAAAAACCTGATGTAATAATATATATAAAATTATAATTTATAAATTGTGTGATTTAAACTTTACATCTTTTTAAAAAAAAAATAACGCATTTGCATTTTCAAGTATAAAACTGAGTTGACATTCAAAATGAATAAATATTCATTTGACATTGTTACAAATGTTAAAAGAAAAATAATCGTAACTGTTCGTCTCTTATTAAATGAATTTTTTTGTGAAAAATATAAATAAATTGATATTCATCATGCCTTACAATCAATTTTCGAACTACAATACATCAAAGTAGATCATTTATCTTATAAGTAATATAGTTTGTTAACGCCATTGAGAAGTTACTATGTTTACTTATAAATTAAAATTTAGTTGATCACGGAAGTAATGTGAAAGCTGTCCCCATGACATCGTCAATTTTAATACGAAAAAAAAAATTAAAATTTAGTTAATTGATTTTCCATTTATTATTGTTTTTTTTAAAAAAAAAAAATTGTATCAAAGTCGCACCCCCCTAAAAAAAGGATCAAAGACGCCCGTGTTTTGAATATACATAATAATTAAAGTATATATTAATTAATGTATATAATATATTACATATTTTGATATATGATATATAACCAATTGTTATTACTAATTATATATTACCAATTGTAGTGGTATTTTTGTAGTGTGGTATTTTTTTACCTAATGTGAAAATAATTAATTTAAATTTTAAATTTTAGTGTTTTGCTGTATTCGTACGATAGGTATGTAGTTAAATCTGGTTAAATCAAAAAAAAAATTTAGGAACTATTATAATTTTTTTTTTTTATTTGAACTTAACCTTTGTAAAAAATGTTTACCCCAATGGAACCGACCTGAAGACGCCCCTGGGTGCATGGGTATAATACATATATCCAAATAGAAGACGAATATTCGTATATATTCGGGTTATGGATTCAGAATTAATTTTATGTGGATTTAAAAATAACCCAGAGTTCGGATAGTTCCAGTACTAATATGTATAGATATTTTTTTCTACGAATATCTAACTAATTACCATCATTGTTGGAGTTCCCAATATATCCAGATGATGAATTTCTATTGCTGAAAATAATAACACACAATATTAGATAATAATTTGCATTAAATTAAATAATATGAGACTTATTTTTTAATTATAAAATTCCATTATTGCATTTCATTCAATAAAGCTACCTACTTGACCCACCACTTGAAGCACTGCTTAATGGCATTCCCAGGTGGTGGGTATATTTCCGATTTTTTTTTTCGAAAAAAAAAAAAAAAAAGGTAGATGGTTATATTTAATAACATAACATGGACATATTCGTAACATGGTAATTTATTTAAGGTTGTAAAAGTATTATATTATTGTTTTTTAATAAAGTACTAAAGAAATTGATTCGGAAGTAATTTATTACAAATAAGCTAAGACTTACGATTAAATTCTGTTGAAGTGTATCTTATAATCTTTATATAAATATAATTCTACTGTACATGTGTATGTAATTGAACTCTTCCTAAACGGCTGGACCGATTCGAATGAAATTTTTGTATGCGTTTGGGTGACGCTCTGGATGGTTTAGATTCACAAACTAGTTTGAATCATTTAAATTTAGAACAATGTTAAGTTTAGAGAAAAGAAAAATGTATTAAAGGTGTGTATCATTATTCTCTTCATGGTATATTTTTTATTTTATTTTTATATTGATTGACGCTGCAATCGGTATCTAGGTTATTTATCTAACTGCAACTAAACGGCTGGATGGACTTGAATGAATTTTTGTGTATGTATTCATTAATTTATTAATTATTTTTTTTGGTGGACTTTTTGGTTGAACCTCATACACACAAACTCTGCAGCACATCTAAACCTTCAGGTATTGGAATATAATAAACTATTTAGACGTCGATAAAAGATTATTAGGTATAATTAAATATTATTGACGAAAAATAAATGTTTTTTATTATTATTGAATATTAGAAAATGTGTATAGTAAATAATAATAAGTAAAATGCTCAAAATTTTGTTTAACGGCGAAGTGTCCTCACGAACACGTTACGTATTCCAGTACTTGCGAACAGTCAATGGCATTTTGTACGACACATATTATGATAATATTATATTATATATATAATAAAATAATAAATATTATAATATTTGCTGGAAGATTACAACTATTGGGATACTTGAAGATGCAGCATTGAGTTCTTCTCCTCGTCAAATTCATCAATTATTTGCCATATTATTGACGACATGTTTTCCATCTCAAGCTTCTGTCCTCTGGGACAAATATAAAGATTCCATGAGCGATGACATTTTGCAGCGCATTCGATTGCTAATCAAGATCCTAATATCGATTTTTTGCCAAAAATATATAATGAGGAGCTAATAAATATTAAAGATATTTGTATTCTGACTTCGAATATGCCACTCATTCATTTTGGTATGCTCTCATCTAACCACCCAGCAACAGATATCATTAACAGCGAGATTCAGCGCGAACAACAGTTCGATATGGTCTCTTTAACTACTTTCGATGAAAATGATGAGCAACTACTTAATGATGAACAAAAGAATGCATACGATCGAATTAATTTGTCAATTTTAGCAGAACATGGTGGATTTATTTTTTTGGACGCATTACGATGGCACTGGAAAAACGTTTCTCATCTTACTAATACTTGCGCGCATTTGATTAAAAACCTATAGTGCGTTAGATTGCTTAATCAGATATTGCAACCAATTTGCTTGATGACTGTACATTCAGCATTGAAGTTGCCAATGAACATTCACCCAAATCCAGATGCAGTGTGCAACATAAAAAAGCATTCTCGTATGGCCAAAGTTTTGCAAAAATGCAAAATTACTATCTGGGTTGAATGCACTATGGTTCACAAGCATTTTTCACAAGACTTTTCGGTGGTGCTTTACTGCTGCGGTCCGGTGATTTTAGACAGACATTGCCGGTCATTCCACGCGCTACATATGGGGATTAGATTAACGCATGTATAAAACAAATATATCTATGACGAAATGTCAATACATTGCGTCTTTACACAAATATACGTGTTCAACTGTTAAACGATCTATTAGCACTATCATTCTCCGAGCAATTTGCCAATGAACATTCACCCAAATCCAGATGCAGTGTGCAACATAAAAAAGCATTCCCGTATGGCTAAAGTTTTTCAAAAATGCAAAATTACTAACTGGGTTGAATGCACTATGGTTCACAAGCATTCACTCTAAACTCTCAATAGATTGATGAAAGATCTAAATAATAACACTAGACTTTTCGGTGGTGCTTTACTGCTGTGGTCCGGTGATTTTAGACAGACATTGCCGGTCATTCCACGCGCTACATATGGGGATGAGATTAACGCATGTATAAAACAAATATATCTATGGCGAAATGTCAGTACATTGCGTCTTTACACAAATATACGTGTTCAACTGTTAAACGATCTATTGGCACTATCATTCTCCGAGCAATTGCTCAACATTGGAAATGGAACAATACTATTGCATGGAGACCCACAATGCATCAAATTGCCAGACAATTTTTGCAACGTGATAAATACGAAAGATGCTTTGATCGAAAGCATACTTCTTGATGTACAAGCTTATTTATATTAATTATGCATGGCTTCGTGAACGAGGTATATAAGCAGCAAAAAATATTTATGTTGACGCTTTTAACTTCAAAATATAACAGTCATTGCCCGACAATGAGATACTGTTCAAATCGATCGATTCTGTAACTAACGAAGTATTCAACTATCCTGTTGAGTTTTTGAATTCGCTGGATTAACCATGAATACCACCATATAACTTGCGATTAAAAATTGGCTTCCAATTTGCTTTGGAATTAAAATTATCTAAACTATGCAATGGTACATGATTAGTCCTAAAAACAATTATGGACAATGTTCTTGAAGCTACAATTTAGAATGGAAAATTTGTAGGTGAAGTTGTTCTCCTGCTACGAATCCTAAAGATCCTTTCAGACTCACCCAATTCATTCAGACATCAGCAATTTCCAATTTGCTTGGCGTTTGCCATGACTATTAATAAGTCATTAGATCAAACAATATCGATTTGTTGGTTGGATCTAGAAAATCCGGTCTTTTCACACGTGTTCTCGCGCTGGAAAACCATTAAGTTTATTCATATACAGTCTTCAAGAATTGATTAAAAATATTGTTCATCAACTCGCATTAAGAAAAATTAGAAAAACATTATTAATTATAACGAATTATTTTTAGAAAAATAAATGTTATTTTAAAATAAAGAATTATGATTTTATTATATTATTTGTCTTTCATTTCATACTTTGTTTAATATCCTAATCGCTTGAAATATCATGCAGTAGGTACAACGTCCTATATTGATGCTATAGGACGTAATGTGACTTAATAAAGATTCGTTACCATTTTTTTTCGACATAGAATCTACTCCTTACTTAAACGAAATATTCCAGTTGATTTATTTTTCTGTACTAAATTAAAAATTAAAGAAATCAAAAACTATCTCCCAATGTTCAAACCATTAAGATTATGAACACATAAAGGGATATTACTACTATTGGCTTGGCTACGTAATGATGGCTGTGATAATGGTTATCATTCATCTGCCTACTAGTACTTTACATTTTGCAATGTATCTCTACAATATTTAATCTGTCTAGAAAACCATCCAGTGAGTTTCAAAGGTTGTACAGTATATAAGCACAATAATGATCAATCTAATCAGCATACTTTAGGAGCGGACTGATTCCGTCAGAAAGGCCCGGGAATTATTTTTTTAAGCGGCCCATATACCATAATACCCATATACCTATAAGCCATTGTCTAAGGTTTTTTTTTTATGACATCAACTGTGTTACCAAAACCATTTAAGCATTATATCCACATATTGTCTAAAGTCTTATCTAATACACTATTACAATACTTATGCTTGAAATACCACACATTTTCTCAGTTAAATACTCAAATTATAATTAATACTAACAAAAGATATATAACATATTTTAACACAGTTTTTAACTCATCGCAATCATGGTTTGGACAGGTTGTTCATCGTCATTATATTTTGAACGTGTATTATGAAAATCATAATTCTGTAATTGCTATACAAAAAGCTTTTCATTTACACTGCGGTTATACCACGTGTTGAATCTGTACATTTTTCTAACACAATTAAATTTTGGATTCGGCAATAGGAAGAAACAAGAAGTACTCTAAATGGACGTGGAAAATGGCTGGAAACCCTGATTAAGGATACATATAGTTTCAACAACACGGGGCTACAGTGCATTCGTTTTGTGACAAATATTCCCTGTGCTGTTGGTCTCTCTAAAGGGTAACATATGCTGACCAACACGTTTCTCTGATTTAAGAATTTGTTATTTGTTTTTCTATGGTTACCTTAAAGATAAGGTTATTAGTCATAGTCCTCATACTATAGAAGATCTTAAAGTGAAAATTACAAAGGACATTGTGGTCATACCTATTAAAATATGCCTAAAATTGTTTGAAAATTGTAGAGTTCACCTACAAAAATGTGTTGATGCTGACAGCTGCCATTTGAAGATATAATTTAAAAAACATATTTATAAAAATGGGATATTCTACTTATTTTAATACAATACACTGATTATCTCCAAGTTCTAATGTTTGTTATTTATTGCCTTACGGATTCTAACACCACAGCACTAACTTACATTACATTGCATACATACTAACTGTACTCTATGTAAACATTTGAATTAAATATTACTTAGTACCTAAACAAGAAAGTTTTACCTTTTGTTATCTTGTCGATTATTATTGGGTTTACTTCCTGGGTTTGTAATATTTTTCTTGGGTTGTCCTGATTTTTTTGGACATGAATGGTATGATTTGTTAGGTATCTTGAATTCTGGTGATTCAGGTGATTCTGGTGATTCAGGTGAATCTGGTGATTCAGGTGAATCTGGTGATTCAGGTGAATCTGGTGATTCTGGTGATTCTGGTGATTTAGGTGATTTCATGATATTTCCCATTTTTTTTTCAAATTCAGCTATTTTTTTCTGGACTAAAAGTTTTTCTTTTACTGATAATTTTTTCCAGCCTTTTAATCCAGTATAAATACCAGAAGGCGAATCTGTATTAATAAAAATAAAATACAATAATAATGAACGTTAACATAAGAATATCAGCACTCTATTTTTGAAGTAAACAATATAATTGTAAATTTACACACCAGAATCTACGTAATTTTTGATATGATATTTCAAAAAACTGAATACAAATTTTGAGTCATGAATATTCTTCATTTTTTTTTAAATATAAATATTATTTTTATTACTATTATTATTTCTATTATTTTAAACTTATTAAAATCGTAAAAATATTTACTTAAAGTTTGATCACCACCATAGAAAATTTCATATTCTCCTTTATTCACAAAGGTTCTTCCATTAGTTGTAAAAGTGTTTGAATTTATGGGAAGATTACTAAATACGTAATTTTTCCCGTAAACATTACCTAAAAAATTAAAAACGTGACAAATAGTAAACATCAACAGTGCATTATTGTTAAAAAAATATAAATGTAAAATTAAATTCAACTCTATTTTTCACTTTAATGCAAATATATAGTTTCATTTCATTAGGAATTATATTTCAATCATGTATTAATTTGAAATTTTTTACCTGATCAAAAAACTGATCTATAACGAAATTTTGCAATTCAATTAAAAATATTATGCGACAATTAAAGTATTCACATGATCATATTGTTTTTAAAATATTTTGAGAAAGTTGGCCTAGAAAATGTATATAAATTGATAATTTATAAAACGTCTAAATTAAACGTTTCACCATTAAAATAATAAAAAAATTATACACTTGCAATTACATGGCAATATGTCGATATTGAACTTTTTCGCATCACGCAATTATATTTAATTTAAACTAAAACCTAGTTTCATATATTCAGTTTATCGAAGAACCATCACTGAAGATTGTAATTAAAGGTCTCAATTATAATTAATAATTAATATAAATAATTAAAGGTCTACTAAGAAACATATATATACATTTCTGAAGAATTTAAAAACCTAAACTATGAGGTCAATAATATTTGACAATTCGGAAATCCAATTACAAATTACCAATCCACATGGTAACATTGAAAAATACTCCAAATAGTAAAAATATCTTTTACAATGACCACCTTCTTTACTTATCAGTTAAAGTAAAAAGATACAAATCCAACTCTCCGGCACAATGCTACAACTGCCAACGTTTCGCATATTGTAGCTTACACTGTGGCTTCCCTCCAAGATGTGTGAAGTGCGCAGGATTAAATAAAAGCAATTAATGTATCAAAACCCAGGAAGAAGAACCCAATTTTAATATTAAATCGCAAGTTGTGTGGTGGTATTCTTGATAAATTCCGCGATTTCCCAACATTGCCTCCTAACCCACTCGGCACACTCAAGTGTTGCGTACAAAGTGATCACGACCGATACGCGCACTTGCATAAGCCCGCGGCCGGTCGGGCTTTCTTCCCCCTTTTAATGTAACATTTATCATAATAATATCTTTCATCATTGTTTTTGGTCGCGCTTATCTAGGCCCGATACCGCCCGCCGTAGCCGCTTGATTAAGCTCGCCGTGTGGCCCAGAATAGTGAATCCTCTTTTGAATGTATCATATTAAAAATATAATAAAAGACCTGATAACAGAAAACTCATTTGTGTATCATTATTTGATCCGTATGTCGGAAGCCCCGGTGCACCGTTTCAAATTCTGATCATCCAAATGTAATCAAATGTTTAATTAAATGTGCATGACTGTGCAATCGTAGAACGGCAAAATGTTAAGAATTTTTAAAAATAACATTGAAGAATTGTTTTTCGAATTCAATATTTGGTCTTCGAACAATCATGGTCAGTAAGTCTAGTTTGACAAATATTTAAAAGTTTGACTTTCAAACAATATTAGATGCTTGATTTTTTTCTTACAGAATTCGAATTTCGAACTTTACTGACTCGGTTCGTAATTTTAACAATTCAATCCATCACCAATAAATATAAATATATATGTTGCCGAAAAAGATGTCCATTTAGGATTTAGGATCATTCCTTAATCATTGTTGACAATAATTGTCAAGAATTATTCTTGATGATGTAACAGGGCCATCATTGATGTTAGGCATTCTCGAATATTTTGTATTTGTATCTATATTTCTGTATTCTTTTAGACATTTTTCTAAATTGACACGACTGATCAATCATGCTATAAAAAATCTCAACTATGTTTTATGTTATCGACTTATCGATACTTATTTTTATTGCCCATAAAATTGATTTTTATGTATCGAACTTAGTGTATTGTATCATATCGTAACAGACTGTAAAAAAGACATTGGTGTATATGAATGTTTAAGAAAAGTGTTCTTAATTATTAATATTTTCAAAAATGGATTTAAATGAATTAATTAAAAAAAAGCAATGACAATAACTTTTTATTTCATTAAAATATGCCAACATCGCAAAGGCAACAATAATAATTTACCCGGTTGTAATAAATAATAAATTATTTATTTAATATTTTAATATAATTACAATATTTAGCCTTCTTTTTTTTAGAAACTAATGTCATTTACTACTCATTTATGACAATTCCTGGTTAAATCAGGCATTGTCGTTGTTTACTAGCCATTGTTGACATTGACTAATTATCATATTTTCCGTTAACATATATACCTATGTCTAGTCTCATTTTCGGTGGTCACTGAATATAATGATTAATTAATTAGCAAAGTTTATATTATATTAATAAATTAATATTTTTATGTGTTCAGTTAGACAGTAGCTAATGGAACTTTTTGTTGTGCAGTGGTTTCCCATTGTCTAATGCACAAGGGCATCTCACTTCACTTCGGAGTACAATCTTAGATAAGCAACAACCCTAATATGAGACTGTGTATAAATTAAATTAATGCCTTCACCACGTCTTGAAATTGTAGGGAAATCGTACCTAATCAATTCTAATCAAAATATTTTTAATTTCAGTTTTACGGGCCAAAAAAAAAACGTTGATGTACGATAATTTGTTAAAATATGTCGATATTGATAATCATTTTTATAGCTATATTATTGACGTGTATTGATGAATTTACAAATAAACTTCAATTATAGATTATTTAACTATGATAAGATCACTGCCACAGTGCAGACGATCAAACATTATATCGCAGTTCATAGTACACATTGCCGTGCGCCGATGTAAATTAGGTTTATAAGTTGCAATTTAACATTGTTTTTCACATTTATATAAACTTTATCTATATTTAACTAAATGTATTATTATAAAATATTTCTTATTTAAGTAAACAGCCACAAGCACTGCTGTATAACCCGGATAAGCAGAATGCATATTACGCACAGGCCTTAAGTCTCATACTTTATTTTGGGGCCTCAAGATTTTGATTTGCACACAGACTTCGAATACTTAAATTACGGCACTGTAAACAGTGTAACCATTCTAACTGCAACAATATGTAACGTCCCCCTCCACTCAATAATTTTTTTTGTAAAATTGACTTCACAATTTAGATTCTGAACGGAGTGAAGAATGTATTGATTTTACAATGATGTATGTTTTTTTTTTTTTTTTTTTTTGTGTCGACACGATTTGGGGCAGTAAAAATGCTAAAATGCTAGAGAACGCTAATCTCAACATTTGGTGAAAATTTCAAGTATTTACATCGATTATTTTTTGAGTTATAGCAAAATAAAAAATTTGATTATGTCGAAAACGGTACCGTGTCAAGTGTTCGAAAGTCAAGTGTCATAATGTCGAGTGTCATAAACTCAGGTATCATAAAAATCATGTTATAAAATTATTTCTTATAAGCGTCATCTGTTATAAACAATTCTAAAATTGAATAAATAAAAATTCCATCGAAATTATTTGTGTTATATTTATCGGGTCAAATTAATCTTTTAACCAAAGGTATTATTTCTTATCGTTTTAATAACATTTTATCGAAATACGATAAAATACGAAATACGTTCTCAAATTACTTACCATTTATATTGAAGTTATTACAGTATAGCATTTGAACAGTCTAAACTAAAAACTTACGAAATTAAAATATTAAACTAGACACAACACGAGTACCTAAACTATTTAGTTTTATTTTATGAAAATGGAATTAATTTTGACCGTCAGTCCATCCATTCATGAAACGCGTGATACGTTGGACATAAATGGCTATTTATACATATATAATAGACAATATCAAAGAAAAACTGATGATAACCTTGGGTTCTATTGGATTTGTCGATGTGGAGCTCGTATATAGACGATTTTCAAAATAATATTCATATTATTGATCCAAAAGGTAAGCCTTTTTCAATAAATGACCATTCTCATGGGCCAGACCCACAATATTTACAAATTAAAAAAGTTAAACAAGGTATCAAAAGAAAAGCTGATGAAACAAATGATACTACATCTAAAATTTACCAAGAGTCGATAATGTCCACATCTGTATCTATTGCATCACAAATTTCTAAAAATTCGACGAGATGTTTGATAAAACGTCGAAGATTGGGTTACACATGTAGTGAGCCAAAATAAATTAATGAAATTGTTGTACCCGAAATACTTAAAAATACATTGGATAACAAATTATTTTTAATAAAATAATTTCATAGGGACACTGATTTTGTTATGATATTTACTACAGCTGAAAATTGTTTACTTTAAAAAAGCGTATCATTTTGGGTAATGGATGGTACATTTAAATCATGTCCTTCATTGTTTAATCAATTATTTGTTATACACGGGTCAGTTGAAAGAGGAAATAACAAAACTGTTGTCCCATTAGTTTATGCATTGATGACTTCCAAAGATGAAGATTTATACATCCAGTTGTTTACAAATATTAATAACTTTGCATTTGAAAACGGAATAGATTTTAAAGAGAATTCGAATTTGGAAATAATTACCGATTTTGAGTTAGCGTCAATAAATGCCATTAATGAAGTATTCAATTTTGCAATACATTCAGCGTGTTTTTTTTCATTTTACACAATCTATTTACAGAAAAATCCAAAACGTTGGTCTCAGCAATAAGTATCAAAATGATGATAAATTCAATCTACTGGCTCGAAAAATACCAGCATTGGCATTTCTTCCTGTAAATTTGGTAAAGGACGTTTGGAATAATCTAAAATTGGAATTTAGCAATGACGAAAATGAACAGCTACTTGTATCATATTTCGAGGAAAATTATATACTTGGTAAAATGAAAATGCGGTATCGAAATAATAGAACACCAAAAAGACATGAACCTATATTCCCTCCTGAAATGTGGTCTGTCTCTTCACGGACATTAACCGGAATTCCTAGAACATCAAACTCTGCGGAAGGTTGGCATAATAAAATTAACCGGCTTCTTACATCACACCCTGGTATTTATATTAGTTTTAACTACTACCTAATTATAGGAAAGTAATAAAAATTAAAAATCTTATTTAAGGTCTGTACAAAATTATCCGAGGCATACAGAAGGAGCAAAAAGAAACAGAAGTCACCATAGAACCATAACCTCATTACAATCTCAGCAACTAAAAAAAAAATAAGTAATCATAACATTCGACTACAAAATATTTGTAAAAGATTAGAAGAAAATCCTGAGTATGAAATTAGTGAATTTTTAAGAGCTATCGCCTCTAATTTAAAATTTTAGATTTACTTAAATTTAATTATTATATTTTATTTAAATCGTATTATTTTAAATTTTGAATTATTAATTATTTTTAAATGATATTAGATATGTCATTTTTTAAATTAAATTAAATCGTCATCATAAATGATTATTTATATATAAAAAAAATTATAACAAATGACGTTTATGAGAAATTTCTTTAATAACATATAATTTTATGACACTCAACATTATGACACATGACTTTCTAACACTCGACCTAGATTCGTCGAAAACTGGTTTTGCGTAAAAACTCCCGTTTTTCCCAAAATTTTTTAGGGTTTTTCCCGTCGCATTTAAAAAATATTGAAATTTATTTACTTTTGACCCCCCAAAGTACCAAATAGATTCATATATTTTATAAAGTATATTTTATTTTGAAACGATAAATATATTTTTCAATTAGGGTGGGTTGGCAGTTGCATACAGCGACATAGTTTGTCAGTCTAGAAGATTATACTATAGAATATTATATAATATTTTACATGTAATTTTATGTCAATATTCGCTGTTCAAACGCTTATAAAAAAAAATTGTGCCTATGGATTTTAATAATTTTTGAATGACTTTAAGAACTACTTCTGTAAATGTAAAAAAATCGAATATTTTAAATGCCTATAAGTGGCTTAAAAATCAATATAATATTTTGAAAAAAATATGACAAAAAGGAAATACCAATCTTAACAGCTGGTAGAAATTTCAATCTGCGACTTATACTTTTTGAATTATAACAAATATTTAAAATCGTTTGAGAATATATCGCTATTTTATGCAATTTCGTAAATATTTATATTTCAAACAGCCATAAATTTTTTTCCTCTAAGTCCGGTAAAAATTTTTTTAAATATTTTTGAAGAGTAGCTTATAGATAACCTAGTGTTAACATTTTGAACCTTAAGTATGAACAGGAAAAATTTTATGAATTTTTATCTACAAAATAACTTGCAAATTTTCGCAATTTTTACATATTTCGTATAAAATGGAACGTTGAGCACTTATAAAAAAAAATTGTGACTTACAATTTTAGATTTTTTTTTTATCAGTTAAGGAACAACTTATAAGAAATCTTGTATTTTATTTTCAAGATTTTCTGGCCAGCCAAAAAATTTTTATCGTTATTTTTTTAAAAAAAAATTAAAAAAATTGAAAATTTCAATTGTCTATAAATAGCTCAATAAAAGTCAAAATATTTTAAAAATTTAACGGTGTATAGAGAACGCGAATCTTAACATTTGGTGAAAATTTCAAGTATTTACATCAATTAGTTTTTGAGTTATAGCAAAATAAAAAAATTTGATTTTGTCGAAAACTGGTTTTGCGTAAAAACTCCCGTTTTTCCCTTATTTTTTTAGGGTTTTTCCCGTCGCATTTAAAAAATATTGAATAAAAATATTTTTTACTTTTGACCCCTCAAAGTACCAACTAGATTCACTTTCCTTTCAGAAAAGCTGCTACATAAGCAAATCGAAGCATTTTTACTGCCAAAAAAGGTGTCATCAGACACAAAAAAAAAATTAAAAATTAAAAAAAAAAAAAAACACACATCATTGTAAAACCAATAGATTCCATCACTCCGTTTAGAATCTAAAATTACAAAAAGTGTTTGTATTCATAAATTATATATAATTATTGCATATAAATTATCATATATATCTTATAATTACCAGTTATATATAATAATTTTTCCTCTTCGTAGACCACACTGATAAATACATGCCATGCTATCTTTCCCTATCCTTCGCTAAAGATACGTCCTCACTATACCGATCGGCAAAACTGCATTAGTGTGGAGGTGACTGTCGGCTCCGTTATCAGGCCAAATACGTTGCCGATTGTAACCCACACGCTGGCGGTCTACATCAAAAGGAACCGAATCGTTATGCTTAATGGAAACGAGTTTCGGCTTAATCTCAGTCTATTGTAGTCTATTTACTTCATTTTCTTTTTCTTTAAATTAATTTTAAAAATATATTTTTTTAAATGGAGTGGAGTGAAGATAAACCTTTAAATTTAATAGAAGTTCTAAATTTATTTTGTCCTCATTGTCCAAAATTAAATCTTGCATCAAATCACTGGCATTATACAATTTTCGATTTTTTGGTCGGACTTGGTCGGACCCTATTCGCTTTTCTTCTTGCGTACATGTATTCAAGAATCGATAATTAAAGTAGCTGTAGTTACCAAAACAACATCTTTCTCATTACTCATCTTGTCGAAACCGATTACCAAACCCGACTGAAATAACGTATGTGTACGCATGCCGATTTTTAAGTTGCCGATCGGTTTATTCACTCGGTATTGCCGATCGGTATAGTGAGGACGGGTGGGTGTTGTTTGGCCGAAAATCTAGTGGCCGAAAGTCCAGTGATCGAAAAGGTATCTGGTCGAACACATATTCGATCGAAAAATATGATATCGAAAATGCAGATGATCGAAATGTTATGTAATCGAAATATGTTATGGTCGAAAAATATATATTTTGTGTTAATTATTTTTAAAAAAAAATATAAATTATGATATAAAATAACTTAAGAAGGTATTATAACGTAAAAAAAAGTTGTAATAAAATATTAAAATAATTGGTTGTTTTAGCAACTAGTATAACTTTTAAGTATTAGTATAAATAATATAATATCGTAAGTAATTAAAATTTTAAATTTTGAGCTATTCGTCTTAAATACTCTAATAAATCATGACCTGGATTATCTAAGAGTCTTTGTTGTACTTCTTTTAAGCATATATTGTGGGATTGTACTTTCATTTTCATTTTTTTATAATAGAGTCCATAAAGTAACATCTCAATTAGTGCTTCAGTTTCATTCTGAGAAGATTGTAAAGTTTTGATTAATTATGTAGTCCTACGGTATACAATAATAAAATTAATAATTTAAATAATGATAAATAATCGAAATGCTAATCATTATCTTTGCTTCGATCAAAAAACCCATTCGACCACAAAACATTTCGACTATATTAATAAAATATTCGACCATCAGTTTTTCGACAACATGATGATTCGATCACATGAAATTTCGATTACTTTTTTTCGATAACTATACCTTCGACCAAATAACTCGCACCGAGTGAGGACGTATTTTGAGACTACAATCAGTTACATATAATAATACATATAATATATTAACACAAGCATTCTGGATAAATATAACCTTTTATTTTTATAAGAAAACATAATAATAAAAATAACAATTGTAATAATGTGTGATAATTGTATAATACAGATATAATATTCCGACATTTGAACATTATGTATAAAACTTTTTTAGATTAAATAAAATAATTTTTCCTTAATTCAAGTTTTGCCAACTTTTCAATAATAAAAAAATGCGTTCTGCTTTTCTGAGAAGGTTTTTTGTGTGTACAATTGTCGTGATAAGTAAGGTTTGTCTATTAAATTATCCGAATTCATTCAAACTAATTTATTATATTATTAATTATAAATGAGTTAAATTTAAGTATGCAAGAGCCACATACTTATCTTTTTATATCGTACAAAAAAATGGACGAAAAAGATTTGACTATGGATAAATCGAATAAAAAACTACACATTTGATGATTCCAAATTTATTTAACCTGGCTCATGAAAATATATTGACAAAAAATAAAATTTATGAAATGTGTGTTATAATTGAAGAACATTTATGTAAATTAAGAGACATTTTTTTAAAATATTTTAACCCCACAAAAAGCATTCTTAAAAATTATAATTGGGTAATAAATCCATTCATACAATCTGATCGAAATGTATTTTATTTTATGTTATTTTAATTGATTTATAGTATAAATTTTATACTGATGTTTATTCACTATGTTGTCTGAGCTTTAGTCCGTCATACGAAGTTTATATATATATCTGATCAAAATATATTATCATTAACAAACGAAGAAAAACGGATTGAATTGAGTTCAGATGTGGACTTACACAAAATGATTATAAACTTCAAAATTATAGGTCAGTTTTGGATAATGGTTCAATATGAATATCCTAGTTTGGTCGAAGAAGCATTAAAACTATTTATTTTATTTTAAACTACATAGGTATATGTGTGTAAGTAGATTTTCCACAATGACTACAATAAAAAGTAAAACTAAAAACTGGAAATTTCATCATCCATGAGAATTTGTTTAACAAAGTCAATTACACCAAGAATTGAAGAAATATTTTCATAGCAACAGCAATACCCAATCCATTAAGAATCTTAATTTAAAAATATATTTATAGAATAAAATATTTGGAATATGTATAACGATTGTTACATAATTATTAGTTTACTAACATAATATGTATATTGCTCAGTGGATATTACGTTTCGAACTTGGGGATATATCATTATTGTAAATCTGACGGCTAATGCTAAATATGTGGGACCCAGCAGTTCGGTCAAGACGTCCATCCGATGTAGCCGAAGTCCATATTTTATGTCCATACTCGTAAGTTATTTTATGTATTAAATCCTAATACTTATCTGAACCAATCGACATTTATTTATAATATTAAGACCCTTCCTTTATGCTCCGAAAACTACGGTTAAATATATTCAATAGGACCAGAAAACCTTCTCTGAATAACATATACCTAACTGGTTACCCCCAATCACGTTACATACGTTTTTTTAATTAAAAATAATTATAATATTATATGTATTTTATATTTCATGTGTACTTTGTACAGTATTTATAGTATTTATTATTAATAATAATTTATGCGAGTTTATAAAAAAATAAATATATTTAAGAGCCACTATAAAAAATTAAAATGCAAAAAGGAGATCGCCTCAGTAAAAAGGTTAAGACACACTGTATTATTGTATACATATGAGTAAGTACTATTTTTCATAATGACAATGATTAAGTTAAAAAAAGTTTAAAATGCTACTTTGATATTTTGAATTTAATATTGTCGTACATAAATTAATTTAGAAAAAACTGTAAAGCGCCACATAATAATTTACCAGTTATACTTAATCTATTTTATGTATTTTGTTATATTACCTCTATTATTATTTTTACTACATTTTCTGTCTAATTTAGTATTTTCATTTCCATTCTTAACCGGTGCCCTGAAATATGATTTTTATTTAATCTTAATATTAAAAAATTAATGTTTTTATAATCACCGTACGAGGACACTGATAGAGCTACAAATATGACAAATAAAAATTTAACGTATTTCATTTCAACAGTGATGAAAATTCCAAAAAATTGGGTAATATCTGTTATTCAAATTTAAAAAATTATACAAGAAAATTACTGACGGATAGGTGAAAAAACCTCTTTATATAGAGCTGTCATGTACAATTACATAGAATTTCACGTGTTAATTGAATTGGTAACAGCTATCGATTTGTATGCAAATTAACGAATCAACAGTATTGTAATATACAAAATATTATGAGCAAGTCAATTGAAGTTCCGAATTTCAACTAATTATAATATATTTCGACGTGTTGCAGGTGTTTAATAGAATAGAATTTTAGGTCCTAAGTGAAACAAGTTGTTCTGGTTTTACGATGATGTGTGTGTTTTTTGTTTTACCATGATGCATGCCTTTTTATTTTAACCATGAAGTGAGTATTTTTGTTTTTGTGTTTATGTACACGGTTTCAACCAGTTTTTGAATAATTGAGAAAAAATAAGAAAAAATTTCAGAAAATTGTAATTTCGATTGAGATTCGAACCCTCATCTCTAACCATCAATTATTTTGTCAAGCGTTATTTCTTTATTGTGTCTGTGTTCCCGATTTTTAGCAAAAAAAATATTCTAATCATCACAATCCTAAAGTATTTTTTATAGAAAAAGTGGTTTAGTTTCTATTCAAAAGGAGTTGTTTTTACAAATAACCTAGCAATTTTATTAATATTTACCAAAAAATTATGAAATTAAAAAAACTTGGTTTTTATAAAATATTAACTTTTTGTCACTTTTAAAATTTTAACTTAATCAAAACATCGTCCCATGCATCCGTTTTTGTGAAAATGGTAGAGCTTCATTAGAATATCTAATAATTTATTTAGGGTATTCAATCCTCCGTAAGTCAAACACTGTTTTTTTATGTTTAAAATCTGACATGCACAGACCTGTATTTCAGGGGTCCTACAATAGTCTTGGTTCCTATCTAAACAAAACGAATAGGTATATTTGTATTTTGTATAATGTATAAATAATTATATGAACGTAACTTTAATTTTATATTTAATATCTCATAATATTTGTCACGATGAATGTGTTTTAAATCTCGTATATTTTTTTCAGATAATTTCAAAATTAATAAATTTACTAGCCAAAATCAAAAATTTTACAAAAAATTCAAACCAGAAAAAAATTAATTTAGACTGAAGATGATTGTAGTGTTTAGTAACTAGAAAGAAAAAAAAGAACCGGATGGGCCTCGCTCTGCTGTACAGTTAGGAGTGGAGTGCACCTCGCTTATAGGATAGGTCATAATTATAATGGATTTGTTAAATTTGAATGCAATGATAGATATCATTGTATACGTATAACGATTCTGAACGGAGTTCATATGTTTGTCTAGGATATAATTCATTGTTATTTATAAATATTGTAAAAAGTATATTTGATTTTGAAACGATAAATATATTTTTCAATTAGGATGGGTTGGCAGTTGCATACAGCGGCATAGTTTGTCAGTCTAGAATATTATACATTATATTATATTTTACATGTAATTTTATGTCAATATTCGTTGTTCAAACGCTTATAAAAAAAAATTGTGCCTATGGATTTTAATAATTTTTGAATAACATTAAGAAATACTTCTGTGGAATCTTCTATTACATTTTCAAGTATTTTGTACGAGCCAAATTTTTTTTATCACCGATTATAAAAAAAAAAAAATGTAAAAAAATCGAATATTTTAAATGCCTATAAGTGGCTTAAAAATCAATATAATATTTTCAAAAAAATATGACATAAAAGAAATGCCAATCTTAACAGCTGGTAAAAATTTCAAAAGTCTGCGACTTATACTTTTTGAATTATAACAAATATTTAAAATCGTTTGAGAATAAATCGAATTTTTATCTACAAAATAACTTGCAAATTATCGTGATTTTTACACATTTTATACAAATTTGAGCATTAAGGGCTTATAAAAAAAATTTGAGTTAATCCATCACCGATATTTTTTAGTTACGGTAAGTTTAACTTATTATAAACCTTGTATTAAATTTTCAAGTGTTTTCGGTCAACCAATTAAATTTTATAGATGTTTAAAAACAAAAATTTTACAAAAATCGAAAATTTAATTTGTCTATAAATAAGTCAAAATTTATCAAAATACTTTGAAAACTTAACCATGTATAGAAAATGTCAATATAAAGATTTGGTGAAAATTTCAAGTTGTTGCGATTTTTGGTTTTTGAGTTAGAGCATTTTAAAAAAATGTAATTTGTAAAAACGTGATTTTGCGTAAAATTTCCCGTTTTTTGTAATTTTTTTATCGTTTACCGCGATTTTTTTAAAAAGTATTGAAAAATTTGGATTTTAGACTTGCCAAAGTACCATCTACATTCACTTTCCTTTCAGAAAAGTTGCTGTTTAAGTAAATCGAAGCATTTTTACTGCCAAAAAAGGTGTCGTCATACACAAAAAAAAAAAAAAAACACACATCATTGTAAAACCAATAGATTCCATCACTCCGTTTAGAATCTAAAATAATTGAATTTTACATTATAATATTTGCAAAACTCTCATACGAATCGTGCAAAATCATTTTTAAAATGTTAACGTAGTGTGACCAAAACAAAAAATTGACAAATCGAATTGTAAAAGAACTTGGCCCAGTATGCCTGAATGAATTAAAACACTTTTCAAATTATTAAGTAACCAAATAAATAAACTAATAATTTAAGAATAAAATGTATTTCGTACAACTTATTCAATTGCATCCCTTTAACTTCAATGCATTTTTTGATGTAATAAAGCGACTAGTACCGTTGATAGTTATCAAATTTGTCCTAATGAAATTTTGAAGGAAAAGTGAATAGATATTAATGGGGATTAATTGAATTTTAGTTGTACTATATACATTTTTTTTTAAAACAATATCTCCGACCGGATTTGATTATTTTAAAATTTAAAAACGGTATTTCAGAAAAGTTGCTGTTTAAGTAAATCGAAGCATTTTTACTGCCAAAAAAGGTGTCGTCAGACACAAGAAAAAAAAATAACCCACATCATTGTAAAACCAATAGATTCCATCACTCCGTTCAGAATCTAATATACAAAAAAAAAGTTATTAAGCGAGTTAATAAGTGATGCTTTGTTGAATTTTTTTTATTTTTTTACTTAATACCTAGTTAATCATTTTAGGATTTTGCACCACATGAAAATTGGAAAATCCGGCGCCCATGGACGCACCACAGCTCCGCATGAATAAAAATATTTTGTGAATTCGTAGCTCCGCATGCACTGTATTTCCGCACGATCGAAAAAATGAACGCGCCGTAACTCCGCATTCTAAAAATATTTTTAGAAACCACAAAAGTTCCCAGCCTACATCGGTGTAAAGCCATGTTGAAGCCACAACTATCAAAATATTGGATTTCAAAATTAGTATCAAACGATGAATCTTTATTTGTGGGAATTCGCGAGTCCATTTTCAAATTTTGCGAGTACACCCCTTACCCGCAAATTCCATTTTCCTGTCGTGAAGTTACGCCATGTCCAAATAATGCAAATAAAGACGTATCGTTTGGTACTAATTTTGAAATCCTAGGGCGACTTGAAGGAGCTACGTGAAGTTTACCCACCCTTCTAGTTTTTAATTATAATTCACTGACGGCTTACTCGCGAATTATGAAAATAGACTCGCAAATTCTCGCATATAATTCGCTAAATATTGGTATAAGTTTCAAGTTAATCTATTAAGAAGGGAAGGCCAACTTCACGTACGTCACGAATACATTATATTATACATTATCACGTTACAGCGTTACATTATTGACCGGGCTTACAGTTTAAAGCGGGAAGTAGCCATTGCCCTTCCCATGACGATTTTGTAAGATGTTTATGAATCATCGTAAAATATCATACTACGGAGTCCAGTCGAAATTCATAAGCTCGAACGAGGGAAGAGAAATATTCAAATTTTTGAAAATCCAAGTTATTTCGATAGAATATAACACTGAAATCATTTGAACCACAACTTAAAGTGTATTATTCGAATTATTTATTATTATTATTTGAATAGACCGACTGAAATCGTAAAATTTATAAATATCGAATTTCCGCTGATTTAAGGTCAACGGCGTCAAATGGCTAATGCAGTTCTAAAAATGTATTCAAAAAGACGAAAAATAGAAGAAGAAAAAATGATAATCGTACCTAAGAGTCCTGGTCAAGTTAACGGCAGCTAATTATTGAATTGGACATGAGTGGGTTGATTAGCACTGTTTCGTATAAAGAATATTTTTGAAATTAATTATCATTCATTTCAGAAATATTCTTTATAAATAAACTAGAATCAAATTACGCGATATAGAATGTTCTAAGTATTGCATTTTTTAAATTGTTTTCTCCTTCTAAACCTGGGTTTTTTTAATTTGTTCTTATAAAATCTTATAGTTAAAATTAATGCTTGTATAATATATTCAATATAATATTTGCATAATAAATGTTTGTATGAATCTAGTTATGATATCATTTTTGCATTAGTCAGGATTTTTGACGTTATTTATGTTTCCAGAATTAAAAAGAACCGGATGGGCCTCGCTCTGCTGTACAGTTAGGGGTGGAGTGCACCTCGCTTATAGGATAGGTTATTATTATAATGGATTTGTTAAATTTGAATGCAATGATAGATATCATTGTATACGAATAACGATTCTGAACGGAGTTCATATGTTTGTCTAGGATATAATACATTGTTATTTATAAACATTGTAAAAAGTATATTTTATTTTGAAACGATAAATATATTTTTCAATTAGGATGGGTTGGCAGTTGCACACAGCGATATAGTTTATCAGTCTAGAACATTCTACATTATATTATATTTTACATGTAATTTTATGTCAATATTCGCTGTTTAAACGCTTATAAAAAAAAATTGTGCCTATGGATTTTAATAATTTTTGAATGACATTAAAAAATACTTCTGTGGAATCTTCGATTAAATTTTCAAGTATTTTGTAGTAGCCAAATTTTTTTTATCACCGATTATAAAAATAAAATGTAAAAAAATCGAATATTTTAAATGCCTATAAGTGGCTTAAAAATCAATATAATATTTAGAAAAAAATATTGCATAAAATAAATACCAATTTTAACAGCTGGTAGAAATTTCAAAAATCTGCGACTTATACTTTTTGAATTATAAAAAATATTTAAAACCGTTTGAGAATAAATCGCTATTTTATGCAATTTCGTAAATATTTAAATTTCAAACAGTCATAAAATTTTTTCCTCTTAGTCCGGTAGAAATTTTTTTAAAGATTTTTGAATAGTAGCTTATAGATAACCTAGTGTTAAAATTTTGAACCTTAAGTATGAACAGAAAAAATTTTATGAATTTTTATCTACAAAATAACTTGCAAATTATCGTGATTTTTACATATTTCGTATAAATTGGAACTTTGAGCACTTACAAAAAAAAATTGTGACTTACGATTTTAGACTTTTTTTTATCAGTTAAGGAACAACTTATAAGAAACCTTGTATTAAATTTTCAAGATTTTCTGGGCAGCCAAAAAAATTTTATCGTTATTTAAAAAAAAAATACTTAAAAAAATTGAAAATTTCAATTGTCTATAAATAGCTCAATAAAAGTCAAAATACTTTAATGGTGTATAGAAAACGCTAATCTAAACATTTGGTGAAAATTTCAAGTATTTACATTGATTAGTTTTTGAGTTATAGCAAAATAAAAAATTTGATTATGTCGAAAACTGGTTTTGCGTAAAAACTCCCGTTTTTCCCAAATTTTTTTATGGTTGCTACATATGGCAATCGAAGCATTTTTACTGCCCCAAAACGTGTCGACAGACACAAAAAAAAAAAAAAACACACATCATTGTAAAATCAATACATTCTTCACTCCGTTCAGAATCTAAAAATATCACAATTTGTAAATGGCTTCAACAAGTTGAATTTCGGTTCAATTAATTTTCTTATCATAAAATGTACTTGATTTATAAATACCGTTTTTAAATTTTAAAATAATCAAATCCGGTCGGAGATATTGTTTTAAAAAAAAATGTATATAGTACAACTAAAATTCAATTAATCCCCATTAATATCTATTCACTTTTCCTTCAAAATTTCATTAGGACAAATTTGATAACTATCAACGGTACTAGTCGCTTTATTACATCAAAAAATGCATTGAAGTTAAAGGGATGCAATTGAATAAGTTGTACGAAATACATTTTATTCTTAAATTATTAGTTTATTTATTTGGTTACTTAATAATTTGAAAAGTGTTTTAATTCATTCAGGCATACTGGGCCAAGTTCTTTTACAATTCGATTTGTCAATTTTTTGTTTTGGTCACACTACGTTAACATTTTAAAAATGATTTTGCACGATTCGTATGAGAGTTTTGCAAATATTATAATGTAAAATTCAATTATTTTAGATTCTAAACGGAGTGATGGAATCTATTGGTTTTACAATGATGTGTGTTTTTTTTTTTTTTTTGTGTATGACGACACCTTTTTTGGCAGTAAAAATGCTTCGATTTACTTAAACAGCAACTTTTCTGAAAGGAAAGTGAATGTAGATGGTACTTTGGCAAGTCTAAAATCCAAATTTTTCAATACTTTTTAAAAAAATCGCGGTAAACGATAAAAAAATTACAAAAAACGGGAAATTTTACGCAAAATCACGTTTTTACAAATTACATTTTTTTAAAATGCTCTAACTCAAAAACCAAAAATCACAACAACTTGAAATTTTCACCAAATCTTTATATTGACATTTTCTATACATGGTTAAGTTTTCAAAGTATTTTGATAAATTTTGACTTATTTATAGACAAATTAAATTTTCGATTTTTGTAAAATTTTTGTTTTTAAACATCTATAAAATTTAATTGGTTGACCGAAAACACTTGAAAATTTAATACAAGGTTTATAATAAGTTAAACTTACCGTAACTAAAAAATATCGGTGATGGATTAACTCAAATTTTTTTTATAAGCCCTTAATGCTCAAATTTGTATAAAATGTGTAAAAATCACGATAATTTGCAAGTTATTTTGTAGATAAAAATTCATAAAACTTTTTCTGTTCATACTTAAAATAAAGAGCGATTTATTCTCAAACGATTTTAAATATTTGTTATAATTCAAAAAGTATAAGTCGCAGATTTTTGAAATTTTTACCAGCTGTTAAGATTGGCATTTCCTTTATGTCATATTTTTTTGAAAATATTATATTGATTTTTAAGCCACTTATAGGCATTTAAAATATTCGATTTTCTTACATTTTTTTTTTTTATAATCGGTGATAAAAAAAATTTGGCTCGTACAAAATACTTGAAAATGTAATAGAAGATTCTACAGAAGTAGTTCTTAATGTTATTCAAAAATTATTAAAATTCATAGGCACAATTTTTTTTTATAAGCGTTTGAACAACGAATATTGACATAAAATTACATGTAAAATATAATATAATGTATAATATTCTAGACTGACAAACTATGCCGCTGTATGCAACTGCCAACCCATCCTAATTGAAAAATATATTTATCGTTTCAAAATAAAATATACTTTATAAAATATATGAATCTATTAGGTACTTTGGGGGGTCAAAAGTAAAAAAATTTCAATATTTTTTAAATGCGACGGGAAAAACCCTAAAAAATTTTGGGAAAAACGGGAGTTTTTACGCAAAACCAGTTTTCGACATAATCAAATTTTTTATTTTGCTATAACTCAAAAAATAATCAATGTAAATACTTGAAATTTTCACCAAATGTTGAGATTAGCGTTCTCTAGCATTTTAGCATTTTTACTGCCCCAAATCGTGTCGACACAAAAAAAAAAAAAAAAAACATACATCATTGTAAAATCAATACATTCTTCACTCCGTTCAGAATCTAAATTGTGAAGTCAATTTTACAAAAAAAATTATTGAGTGGAGGGGGACGTTACATATTGTTGCAGTTAGAATGGTTACACTGTTTACAGTGCCGTAATTTAAGTATTCGAAGTCTGTGTGCAAATCAAAATCTTGAGGCCCCAAAATAAAGTATGAGACTTAAGGCCTGTGCGTAATATGCATTCTGCTTATCCGGGTTATACAGCAGTGCTTGTGGCTGTTTACTTAAATAAGAAATATTTTATAATAATACATTTAGTTAAATATAGATAAAGTTTATATAAATGTGAAAAACAATGTTAAATTGCAACTTATAAACCTAATTTACATCGGCGCACGGCAATGTGTACTATGAACTGCGATATAATGTTTGATCGTCTGCACTGTGGCAGTGATCTTATCATAGTTAAATAATCTATAATTGAAGTTTATTTGTAAATTCATCAATACACGTCAATAATATAGCTATAAAAATGATTATCAATATCGACATATTTTAACAAATTATCGTACATCAACGTTTTTTTTTTGGCCCGTAAAACTGAAATTAAAAATATTTTGATTAGAATTGATTAGGTACGATTTCCCTACAATTTCAAGACGTGGTGAAGGCATTAAATTAATTTATACACAGTCTCATATTAGGGTTGTTGCTTATCTAAGATTGTACTCCGAAGTGAAGTGAGATGCCCTTGTGCATTAGACAATGGGAAACCACTGCACAACAAAAAGTTCCATTAGCTTACTGTCTAACTGAACACATAAAAATATTAATTTATTAATATAATATAAACTTTGCTAATTAATTAATCATTATATTCAGTGACCACCGAAAATGAGACTAGACATAGGTATATATGTTAACGGAAAATATGATAATTAGTCAATGTCAACAATGGCTAGTAAACAACGACAATGCCTGATTTAAACCAGGAATTGTCATAAATGAGTAGTAAATGACATTAGTTTCTAAAAAAAAGAAGGCTAAATATTGTAATTATATTAAAATATTAAATAAATAATTTATTATTTATTACAACCGGGTAAATTATTATTGTTGCCTTTGCGATGTTGGCATATTTTAATGAAATAAAAAGTTATTGTCATTGCTTTTTTTTAATTAATTCATTTAAATCCATTTTTGAAAATATTAATAATTAAGAACACTTTTCTTAAACATTCATATACACCAATGTCTTTTTTACAGTCTGTTACGATATGATACAATACACTAAGTTCGATACATAAAAATCAATTTTATGGGCAATAAAAATAAGTATCGATAAGTCGATAACATAAAAACATAGTTGAGATTTTTTATAGCATGATTGATCAGTCGTGTCAATTTAGAAAAATGTCTAAAAGAATACAGAAATATAGATACAAATACAAAATATTCGAGAATGCCTAACATCAATGATGGCCCTGTTATATTATCAAGAATAATAAAAAAGTTTGGCTCGTACTAAATAATTGAAAATTTAATAGAAGATTCCACAGAAGTAGTTCTTAATGTCGTTCAAAAATTATTAAAATCCATAAGCACAAATTTTTTTTATAAGCGTTTGAACAGTGAATATTGACATAAAATTACATGTAAAATATAATATTATGTATAATATTCTAAACTGACAAATGATATTTGTTTTTTTTTAAATGCTCTAACTCAAAAACGAAAAACCGCAACAACTTGACATTTTCACCAAATTTTTTATATTGACGTTCTCTATACATGGTTAAGTGTTCAAAGTATTTTGACATATTTTGACTTATTGATAGATAATTAAAATTTTCGGTTTTTCTAAATTTTTCGTTTAAAAATAAAATATACTTATACAATATTTATAAATAACATTGTATTATATTCTAGACAAACATATCATCTCCGTTCAGAATCGATTTTCGTATACAATGATACCTATCATTGAATTCAAATTTAACAAATCCATTATAATGACCTATCCTATGAAGAGTCGCACTTCACCCCCAAGTGTACAGCAGAGCGTGGCCCATCCGGTTCTTTTTTTCCGTTTAATTTTAAAATATTATTTCAAGATAAGATTCTGGTTTTTCGAGGAGTTAGAATTGAACAAATAATTGAGATACGTACATAAATCTAGTCCACCGAATTAAATTGGTAGCTAAGACCTTATGGTGAAATTTAAGCAAATGAGTCTTCCGTTCTAATTGTGTTAAAATGTATTTAAATACATTGAAATGTAATGTCACATAATATTACAGTAATAATCTACAACAATAACACAGTCGAGCCCCTCGATTGCCTATTAACTGCACTGCCTTTTACAAATATTCTTTCATACATATTTAAATTTATTGAAATAATAAGCAAATAAAATATATTCTGTATGACATACAATTTTAATAATTTGGATTTTTTTTATTCCATAATATTAAAAGAAAAAAAAAATTGTTGAATATAATAGTAATAATTAAATGTTTACATTTCCTTGAATTTTCTGGATAGAAATTATTTTTAATTATATTCTTCAAATTCATCAGATTTCTCGTAACAGGATTTTAATTTCTCCTTAACCCACGCTTTTTCATCATTCGATAATTTTCGAGCTTTTGCCAATCGTTTGAGAACAAGTCCAGAAATAGTCGTACCTGAATTCATTAACAAATAATTGTAAACTTCTAAACTATATAGTATACATATAGCATATATATATATATATATATTTAAGTATAAACTTATAAATAATTATTCTAAAATAATTGTAAACAAATTATAATTTATCAAATATATAGTTTGATTGGATGATAAACTGATTTAAATTTATTATAAGTGATGTAATTTAACACCCAGATAAATTTTATTATTGCAAGAAAGTAACCAAATCAATAGTTTAATCACAATTCCTAATAAATAATAATATATTCACTTACGTATACTTTTATTACCACCTCTCACAATTTCATATTCTGAATCCACGTAGGTCTTTCCATTGTAATCAACAGTTTTCGTATTACAATTTACATTTATATTATTTTCAATATCATCTTTTTTGTTCTTTGTATTTTGGTTTTCAATATTAGATACATTTTTAAAACCGGTATTATTTCCATCTAAAAAAAAAAAAAGTATATATATAATATTAGTATTGGCCAACGATTTAAATTTCCATATCAATATCGTTTAGTTTTTCTTGACATTATATAAATTTTTTTAGGTAATATTAAATTAATTCAAAATTACAGATTTTTACTGTTTGTTTTATTAATTACATATTAAAATGCCTTAATAAAAAATAAAAAATTGAATATATAGAAATTGTCTACCAACTGGCACCAAGTACAGTCGTTTTAATAAAAATTAAAATTAAAATTGTATAGAAAATTACTTTATATTTTTATCTTATTATAATAAGCAATGCTCCAAAAGTTTAATACTTAAAATTCCACCTGTTAACTAATATCTATTAGATAATAATCCGTTGTATACAAATAGCTAAATATTTGTATCATATATAGTGAAAAGATTGGATTTTAACGATATCGCTTTATAATGAAAAGATTTAATTCGATATCGATATCGAAAAACTTAAAAATAAGTCACGATATCAACATCGTATTGAAATATCGATATCGTTGGTCAACACTATATAATATATAATTTATTTGATTATTAGTGATAGTAACCCTTTCATTAATCTAATTACAACTTAATAATTTAAATTAAGAATGCACAAAAATAAGAATAAATATATTTGTGATGTGTACGAAAATTGATAAGCATTGAACATTAATCTCGATTGGGAACGTAGTTGACTGTTTTCGGAGTTCTAAATTTTAATGAAAAATAGTTTTGACAATAAAATTGATTAATATAATACAAAGGAACGTTATTAAAATACTTGTGCATTAAGTATTAATATATCAAAACAAATTTGTAAAATAACAATTTAAAAAAAAAACATAATTTGAAAAATAATTAAAATGTACTTTTTGATTTCATTTAAAACTTCAAAGTTTAATTAAGACAAATTATTTAAAAATTAAACATCCGTGAGTAATATACTGTTGTTAATGTTCATTAAGCCTAAAATGCCCTCCACACAACTAAAGTGTATAATACAATTAGATTAACTATTTCTTCAATCGTAATCATCTCACTGTTAATACATTGTGTGGTGACAATCAATAACGCGCAACGGGTTCACTTATCTTATCGAAATATATTTCGAGAACATTCGAGATCCAATATATTAAGGCCATCTACACACGGAGCTATTCAAAAGAAACTAATTACTGACGAAAATCACTAACCAGTCCGCTTTGAGTCACAACGCATGTTAATTATTGGAACACAATAGACGGCGCTACTGGTTACTAACCAGTTACTAACGCGTTAGTGATTGGTTCCAAGTGATTCAACTGTCGAGTCACTTTCAAGTTGTGTCTCGTCAAATTGTGTGATTTTTTAAAATATTATTTTCGCCTATTTAATTTTCCCCAAGTATTAAAAATGAATATCTTTTTTTCAAAAAATCTTTTCTCGTGATTAGCAGGGGAAATTAGAAACTTTCTTTAGACATGCGGTAAAAGCATAAAAATTTAGCATGGTTAGGTTACTTAACCTAACCTTGTGCAGCAACAAATAGTTGATGTTGAAAATGTCTTTCGATGTATGGATGATACCTAAATCAATTTCGTTTTTTATTTCTTTTGGTATGGTACTCGTAATAATAATATACAACCATCATTTCTCCATCATTCATAGTACTGAAAAATAACGAACAGGCATTCCTTCCATAACGAAACAGAATAAACTGGTGACTTCGGTCGCATTTCAATATGATCGTGTGTGGATCTGAGCCACCAACGCGTTAGTAATCGAAATAGTAATTTAAATCACAAACGCGTTTAGTTTATTTTGAATTGCTTCGTGTGTAGACGGCCTAAGAGGTAATAATCACCTATCACATCAAGATTTTTCTGGAATAGAGATCGGACTTATCGTTCATTAAGGTGAACTAGTTCAGTCGTTCATCGTTCACTTTAGTTAACCATTCAGTTTACTCACGAATCCTTGTTCGACGACAAATCGTTGACCGTTCATCATTTGGACTAGTCGTTCACCGTTCATTTGGGCTAATCGTTCACCGTTCATTGGCAAATCGTTCGTTCGTTAGTCGACTTTTGAACACGCCGGCGACCGCCGCTAGTGAACGATTAGTCCGAATGAACGGTGAACGGTGAACGATTAGTCTAAATGAACGGTGAACGATTAGTCCAAATGATGAACGGTCAACGATTTGTCGTTGAACAAGGATTCGTGAGTAATCTGAACGGTGAACTAGTTCAGTGATAAAATATTATCATATCATTGATAACATGGCGTAGTACGATAGAATGACTACAGTACAAACAGCACAAAAAAAAAAATCGTACGGTGTGTGCGGTACAACAGACCTGACGCAAGCAAAAGTACAAAGTGAACGATGAACGGTGAACGAATCGTTCATCAAAAGTGAACTAGTTCGAAACTGGTCACTTAAGTGAATAGTTCAATTGAACTAGTTTGTTCATGAACGACACATCTCTATTCTGGAATTATCAAGAAGATTATCGCCTCTATTTATACCGGGAGTGCTAGTCGTAATGGTTGTTCGTAGTGGTGGGAAATATCGTTACTTCTGTGGAATCGTTCCAATCGGTACACATTTTTTTCAGTACACACTTGTACTCGGATTCGTTTTGTTCCGCACGGAACGATCAAGTATTCATGTGTACTCGACTACTCGTTTCATATTGAATATTTAGGAACGAACACACTTCATACGCCCATTTCTACACAAACTGATCAACCACATTGAGGAGGATTTATGTAACAACGTTTTGAAACGGTATTGGAACGAATACATCTAGGCTTACTAGCCTAGAATTTAAACATTAGCTATACAGTGTCTTTTACACTGTACA
>JASXSY010001007.1:0-319674 GCA_034509805.1 Sipha maydis
AGGGCACGAAGAACTTGTACGATGCATTAGGTTTGATAGTAAAAGAATTGTTAGTGGAGCATATGATGGGTAAGTTTTTCATGTACAATATATTATTGGAATATTGTATCATTAATATTGTTATTAAATTTTTATACATTTAATTGGATACATAATAACTTATTTGACCAGCCTTTTTAATATATTCTTATAATTTAATTTTTTTTACCATTTTGGTTAACTTAGTTTTTAACTTGATTAATATTTCTAGGAAAATCAAAGTATGGAATTTAGTAGCAGCTTTAGATCCCAGAGCTCCAGCATCAACTCTATGTCTCCGCACACTTATGGTAAGTTTCACACAACGTTCTCTTATGATTTGTTGTTTTTTCGTGATTGAGAGAGGAGGAATTTTTATCCGGCAGGAGCACTCTGGACGAGTATTTCGACTCCAGTTTGATGAGTTTCAAATAGTCAGTTCTTCACACGATGATACAATACTAATTTGGGATTTCCTCAACTATAATGATACAAATAACTCTGCAGCGGGTCCATCGAACAGTGTTGGCTTGCATGGTACTACGTCACATGCTAACGATACTCTTCCTCCTTTACCTCCTGGTATAACATTCAATTTTATCATTATTTGAATATCATAATATTAACTCCAATTATTTTATTTAGGTTTTGAGTGACCCAATGGGCTAGTCATCCGTAACTAACCGGATTATGTTTGTGTACAAATTATATAAAACTCGTCTTAAAATATTGATGAAAGATGGTAAAATAATCTATCACATCTTGTTCTCATTTTGATTATTTATACATACTCATTTATATGATAACAGTGTATATATGTATGTATGTATAGTATAATTAAAAACTACAGAAACACCCAAAATAACTGTGCCAATGTTCAGATGTTCTCTATCTCACCTTACATGGATTATGTGATGTTTCTCATTTTAAATACGTACACTATATATTTATAATATAAATATATTTTTACACATCTTTCTTTCTCTTTATTTTTTATTTTATTTTTATTTATTTTTTTTTTTTTTTTTTTAGGAGCGCTTTAATGCTTAAAATATTTAATTAATTTTTAACTGAATGTCTGTGATTTTTCTTTATGAATTGTCAAAAAATTATACCAGACAAGTGCAATGACACTTCTATACTTTCCTTTTTTGAACCTTTTTTCTCAATCATATTTGTACATCATGTTTGTAGAATTATTGATTTTTATGGTTATGTAATAAAAATTTAAATAAAACGGCATCCAACACTAATAATTGTATAGTCCCTATTCGAATAAGTTTTAAAAAAATTTCTTTGTATAAAAGTGATTTTGTATAATTTATATAATTATTATTATAAAATACAAATTATATTAGAAAAAAAAATCTAATTTATGTGATTAAATTTTTATTGACCAATACAAATTTCCATTTCCCCTTAATACTAAGTTCTTTTGAATGCATTGGCAACACATGGTTTTGTCATAATCTAACTACATTATGTTGACCTGCAAACACTTGAATACCACTGTTTGGATTCATAACAACGCGAACTTATACAATGTGCACATCTTAAAAGAAATTTTGGACTAACAGGTTTGTTTTCATGAAGATGCTGTGATACTATATCGGCAATTGCATCAATAAACATGGAATGATCATTAGGTGCAGCAGCCCTGTGAATTTTTTTGATACCAAGCTATAAAAAAAAATTGAATTATTACAAAACAATATTAACTATTAATTAAACATTAAAATGTATTTTAAATTAATTTTTTATTTATCATTTTTAGTTTTATTAAAACTGTTTATATACTGTATTCTAAATTGTAACTATCTTACTTCTTCCCCAAGTTCTTTGCAGTATTCTATATCAAGTTCATGTAAGGTTTCGATATGTTCATTAACAAATGCAACAGGTACTAATATAAAATTTTTTTTCCCTTGTTTCACATAGCCTGTAAGAATCAACGAGCATTTAAATAAAAATAAATGTAACATATAGTGTTAAATATTTTATTTTCTGCAAACAAATATAAATGTAAAACCTTTTAATGCATCATCAGTAAATGGTCCCAACCAAGGTAGCGGACCTACTTTAGACTGCCAAACCAGTGCATAAGGATAAGCATAACCTAGTTCTTCCATAACTGCATGAACCGTTGAACTCACTTCTGAAGGATATGCATCACCTCGGTTGACTGCCTAACAAAAGTAACTAATATAATCATATAATAGTATTCTATATATTGGAAAAATTGTGACCTTTTACTATATATTTATACTAATCTACTATCATAAAATTACAAATTATACAGGAAACAAGTAATTATTGATTATAAGTACAATAAAAATTACTGTTTCAACTATTGAATTAATATTCGTTATACACCCAATTACACGACAAATAACTGGTTATCGAACAAATAACAAATTATAATAAATATACTCTACAACAGTATTTTTTTGAGACATAACTGTAAAACAATCTAAAATAAAACTAAGCAATGTAAATTTTTGTTTGTGCTTCATTATTAACTATTAAATTCATGAAAATTAGCCATAAGTTAATTTTTAACATAATATTAAAGTTTAAATATTTTTCGCATTTGGAAATTGTTATTATTTTATATTTTTTCTATTCCGTGGAATGTGATTAAAGTTTTACCCCAATTTGTGTTAACTGTTGATGAAAATAAAGAAAACCTGATATTAATGTACATAAATGGCTTAAATCTCAATTCGAAACACTGATAAATTCTGTACAACTTTATAATAACAAAATATTTACTATAGTCACGACATAAGAATGGAAAATCCAGTAAATTGGATGAAATAAAATCTCAATAATATTGTAATCAAATTTTTCAGTAGGCTCTTTTATATATTTTATTTATTGTTAAAGCTCCATCTCAATTTAAGATGTATAGTGTTATTTAATATTTAATGAAAACCTTTAAATATTATTCAAAAGTTGATATAAATAATTTATAGCAAATAATTCACATTATTTATTGAGTACTATTTGAATGATAGTTTTGAAATTATTTTTAGTTCACAAATCTATTTGGTAGTACCGATTGAACACTGAATACCAATTTCAATCTAATTTCTCAAGGGGGTATGTCTAGAACACCCTAGTTAGGCACTACTGGTGTATCTACATGTACTTATACCTAAAACAATGTTACTCACTGAAATTAATAATTTAAAAATATGAAAAAACTACACTGAACTGAATTTTTTTTCTTTCTATATTTAACATAATAAATAAGAATGGGTATAATTGTAGTTTAGCTACCGAGAGATTTTTTTCAAATTTTTTTCTTCATAATCTATGTAAATCAACGTTTTAAAAATTATGGCGTCAAAAAAAATTGGCGCGGACGTTTACATTTTGAGTTATAGCAGTTTGAAATTTGAGAATTTTCAAATTTAGGGAACTATTGCAATGTACCTACCAAGAAATTTTATAATTAAACTGTTTTTTTTTTTTTTTTTACACATTATTTAACAATTTTTACATTATTTATAAAATTACACGAGAGAAAAGTTCAAAAATATTATAAAGATTTAGAGACATGTTTTACAAATAATGCTGATAACGGTGATTTTAAGCCTAACTAAAACATTAAATAAATACAATTTATTAACTACAATTTTTATCTTAATATCTTTTAATTTTTTTATTTTTTTTGCATATGACTATATCTTTTAATGTTCTATTACAGACAAAATGTAATATGCCTGGTTATCATTTTTTTTTTTTTTTGTTTATTGGGCCTTTAAGACCTGGTTATCATGGGTTATAACTGGGTTTATTTGACAAATAAAACATAAACCTAAATATCGTAAATATTTTTTTGTCTAAAACAGTCCAAGTGAGCGCAACAAATGAGTGACACTGCTTGGTCTCTAGGTACGCTCGGAATGCTTTTTCACTTTTCCTTGTTACTTACTCAATGTGGATTTGCACAACAAATTGAGGGATATTTTCATTTAAAACACTGAGAATGCTATAACTCAATGTTATGATTCAAAAACTAAGCGTCAGCGCCGATTTTTTTGACACCATAATTTTTAAAACATTGATTTACATAGGTTTTAGAAAATATCTCTCAATAGCTAAACTGCAATTGTTCCATAAAATATAATATTACCTTTAAAGGTAAAGAATGTGCTGAAAACAGTATAACAACATCTTTTCTATCACTTTCAGAAAATTTTTTTAATTCATCAGATATTCTTGAACCTATTGTTTTAATCAACAATGGATGTGTTGCCCATCGGTCAATTATACTCATTTTTAAATCTTCAGGAAATTTTCTGTAAAACCAAATATACTTAATATATAATACACAAAATCCAAAAATGTTGCTTACTTATCAAGAAAATGTGAGTAAATTGCATTAAAACTTGAACCACTGGTAGCACAACTGTATTGAGGATATTGAGAAAATAGTACAACCCTTTTAGCACCGTCTCTAAAAATTACATATTGAATATTGAATGCAGTTTTATAATGATATAAAAGTATTGAACATTTTCAACTAACTTACTTCTCTACTTGTTCCAGAGTAGTTTCAGTTAATGGATCAACATATCTAAATGCTACATAATGTTTATGTGGAGCAGTACTGGGAGATATTTTATCTAATTTATTGCACATTAATTTTCCCTAAAACCATTGCATGTAAGTTACTGTTCCAGATTCAATTTTATAGTACAGAATTTTTTACTTGAAGATTGGTCCATTTAAGTATTGGCGATCCACCGCCAATTTCAGCATATTTTTTCTGTACATCGGATGTTCGTCTTCTAGCAATATATGGTCCCAAGGTACTAAAAACAGATCCATAATAAGTCTACAAATGTTGACTTCCATTAAACTATTAAATTCAGACATTTATTAATTTAAAAAATGATTACTTTTGCATTGGTAATTGCATCATATCTCGGTCAGTCATAATGCGCTTTAAATAACCACCTACTTGGTCAACATGTTGTGGTCCACCCATATTCAACATGACTATAGCTGTTTTCACTTGAGAAGATATGTAGCGACTAGTTAAATCTGCAACAAATAAAATATTGAGTTGATCAAAATCAGGAAAATGTAATTATATGCCCAACCTGAGATGGTGGGTTTGATGAGTAATTTCATAGACAAAAACATATTTGCTTCTTTATAAATCTTAAAAAAATAAATACTACTTTAAAATAATACTATCAGATATTTATTAAAATTAAATATTATTTCATATTCAAACCAAAATACAATTCACTTATATCTTATCACAATAATTTGTTATCATGATACATTCACCATAGAATAGAATAAAGTTATAAGTATTTAGTCTATTCTGTGCATTCACCGCTCAAGGCGTGCATATGACCAAACAATGACGTTAGCATAGACATAATATAAATCATATATAAGGCGTTAAGCGCAAAAGTGACCTATTCCCATACACCTTCTACCAAGTATAACCAGTGGCGTGGCGACGAGATTTTATAGTACGGCGAAAACATTTTTTTGGTACCCACCCACGTCTCACAGAATATTATACCCCCCTCCATAATTTTTTAACAACCTACTATTCAAAAATGTAATTTTAATTTATTATTATAAACCAATTCTGAATAATGATAAATAAGAATTCTAGAATAGTATGCTGCAGTTTAATGACAAATGCATAGGCGTAATTAGCCCTTTATGTTAGGGGGGGCTGAAGTCCTAAAGAATTTTCATAGAAAAATAAGGTACCTATGGAAAAAAAATTTCCCCCAAACAAATATAAGTTTTAATTTGTATTAATTATCTGAAAAAAAGATTACAATTTAGAATAATTAATAATACATAATAATAATAATTTATTTTAACAATAATGTCATTGTCATCTTTGTCTTTGTCTTCATCTGATGATTCTGATCAAAATATGATTATGGACATTTTAATTCGTCTACCTAGACTATTCGACTTCCTTATAATTTATACAGACAGAAAATTGTAATAAATTAATAAATACTAATTAATAATAATTTAGTACAAATCCCAATGACATCACAATTCATAATCTTTGATAAGAGTTGTATAAGAGTTGTAAATATGTATAAGCAACCGGAAACTAGGTAAAATGTTATAGTGTTTCCCAGGTTATTGATTTTAACTTCTTTAGTCTAAAGAGAAATTGGTGTCGTGATTTATTAAATGATTGATGGTTCATACCATTTAATTTTAATTTAATTATATTAAGTCAATAATTAATAAATAATTAAAATAACGTTGGGTTCTATCACTGGATGGCCTCCCTCCTCATGTGTTCATGTTGTAAAAAAGAAAAAATGTACGTATGTGTTCAAATTTACTTATTATGCTTTATTGTAGCATAGATTGTAAATATTCTAATTAAAAAAAAAAAAAAAAAACCTCTAATATAAAATTTTAGAATATTTTCATGCAACGAAATTTGTTCAATAACTTGAATTATACAGAACAGATAACTTTATCCTGTCAACAGTTTACTGAACTGTTTTCGTACAACCCGGCATAAGACTTAAATAAACTTATATTTTAAGTTTTAGGACTTTTTTAACAGCTTTATCCTCGTTTATATCAAATTTGGAAAGGCAGATATTAAATTATACGAATTTAATAATTTAATAATATCGATAGTTAAAAGGCCAAGTGTCGTAACCCACAAAAACATAATTTTACTATAGACACTTTAAACGTTTTACTTACCTATATTATCATTTTTTAACGTACTAGATAATTAATTTTTTTTTTCTGTGATACCTAAGAATCAGTTATCTTAAGAATTGAAAGTTTATAAGAGTTATTTATATAGTTAATTTAGTTTTATTTATGACCTAGTCAGTGCCGCAACTAGGATTCTTGGGGCCCCGGACAAAGTCAATATATGGGGCCCTTTGAGGTATATGTATATTAAATGTTTTCATAGGTTACTTATACAAATATAAATACGAGTAATGATGGTGAGTTTTTTTAAAAAGCCTAAAAATATAGTGTAAATTAAAATATAACTATACACACTTTTAGTGTTTTTTTTATTTTTATTATAAATATTAATTAAAGCTTTTGTAATATTAAAATAATATAATATGATTCTAAAAAAAGTATTGCACAGCATAAAGTTTGTTTGTACCTATATTATATTTAAACATATAAAAAAAATTTTTACAAAATTTAAAATGAAAAAATGTATCACAAACATATACAAATTTTATAATATATGGTACCTACTACCTACTTACATAGAAAAAATAATAATTACAAACAATATGAAATACAATTGTATAACTTAGTTCAAGTCATTGTGAATGTATCATAAATCATAATACTTATAATAATATGTGCTATAGAAAAAGAATCATTCAAGTTAAGAACGAAAATTCATTTTTCTTGCTTTTAAATTAGCAGTCATTTATAACCTTTTCCAAATTTAATTCAGATGTACGGATTTGTTCAACATTAAGTATAGCTATATTAGTCAAACAATCTTGTGCTATAGAATTTCTCAGAAAGTTCTTAATAAGTTTTAATTTGGAAAATGATCTCTCTGTAGTTGCAACTGTAACTGGCAATACCAAGAATAACATACAGCCTCCTAGTACTTCAGAATAACTTATAGAAAAATTATTTTCTAGGATAAATTTTGCGAGTTCACCAATTGTTCTTAAATTTTTGTCCATGATCATTTCCTTAGGAGAGATAAGTTGACTGGTAAATTCAGAACTTATATCTGATTGATATTTATTTACAAAGTCGTATGATTCTTTAACAATTGTGTTTTCTCCAGATTCAATAATTGATTGAGGTCTAAGAAAATCAAAAGTACTACACACATTCTGCAGGCCTAAGAAACAGTTTTTCAATTGGCTTAATACAGTGTCGACAACAGGAAGGAACACTTATTCTGAAATTTTCTTCAGTTATTTCCAGCTTTGGTCTCCATCAACATCATCAAAAATTTTTTTTGCAAATTGTGGTCGAGTTACCTTATATTTGGTTGATATTCCCCATTTTAAACATAATATTTTCGCATTGTCTACAACACTATCATAATTTCTATTAATTTTTTAGTCGATCGGTATGCTCTATACCCTATACCAGGAGTGGCCAAACTTTAAAGACTTGTGATCGACTTCTGAGTTTTTCTAGGTTGTTACGATCAACCTAAAAAAAAAGAAAGTTGGTTGTAATTAACAAAAATGTATTTTATATACATCCATGTAATACTTCCTTTATTTATTTGATTTAAAATATCAATAAGTAATAATAACTTTAATTTAATAATTTTACATAACACGTATTTTAATAAATATTTTATCAATTTATACGAAGCGATAAATATTATTTCAATACAAAATATGCTTTAGAATATGTACAACATACCTACATACCTATTCGATTTCAATGTATAATTTCGTTTTTATAGTTAATTAATACAATATTATTACCATATAGATATATTCTTTATTAGTAGTTATTATTTTAATTTTTTTATTTGTAGGTTGAACAAAGATATAAAAAATTATAGAAAATAAATAAATATTTTAACTCGATTCTAAAAGAATTCAAAAAAATTTGAAAGGAAGTCGCGATCGACTGGAACTCGTGTCACGATCGACCAGTCGATTGCGATCGACTTTTTGGCCATCCCTGCTCTATACTCTATGCTCTATTCTCAACACTCAACCGCGTTTTTAAGGAATAAGAACTAATGACACGGGCGACGGTCTACGGTCGGCGATTAGTGATTACAAAGATTATTTCGGCAAATCCCAATTCCACACATAAAAGTAACCCGATAACATTATAACAATGAACAATAAAATACTATAATAATATAATTTTATTGATAAATATAGATATTATTATGGATGATAAATAGGGGCCCTGTTCTTCGACAACAAATTAGATATCATAATAAATTATAAAAATAAACATTTTTACTTTACATATTTTATTTTATTTAAACATTATTAGATTGCATTGCAATTATTTAAAAATGTAAAATAGAGCGGGGTGCCGTCGGGGCCCACTGAGCCAACGATTAGCGACCCTCTACAGGTGCATTGCCCCTGCTGCCCCTTCGGTTGTTGCGGCACTGGACCTAGTTGAGGGTTACAGCGTTTGACCATATAATATTTATGATTGCATTATTAATAGTATTGCTTTGTATTAGGATTACTGCATTTGACTTTGGTACATTTTGGTTACAGTACGTAATAGTTATTTAGATCAAACATTATTGTTTCGTAAAAATGTTTACGATATATATTTTTAAAATTATAAGCTAGTGGATAAAGTAATTAAAATGTAATAATAATATTATTTTGATAGGGATATTCAATATGCATATCATTATTTATAATTATAATAATATTAGATCAACCAACAATAGCCGGTTTCGGTTTTCTTGTCATTTATGTGTTTAAACGAACGACGAGGATGATACCAACCTGATTTAATAGTTTTATATTTTGTTTTATTGTTATTTGAGGAACTAATTTTAATTTTTTAGATTCTGAACGGAGTGATAGAATCTATTGGTTTTACAATGATGTGTGTTTTTTTTTTTATTTTTTATTTTTTTATTTTTGTGTCTGACGACACCTTTTTTTGCAGTAAAAATGCTTCGATTTGCTTATGTAGCAACTTTTCTGAATGGAAAGTGAATGTAGATGGTATTTTGGCTAGTCTAAAATCCAAATTTTCAATACTTTTTGAAAAAATCGAAAAAAAAACAATAAAAAAATTACGAAAAAACGGGAAATTTTACGCAAAATCACGTTTTTACAAATTAATTTTTTTTTAAATGCTCTAATTCAAAAACAAAAAACCGGAACAACTTGAAATTTTCACCAAATCTTTATATTGACGTTTTCTATACATGGTTAAGTTTTCAAAGTATTTTGATATATTTTGACTTATTTATAGACAATTTAAATTTTCGATTTTTGTAAAATTTTTGTTTTTAAACATCTATAAAATTTAATTGGCAGACCGAAAACTCTTGAAAATTTAATACAAGGTTTATAATAAGTTATAATAAACTTATCGTAACTAAAAAATATCGGTGATGGGTTTACTCAAATTTTTTTTATAAGCCCTTAAAGCTCAAATTTGTATAAAATGTGTAAAAATAACGATAATTCTGTTCATACTTAAGGTTCAAAATTTTAACACTAGGTTATCTATAAGCTACTCTTCAAAAATCTTTAAAAAAATTTTTTTCGGACTTAGAGGAAAAAATTTTATGACTGTTTGAAATTAAAATATTTACGAAATTGCATAAAATAGCGATTTATTCTCAAACGATTTTAAATATTTGTTATAATTCAAAAAGTATAAGTCACAGATTTTTGAAATTTCTACCAGCTGTTAAGATTGGTATTTCCTTTATGTCATATTTTTTTCAAAATATTATATTGATTTTTAAGCCACTTATAGGCATTTAAAATATTCGATTTTTTTACATTTTATTTTTATAATTGGTGATAAAAAAAGTTTGGCTCCTACAAAATACTTGAAAATTTAATAGAAGATTCCACAGAAGTAGTTCTTGATGTCATTAAAAAATTATTAAATTCCATATGCACAATTTTTTTTTATAAGCGTTTGAACAGCGAATATTGACATAAAATTACATGTAAAATATAATATAATGTAAAATATTCTAGACCAGTGCTTCTCAACCTTTTTTGTTATAGGGCCCCCTAAATGTAATGTAAAACTGTCAAGGCTCCCTTCCATGGATATAAAAGCAAAAAATAAATAAAAAAAGGTAATCAGTATTTTTTTTTTTAATGATATACTAATATACTATACTTACATGCACTAATTTCACAATTTCACACAAATAAATTATTAAAATGTATAGATGTATAAGACTTAAAAACATATATTATAAACAAAAAAAGAATTGGTAAAAAAGGCTAGGTTAATAATAATAATAAATAATAAAAATAAAAAATGTGAATTAATTTTATTAATGTGACGGTTGGGCTTGCATATTTTCGCATAACATATTTATGTCAGGTGTGATATTCGAAACTTTCCCGATGTAATAACAATTTTATTATTATTTAATAACAGTAATCTAACATTAGATTTTATCGACAATGATTAATCATATGGTCGGTTATAATGGTTATATAATAACTGAAAAACCAAAAATATTTTAAATAAAAAAAATATTTCAAGGCCCCCAGGTTGAGAAGCACTGTTCTAGACTGACAAACTATGTCGGTGTAATGCAACTGCCAACCCATCCTAATTGAAAAATATATTATATATATATATATATCGTTTCAAAATAAAATATACTTTTTACAATATTTATAAATAACAATGTATTATATCCTAGACAAACATATTAACTCCGTTCAGAATCGTTATTCGTATACAATGATATCTATCATTGAATTCAAATTTAACAAATCCATTGTAATAATGACCTATCCTATAAACGAGGTGCACTCCACCCCCAACTGTACAGCAGAGCGAGGGCCATCCGGTTCTTTTTTTTTATCTTTATCTGTATCTAGATAACTTTTATAATATTATCTTTATCTGTATCTAGATAACTTTTTCTAATATTATCTTTACCTTATCTAGATAAAATTATTGTTATCTGGACTCAAAACAGTCAACGATTACATTGTTCAAGCCAAATAAAATTTTATTTGCTACAATTGATTCAAACATTTTAAGAATAAGGGAGAGTAAAGTTATGGATCGGTAGCTAGAGATAATATAAATATCAGAAGAGGATTTAAGAATGGGTCGAACGAAACTAATTTTCCACGCATTTGGAAAAATACCAGATGAAAGTGATAAATTGAATAGGAATAATAAGGGTGAAGAAATAACAAATTTACAGTTTTTTAAAAATAAGTTTGGTATTAAATCAGGACCCGGACTGGAAGTATAATGTATAAAATTCAAAGATTCAAAGACTTCAGATAATTTAATTGAAACAGAGTTAATAGTAGAAAAGAGGACTTTAGGTGGATTATATTGTACATAATTGAAATTGATGGAATCGTAATTTTCGTATACACTAGAGAAATATTTGGCAAAAGCATTAATAATATTAGTAGAAGTTGTAAACTCTTCATTATCTAAATACATGCAATTTGGTAGATAATTATTTTTACGTTTGTTATTAATAAAATCCCAAAAATTTTTAGGGTGGATTTTTAAATTTTTCTCAATTTTGTTAATATAATTTTGATAGTCTATTTTTGAGTTAAATTTACATTTAGCTCGAAGATTAGAAAAAATATTGTTATCACTCAGCAAATCAGATTTCTTATAGAATTTATGAGCTATTTTCTTCTTAAAAATTAGATCCTTTAAATTTCTACTAAACCAAGAAGGGTTGTTCGAGCACGGTCGCGACGTATTTTGTCCCAGCGCCGTGTCGGGCGATAAGCTCCGTCAAGCTGCTTCCCCCCTCCTCTACCGTCCGGCACCGGGCCTGTTGGCCGCTAGTTACTTGCCGCCGGCACCTTTTCTCTTCTTTTCCAGGCAGTTGATCCTAACGCATCGTTGGGTCCGTTCGCCGTCTCCCTCTGGTGCTGCGAAAACCGCGTGTGCGGACATCGCGTTTTGTGAAGTCGTTGTGCCGCCTTCTCGCCTATATGGTCCACGTGTGACCTGTTATAGGTTCTTTTGTGGTGGTCTTGTGACCATTGTTGTAAGTCCCAAGGTAGTTGGGGCCTGACACATCCACTACACTCCGGCTTTATCCGAGCGAGTGATTTTTATATACGTTCGTGCAAGAGCTGTCGCCTTTCCAGCTGGGATCTCGTCATCGGTTGTGACCACCGGTATCGTTGATATATATTATTATTTTTTATTCTATCTAATTGTATTATTACACACCTGTCGTGATCTATGTTGTATTATAATTAGGTCATAATATCATATTGTTAAGATTATTATTAGTATAGCAATCGTCTGGAGAGACGTCTTCGACGTTTGTGCATGGTTCATTTATTCTTTTTGTTTCCTTTACCTATTGTCAATTTATTATACGTTGAGTGTTAAGCACTGATTCATTGAAATTTATTTGTACCTCAATTACTTCTGTTACTATTGTCACTAGCCCCCACACACGCACGAGTCGTCTAGTAAAACTGCTAACGCATGTGCTGGCGGCGCAACATGGGTAGTAGGGTGGTCCTTATATATTATAGGTGACATATTTTATTAAATATAATTTAGTCCGTACACGCTAGATTTGTTAAGTCACATGAGAAAGTAATTTTGGTAAAATTTGGGAGGTATTACTCAACCCTTTCAGGTGCCGATTTAGGGTTGAAAATGGCAGAAGAGGGTAGTAAAATAGTTTTTTAAATTTATTACAAAAACTATAGCACTTAGCATAAAAATTTATAGAGTCTTAATTATAGAGCGTAATAATGTCTACAAAAAATAATAAAACAAAATTTTTCTTGAACTCATTATTTACCGAAAAAAATATTAAAAACAAATGTTTTTTGACAAAATCGATTTTTTTCAAATATTTTATAATCATACCTAACCATCATAAAGACATTAATTATCATTGATTATAAATAGACTACTGCTCACTGGCCGGTATTTCAATAAATTATAATCTACAATCGTTGATTTTATTTATATTTGTATTATTATCGTAAATAAGAATTTGTTTTCAGATAATAATACACTGATTATTCGTGGATACACGTTTGATACTTACGTATTTAATCATTACGCCATTATAGTTCGACTGTCTCACAAGTCTTGAGTTTACTGTTTAATGTTTATAATGTCACGAAATAAAATTTTTCTGGTTAATACCATGAATAACCAAATTATAGGTAGTAAATTGCCTTCAAAACGAAACTGTTTAAGTGTTTTATACTATAATATGCGAAATGTACATTTAAATTTGAACTCGAGTGCCTTGATAACTATTGACGAATGTTTAATATACTAGAAGAAGGCACGGATTCCAACTATTTTAGTCAATATTTTGAATGAATTTGATTCTGACACATCAGAGTTTGAAGAAACAATAATAGAAGAATCTGAAATTGAATTAAATATTCCGTCTTCAAGTACTTGTTAGAAAACGAGCAAAAAGAGAAATGTTGACCCCTCGCCTTTCAGGCGTATGTCAAGAAAACGATTTGATCGAATTTACGCCACGCTAATAAAATGTCAAAAATGCTAAAAAGCTAGACAAAATTGGGAGACTTGGGATTGACGGATTTTAGTTTTGAAAACAGATTTAATTTAGTCCCCATGTTAACTAGGGAATGACCGAAGGAATTTTCTATACTTTAATCAAGCAATAAGATATTGACAATTTAAGAAAACAATAATTTATGTATTTTATATATTTAAGTACACCATTAATTTTTGTAATAATGAAAATTCCTTCGATCAAGCTTTAGTTAAGGTGTTGAAGATTTTCAATTTGTTTTCAAAATTAAAATCCATCAAGCCAAAGTCCCACAGTTTTGTCTAGCTTATGGCCTGTTTTACGTAATTTTTTGCATCGTCTACAGCCCCCTTAATGATATACTTTTTATAAAAAAATTATACAATTATAAAAACGACGACAAAAAAATAGCTGAAACTGCGTTATAGAAATTTATAAACCATTTATGGTACCTTAGTGACGAATGTGTGACATTTTCTATTTTCGACAATCGTGTTCCCATTGAACAAAAAAAAAGAATGGCAATTAAAATGTTAATGAATGAGCTTGAAGAGTATGAACAAGTAGGAGAAGTTAAAAAAAAACATTCATTAAAAATTGAAGGCATTCCTAATTTTATAAGTCAGGATTTACCAGTTGATTTAATTACATATAAATCAATAAAACTGTTTGATAGATTTAATATTCAGACTAATTTTTTATTGTTGGATCCAATATACTGGGAAGAAAATGAAGAGTATAAAAGAGGAAAAGAGATAGTTGATCGTTAAAAGTCGTTAACGATACAGCCGAATGCCATGTTAAGCTGATAGAAGAATTTAATTCTAAAATTACTAAAAATGAAGAACAAAAGCAGTTTTTGTTACAAGTTAATACATTTTTTCAATAACTATTTAAGCTAATTTTAACTTTTATTAATTTTTTCCAGACAGTTCAAGATTACCGTAGAAAATATCCTAATCACAACCGCGAAACTATGTGTAAACCATATAAATAATAAGTATAAATATCATTACTATTATTATTAATTTTTTGTTTTTTTTTGTTTTTTTTTTGTTTTTCTTGGAAAATAATGAGTTTACGAAAAATGTCGTTTTATTATTTTTTATAGATATTATTACGTTCTATAATTAAGGTTCTATACATTTTTATGCTTAATGCTATAGTTTTTGTAATAAATTTGAAAAACTATTAAACTACCCTCTTCTGCAATTTTTCAACCCTAAATCGGCACCTGAAAGAGTTGAGTTATATCTTCTAAATTTTACCTAAATTACTTTCTCATGTGACTTAACAAATCCAGCAGGTACGGATCAAACATAATTAAGTTTAAAAAATAAGGACCACCTTAATGGGTAGTTAGAATTACTTTTAATTATTTTGGGTACAAGTATATCAATTATTTCATAAATTATAGAGTAAAATAAATCAACAGCTTGATTTATACAAAGACCTTGGAATAAATCATTCCAGTTTACTGACGCTAATGAAAAATGTATATCATCGTAGTTACAGTTAAAGAAATTATACATAATAATATTACATTCAATAGGTTTATTTACAGTTATGGGAATAGAGATAAGCAGGGCCGTATTTAGGGATTTTTCGCCCCCGGGCACAATATTTATGGCGCCCCTTTCCAACACATTTTTTTTAATACCATAGAAGTGGTGGCTAATTTTTTTTTTTTTGGGGGGGGGGCATACAATTAATTCATTTTTTATGTTTCCCTTTCTCATTGACAAATTAATTATTAATTAATGCATTCCAATATTATATTTTTAATAGTAGGTAAACTATATATTAAAAACATAAGTAACTAATTTATAACTTAGGTACTATCTACCTAGAATCTTCCATGATTCAAATAATAATGAATGATATACAATTAATACATTAATACATTAGTACCTACAGTCTGATTTTGACCGTCATGCGTACGCGCGTGTGTTATCTCCATTTGTTGTGCGATTTTATAAGTATTTTTCGATAATTATCTCATATCGTTTATTATCATGGCATTGTGTGAAACCTGTTGTGTAAGTATTAAACGCGGACAAAATAATTCCATTTCATGTTCTTTCTGCTCTAAACTATACCACCATACATGTGTTTCGCTGAAACAAGAAGATCTTGACTATTTAAATAGCTCAAATAAATTATGGTCTTGTGTCATCTGCGTAAAAAAATCTAAAAATACTATTGTCTCTGCTGGTCCTGCTATTCCTCTAGCTTCGTTCCCTACTGGCGAACCTGATTTAAAGTTAATTATTAATCATCTTGATAATCTACGCACGGAACAAACTAAACTTATCGATCTAATAAACAAACAAAATGAAAAACTAAATGCTTTTGATAAAAAATTTCACGATATTTTATCTCAGCTATCGAGTTTCAAAAATGAAAATACTGCGCTTCGAGGCGATTTGACTGTTATAAAAAATCGCGTTGACAATTTGGAATCAGTCGTACTAAAGTCCAACGTTAATCAAGACATGTTTGCCGAGTTTACCGACCGTCAAGCGCGTTCTAAAAACATTATTTTTAATGTTCATGAACAACCTAACAATAATACCTCCGATAAAGATACAATAACACGCATTTTTGATAAGCTTCAGTTACGCGCTCAGTTAAATTATCGAATATCAAAAGGTGAGCCAAATCTGACAATAAAGTACCTCAAGGGACAACCAACTATCGTTTCCTCTGCGGTCCAAAAAAACTAGTCACCAACTCAAAACTGCATCTCTACTATCAAAATGTTAGAAGTATGGTTTCTAAAATTAATACTTTAATTCCAACATTAAATACCTCCCTTTTTGATTTAATTGTATTTACCGAAACATGGCTCTCACCTACTATATCCAACTCTGAATTACATTTTATTAATTACAATATTTTTCGATGTGATAGATCGCCAGTAAACAGTAATCATTCTCACGGTGGTGGTATTCTAATAGCTGTAAACTCTAAAATTGTAAATACTTCTATAAACAATATTGAAGCAGTCTTTGTACATTTACAAATGGATGATACATTTTTTATTATTGGTTGTATTTATATACCACCTCGTTCTCCATTATTAACGTATGAAAATACATTTTCCTTTTTAAATGATTTACATAAGTCCTATCCATCTGCAAAATTCATAATATTAGGCGATTTCAATCTACCATCTTTGCATTGGTCCCAAATGTCAATTCCATTTAACTGTACATCACAAATCGACTCCTATTTTGTAAACATGCTATCGTATTATAACTTTAATCAGTTTAACCATGTTCTTAATGAAAATAATGTAACTTTAGTTTTAGTATTATCTAACATCCACCTTGATGTCTCTAAAGACCCACTATTACCATTAGATAAACACCACCCGGCTCTTAATATCACTATAGATTATAACCAATTTAAATTACTAACGCAAACCGATTATTTTTATGATTTTAAACATTGTAATTACATTCATATTGTTAAATATTTAGCTGATAATTTACTTCATAAAACTTTAAGTAACCAGAAAATAAATTAATTAACTACTCATCTCTATGATTGTTTAAATAATGCAATTAATACCTTTGTCAAGAAGATACGTATTTCACCAAGTACTTTTCCCACTTGGTATTCTAAAGAATTAATATTATTACTTAGACACAAAAAAATTGCCCATTTATTGTATAACAATGTATTAGATTATAATTATTTTTCCCGTTTACGAGCTAATTGTAAGAGAACTGCTAAACTTGATTATGTAAATTATATTAATAAAATTCAACTTTCAGTCAAAAAAAACCCTAAATCTTTTTGGAAATACGTTAATAACCGCAGAAATAGTAATTTTATACCAAATATCGTTACCCTCGACTCAATGTCCGCGGATAATGGTCAGGATATTATACATTTATTTGCCCGTTTTTTCTTCAGAAATTACCCTCAGCCAAACCAATTAACCACTAATGATCCTAATTTATGTAATACCAAAACAAACAATCACTCACTTTCCTTCTCCACTATTGTTATTACGGAATTAGATGTTTTAAATGAAATTAGCAGTCTCCATCCTAATTTTAATGTAGGCCCCGATAACATTCCCAGCTTTTTTCTTTTCAATTGTAGATTTATTTATACTAACTCCAACTTTAACCTATATATTTAACTTATCGCTCCGAAATGGTATATTTCCTGATTTATGGAAAGACTCTTTTATTTATCCCGTTTTTAAAAAAGGGGACTCAACAAATGTTTCTAATTATCAGCCTATATCAAGACTATCTATAATCCCAAAACTATTTTCAAAACTCGTGTCTACTAAAATTAATAATTATTGCTCCTCATTTCTTACTCATCATCAATATGGTTTTAGACCAAATCGATCTGCTACCTGCAGTTTGTCTATCACAAAACAAATAATATTACAATCCTTCGAAGCTCACGCGCAAACCGATATAATCTACATTGATATATCTAAGGCGTTTGACAGTATAAACCACGAAATATTGTTTAATAAATTAAAATTTTTCGGGTTCTCAAATCCTCTTTTTTCTTGGTTTCGCTCTTTTCTTACAAACCGTATTATAGTTGTTAAGTATTTAAATTTTGAATCTAATAGATTTAGTGTGCCATCCGGTGTCCCTCAAGGAGATCATCTATCGACTTTACTTTTTAATATCTTTATTAATGATATTCCTGACACTATAAAAAATTCTCACACATTTATTTTTGCTGATGATCTCAAACTTGTAAAAATAATTAATAATCAAAGAAACGCTCTTGATTTACAGACCGATTTAAACAATATTCAGTCTTGGTGCTTAGCTAACCAGCTGTCACTAAATATTGAAAAGTGTAAATTTATGCGTTTCTGTTTAATCAAAAATCCTATCAATTATAATTATTCTATATCAAACTCAAGTATAGAACAGTTAGAAAACTTTAAGGACCTAGGTGTAATTTTCGACTCAAAATTAAATTTCTCAGCCCATACTGAAATGATAAAAAATAGAGCAATGCGTAACTTAGGTTTTATTAAGCGAAATTGTGGATCATTCAAGGATCCCTTATCCCTTAAAATTTTATTCTGTGCCCTTGTTCGCTCTAACTTGGAATATTGTCCATTAATTTGGACTAACAATACTTCAAAGCAGATCGATGCCATTGAATCAATTCAAAATAACTTTCTGTGATTTATCTCCTTTAATTTCAAGATTTATAGACCTCCTCATGGTTCGTATGATTCTGTTTTAAAATGTATCAATCTTTTTACACTAAAATATAGGTGCACTTTATAACTATCCAAATTCTTACAAAATTTACTTAAAGGGAATATTGATTGACCAGAGCTCCTTTCCCTTATTCGCTTTAAAATCAACCTCCTTAACACAAGAAATAGTGACTTATTCTATCCCATCCCTTATAAAACAAACTATATGATAAACAGTCCCTCTGATATCTTAATGGCTGCGGGTAATTCTGTTACTTTTGATTTCGTTTAGCATGTCTCATTTCTACACTTTTCTTTGTTGTTATTTTAATTATAAGTGCGATTCAACTTACATTTGTATTCATAATTTAGTTTTAATCATATTGTTTTTATGTTATCCTACTGTATGACTGTATGAACTGTATAGACCAGCAGTTCCCAATTGGTGGTACGCGGACCCCCAGGGGTCCGCGTGTTGGTTTTAGGGGGTCCGCGGTTATGTTGTTTTGTAGTAATATTTTTATTTTATTTTAGTGAAATGATTAACTTTGTAGTAATATGAAATTCCGAGTATTTATGGACTATTGAAACTCGATTATCGCGAAAAAAATAGATAAGCAATTTCATAGAAATAAATATCATTATTATCTTCACTATTACACTATTATTACTATAATTCAGAACGTGAAACCATACTGATTATTTTCTTTCCATTAACCAATAAAATATATTTCGGACATATAATTTAAAGTAAATAATCAACATTAGTATTAGTTAGTAGTCTCAGTCATTACTGGTCAGCGATTAGTGCCGTGTGTCCTTTTTTATACATTGTATTTCAAAATTAAACGAATAACCATAATGTATCAGTGGTTAAAATCTGGTTCACTTAAAAGGCCTATATGTGAAATAGAAGAAGATAATACTGTGAATGATATGAATAAAGTTCAGGTAAATAACTCATTCATTTATTTATCAAAAGAACTTTTTTACTTATTAATCTGTCGTTAAATGCGTGCATATTATGTATTGCGCAAATTATATTTTATAATTTTACGCTTTATCTGTATTTTTATTGATAATATTTCAATAATAGATTTATTTTAGTGTACTGATCAATATAGTAGTTCAGACTCAAATCACCGTAATGTAAACTCGAAGAGTACCGTAGGAACTAAAGTGAGAAAGTATAACACTGAATTTTTACAATTAGGATTTACATTTACTGGGACTGAAGATGAACCAAAACCACAGTGTATTATTTGCTTGGAGATCTTGCCCAATGAAAGTATGAAACCTTCCAAACTACGACGCCATTTTGAGACTAAACATGGCGAATTTACTAGTAAGTCGTTGGATTTTTTTGTAGTCAAGTTAGGAGAATTTAAAAAATCGCAAAAAGTGATGAAATCTTCGACAAGTTTAAGTGGTAATAAAAATGCCACTTTAGCTTCATACGAAGTCGCTCAACTTGTTGCAAAATCTGGTAAGGCTCATACCATAACCGAAAAACTAATTCTTCCTGCTGCAATTGTCCTGTGCAAAACAATGTTAGGTGAATCTGCAGCAAAGTTGATTAGTTCTGTCCTCCTATCTAATAATACTATTCAAAGAAGAATACTGATATGTCTGCAAATATTGAAGAAACACTATTTACAAGGCTATCTACAAGTGACAAGTTTGCATTGCAACTAGATGAAAGTACTGACATAGCAAGTAAGTCATCTATGTTGGTTTTTGTCCGTTTTATATGGGAAAAACAGTTATTTGAAGATTTTTTTGTTTTCATGCGAGCTCCTACATACTTCGGCAAAAGATATATTTGAAGCTATTGATAAGTTTTTCACAGATGGCATTAGGTAGGAAAAATGCGTTGGAATAACCACTGATGGTGCAGCAGCAATGTCAGGTTACAAAACTGGATTGTTGGGTCGTGTGAAAGAAGTTGCACCTCAAGTAAAGTGTACTCACTGTTGTATTCATAGGGAAGCGTTGGTTGCTAAACGCCTATCAGAACACATGAAAACAACTTTAGAGGAAGTAGTGAAAATTATAAACTTTATTAAATCACGACCTCTACAATCAAGGCTTTTTGAAGTTCTTTGCAAAGACATGGGAAGTCACCACGTACAGCTTATTTTGCACACTGAAATTCGATGGCTCTCATGTGGAAAAATTCTTCAGCGTTTTTTTGAGCCAAGAGACGAAGTTCGAGTATTTCTTCTCGAGACCAGGTTTGTAGGCTTGTTAACTGATTTTTCTTGGCTGTCTCGGATAGCTTACTTGGCTGATGTGTTTGAATACTTGAATACACTAAATTTGAGTTTACAAGGAATTTATATTGACGTTTTTCACGTTGAGGATAAGATCGAAGCAACTATAAAAAAGTTTGAAATTTGGGCAATACGTGTTGAAAAGAACTCTTTCAGTAACTTTCCGACATTACAATCTTGTTTGGAATCTTCGTGTGAATGTCTATCACAGTAGGATCAACCTAACCCAAATAATACGTGGATAAGAAATCCATTTCACTGTGATATTGAAAAAATAGAAAATCTCTCTGAACAGGAACAAGATGAATTAATTGATTTGGTAACTAATGGAGAGATGAAAAATATTTTCGACCATAAAAAACTAATTGATTTTTGGTTAATTGTTCAAAATGATCAAAAGCAACTGGCTGAGAAAGCTTTAAGATATTTGATCCCCTTTTGCACAACATATAGATGTGAACAAGCTTTTTCTACCTACTGTTACATGAAAAACAAATATCGTAATAGGCTTAATATTGACGCTGATTTAAGAGTTAAAATATCAAGCATGCAGCCGTACTTAGACGAAATTATGAACAAAAAAGAAAGATTTCACTTGTCTCATAAAGTTTGAAGGTGTTTAATCAAATACATTTTTTTATAAATATATATTTTTTTTTTGACAAAATTTGTTTCTATTATATTAAGAAAATGTTTATAAAATTAAAAATTAAATCATATTGAAAATAAATCGTATAAATTTATTTCTCATTTTCATAATAAAATAAAATTGAAAAGTAAGTATTTACAAAAAAGGGGTCCGCGGACCAATTTAAGTTATAGCTAGGGGTCCGTGGCTTCACACTAATTGGGAACCGCTGGTATAGACTATATGAGTTCACATATTATTACATTTAATTAACATTGTGCTACCTTTACCTTTATATTATGTTATAGGACCTAGGTCCGTTTATATGAATAAATAAATAAATAATAATATGTACTATAATACAGTAATATAATAATATTTTTTGTTTATTTTACAATTTTTTTCTATAAGATCTATAATATCTTCATATTTAATTTGTTTTGTTTTTTCTGATTCAATATTTAATATTGCAAGTGAGTTTAATCTCTCTTTAGAAATTGTTGACCTTGTTGTAAAAACCTATGTTTTTATTCGGCGTAAAGTTGAAAATGACCGTTCAGCGGTACAATTTGAACAGTGAGTACATAAAAACATGTGTAAAGCAATACTCACATACGAGTAAATGTTTTCTAATCCTTCTATTTTTAACATAGAACTCATATCAATTTTAGTTGATGGAGAATTTTTCATACTTTGAATATAACTTTGAAAATGAACACATTCATTAATAAATGTTACACCCAAATCTTTTGTGTACATTGAGTACAAATGTTCAGCTGAAACACGTACTTCTGATGGTTTTATCTTTGTGAGTCTTAAAAAAAAACTATACTTTGTTATAACATTATCGTAAGCTAACTTTTGACTTGTTGATTCTTCTGTTATAAAATCACAAATCACTAAATATGTGTTTACTTTGAATTCCAAACTACCTGTTAAATTGATTTCATTTTCAATAATACTAGCTGTTTCATCATGATGCTTTGTCCTTTTTTTTACGTTTGTAAATCGTTTCGTAACGATTTTCAGAACATTTTTTCATTGCTAGTACTTCATAATGATGAAACATTTCATCAAAACGGAGATTTACAACATACTTTATCAATGCTTCATATTGACCACACACTGTACATACATCAATATTGACTGATTGTAGATATTTACTAACCACATTAAATCGTTGAAGTAAATCACCCCAAAATAGTGACATAAATGTAACTTCAAAACGGTTCATTAATCTAAATGGTTTATGAGCTTCATTTTGAGTGATAGATTTTTCATTAATATTTTCTGATATGTCGCATAGACTTTGTTTAACACTATCCCAATTTTGGTTTAGAGCTTTACATGCATCTTCCCGAGCGGACCATCTTGTTTCGGAAAGATTTTTCAATGTGAGTTTTACTTTAAGTAAGTTCCAACGATGAGTAGATGAAGAAAAAAATGTATAAATACTTTGAATAAAATTAAAAAGTATATTTGCTTCCTTACAGCAACTTGCTGCACATGACCCTACTAAATTGAGGGAATGTGCTGAACATGGAACAAAGTCAGCCAATGGGGAAACTTCTTTCATTCTAGCCTGGAGACCCGAGTAAATACCAGACATATTCTTTGCATTATCGTATAATGACCCCCTCAAATTATGCAATATCAATATTATATTTTTTTAAGATAGAAAACACAGTATCAGCCATGCACTGAGATTTATGTCCAACATTTTCTAAAAAACATAAAAATCTTTCTTCAGGTAAACCTTTGTTGTTTACATACCTTAATATAAAAGATAATTGATCAACATGTGCAATATCTGGAGTTGAATCTATAACAATGGAGAAATATTGCGCATTAATGACTTCTTCAACTATTTGATTTTGAACCTTAGTCGCCATTAACTTGATAAATTGTTCATATGTTGAATGAGACAAATAAGAAGTATAACCTTTCCCAGGATTACCATAGTTCGACAAATGATTAGCCAAAAAAGGATCAAATTCTGTGATCATTTCAAGACACATCAAAAAATTACCATTGTGCAGCGAACCAATATTCTCATTGTCACCTCTAAAAGGTAAACCTCGACTAGATAACGATTTGACAACAGCACAAACTCTTGTGAACACATTTTTTCAATATATTTTTTCTGTTTCTAATTTAAATATAAGCACTTCATTAACATTGTCCAATTCAGAATATCTATTTTTCATTTTTATCACACATGTTTTATGTGAAAGTGAATTTTTATGTTTGTCTATTGATTTTGGCCTTTTTCAATCCGAGAAACCATTTTTTGATAATTCAGAAGTATTATTAAATAAATAGCAAGGAACACAAAAAACTGAACCCTAGGATTGCGAATAAACTATATATTTTCTTTGACATTTCTTACCATTGACTAAAACTGTTTCAAAAAAACTTTTATTTACATAGCGTTTGATATTTCTGAATGAACCTCTACGAACTGACTGGTAAATTCGTTTGGATTGACTAAAACTAGAATCTAAATTTTGGCTAAATCCATTTTGACATATGTAATCAATAGTACATGAATTTATTTTCTATTCAGCTGGATCTAACCTACAAATGATAATAAAATAATAATCTTATTATAGATGAGTAATTAAGGCATGTCATGAGGCGAGAGGAAACGAATGCAGTAATAGTGGTTATGAAGATGGACGTTGAAGAGAAAAGAGGAAGAGGAAGACCAAAAAAAAGATGGTTGGAGACTATGGAGAATGACATGAGGGCTGTCGATGTGTGCATAGGAGATGTGATTGACCGAGTGAAGTGGAGGTGTAGGACAAGGGTGGCCGACCCCAAGTAGTTGGGAGGAAGGCGAGACAGAAGAAGAAGAAGAAGAAGAAGAAGATCCTTCTCAGTTGTAAGTCGGACGTTAATTTAATTCCCCAAAGCGTCATCAAGTGATTTTAACAGCAATAAGTGAAAGTGACTTAGATCCAAAAGTTAAGATATTGAAGCGCCTATGTGCAACAAGATCCAGCGATATGATGCAATTAATGATTTTGTTGAATTATTTCCATATGTAGTAGTTTCACTTGAAAAAATATTGGAGTGGAATGATTTATCTTCAGTAGATGCTAATATTTTATTGAAGTCAATGGATTCCAAATTTTTAATATCTACAAATCATAAAGGTAATTCTTTATTTTTAATTTTATTTGTATTATATTAAATATTATTTTGTACTATTCACATAATTAGCCGTCTATATTTTATCAATTATTTTTTTGTTAAAGGTTCTATTTTCTTATAGTTTATCTCTATGTAAACAACTTCAAAAAATAGAAATATATTTAAGAGAAGCGGTTGAGTTAGCAGATGACAATGTGAAAGCTCTAAAACATCTAAGAGAAAATATAGATATTGAATTCATAAGATGTTTGAAAATGCCAAAGTAATTAACTTTTTTAACTATCTTATAAAATTTAATTTTAATCCTTTTTATCTTTCTTTCAATAAGTCAATACATTTTTTGGTTTTACATTTTATTAGAGTATGGCAGAAATTTTGGATATAAACATTACTGTTGATCGATTGAATAAGAGACAAAAACACAGAGATAATCCATTAATAAATGAAAATGGCTCTTTAGATCCTGAGTTCTATTATCAAATTACTATATGCATTCCATTTATTAATAGTTGTATAAACCAATTGAATGACAGGTTTTTAGACCATAGAAATGTTTTTTATGGTTAGGTAGTTAAATATCAACAAATAAGATATACCTACCTAATACAAATATTGTGTGAGTGGTATATTAAACTTGTATAATATTTTGAATTTAATGTTATAGGTTTTCAATGTTTATTTGATTATGAATCTGGTAATGTGCCAGATGAATTTGATGATCACGGGTTGCGATAAGGTCTTTCAATTTCGTAAATTGGTAAACTAGTTATTTTGCGACAGTAGTTGTGTGTTTATGCGTCGTTGTGTCTGTTGTGAGCATAGATAATAAAGAATTATTTATTATCTATGGCTGTGAATAACTACATAGTATTACATAGTGTCATATTACATACTATTAACTACGCTACACGCGTAGGTTAGGGTAGGGTAGGGCAGTGAGGGCTAGAGCCCCGGGGCCTGTACCTCTGATAGGGCCCGTCGTCTCAGCTTTTTATTCAAAATGATTTTATTATGTCATTCATCGTAGCATAAGATGCTAATTTTAATATTTTTATTGTACTAAAGTGTGTACAAGTAATATATATCTTGGACAAACTAGTGTAAGGAGGCCTGGAACCAATCAGCCCCGGGGCCCTCAAAAGCTCTCGACGGCCCTGGCTACACGTAAATATGGATGCTTAGTTTCAAACTGGGTCTTGTCGTAAGATGAAGCAACTAGTAGTAGTGAGATTGTTGATGTGTCAAGTTAGAATGTAACAAAGAAAACTAAAATAAATTTTCGTAAGTATAACTCTGACTTTTTAAAAACCGGGTTTGTATTTTTTGGTACTGAGGAGTAGCCTATGCCGCAGTGTGTGATTTGTTTCGAAACGCTATCCAACGAATGTATGAAATTTTCAAAACTTGAATGGCATCTATCAACTAAACATCCTGAATGTGTAGGAACATCTTTCAATATCTTTAAAATTAAGAAAAAAAATCTTTCTATCACTAAATCAGTCTTGGAAAAATCTTCAAAACAAAACATAACAAGTACTCAAGTTTCTTATGAGCTTTCATTGTTAATCTCAAAGGAGCTAGCACACATGATGAAAGTACAGATTCTGCTGGCCAAGCTAATTTATTGGCTTTTGTTCATTTTTATTTGAATGGCAATATTGAAGAAGAAATGCTGTTTTGCCTGTCTTTGTCAACAAAAACAACTGGCGAAGAGATTTTTAAATCTGTTGACAGCATTATAAAAGAAAACGAAGTAGATTGGTCAGTGTGTTGGTTTGACAACTGATGGGGCACATACTATGTCTGAAATTTATACTGGATTAATTGCCAGAGTTAAGTCAGTTGCTTCCTTAGTTCAATGGACACATTGTAGCATACATAAAGAGGCTCTTGTAGTTAAAGGTTCGGAGGAGTGTCTCAAAAAAACTCTTGATGATGCAGTTAAAATCGTCAACATTATTAAAGCAAGGCCTAAAAACTCCAGACTGTTCGGTGTTTTGTTTTATGAAATGGGAAGTGTGGGAAACACAAACAGCTTCTACTTCATAGTGAAGTTAGTTGGCTGTCAAGAGGTAAAGTGTTATCATGATTGTTTGAGCTCCGTGATGAACTTAGGGTTTTCCTTATGGAAGGGGACTATGATGGAAAACTTGCAAGTTCATACTTAGAATTGGTGACCGATAAAAACTGGTTGAAATGGTTGGCGGATTTTTTGGTGCCCTCAACGTTCTTAATTTAACTCTGCAAGGTAAAGATAAGTTTCTTGTGCAAGACAAAGTTGATGCAATGATAATCAAGCTTCAACGATGGGCTCTAGAAGTAGAACAAGATTCTTTCGATGCATTTCCAGTCTTACGTGATTTTCTTGAAACTAACGAAGTTAAAATTGATAAAGTAACAGCAACAGCTATACAAGATCACCTCAAATCTTTAGCTTCCAACCTCAGGTTATTTTTAATTATTTATTTTTCTTAATTACAAATTAATATTTTTTAATAGGCATAATTGAAACAATTTTTACACTGTTTTTAGAAACTACTTCCCTAAAATTGAAGAGCAAATCCAATTGATCAGAAATCCCTTTGAAGAAGATTACTTGAAAAAATTGAAAATATCAGCAGGTGAAGAAGATTCATTGATGGAAATGTCATGTGATCAGAATTTAAAATCGTATTTTAAAAGTACACAATTAGTGTCATTCTGGTTAAATGTTCGGAAAGACTATCTAGCAATTGCTAAAATTGCACTGAGAAACTTGATGGCCTTTTCGACAACTTATCTATGTGAACATGCTTTTTTTACTTTAATTTATTTAAAAAAGAACCGGATGGGCCTCGCTCTGCTGTACAGTTAGGGGTGGAGTGCACCTCGCTTATAGGATAGGTCATTATTATAATGGATTTGTTAAATTTGAATGCAATGATAGATATCATTGTATACGAATAACGATTCTGAACGGAGTTCATATGTTTGTCTAGGATATAATACATTGTTATTTATAAACATTGTAAAAAGTATATTTTATTTTAAAACGATAAATATATTTTTCAATTAGGATGGGTTGGCAGTTGCATACAGCGACATAGTTTGTCAGTCTAGAATATTATACATTATATTATATTTTACACGTAATTTTATGTCAATATTCGCTGTTCAAACGCTTATAAAAAAAAATTGTGCCTATGGATTTTAATAATTTTTGAATGGCATTAAGAACTACTTCTTTGGAATCTTCTATTACATTTTCAAGTATTTTGTAGAAGCCGAATTTTTTTTATCAGCAATTATAAAAATAAAATGTAAAAAAATCGAATATTTTAAATGCCTATAAGTGGCTTAAAAATCAATATGATATTTTGAAAAAAATATGACATAAAGGAAATACCAATCTTAACAGCTGGTAGAAATTTCAAAAATCTGCGACTTATACTTTTTGAATTATAACAAATATTTAAAATCGTTTGAGAATAAATCGCTATTTTATGCAATTTCGTAAATATTTAAATTTCAAACAGTCATAAAATTTTTTCCTCTAATTCCGGTAGAAATTTTTTTAAAGATTTTTGAAGAGTAGCTTATACATAACCTCGTGTTAAAATTTTGAACCTTAAGTATGAACAGAAAAAATTTTATGAATTTTTAACTACAAAAAAACTTGCAAATTATCGTGATTTTTACATATTTCGTATAAATTGTAACTTTGAGCACTTATAAAAAAAAATTGTGACTTACGATTTTAGATTTTTTTTTATCAGTTAAGGAACAACTTATAAGAAACCTTGTATTAAATTTTCAAGATTTTCTAGGCAGCCAAAAAAATTTTATCGTTATTTAAAAAAAAAATACTTAAAAATATTGAAAATTTCAATTGTCTATAAATAGCTTAATAAAAGTCAAAATACTTTGAAAATTTAATGGTGTATAGAGAACGCTAATCTTAACATTTGGTGAAAATTTCAAGTATTTACATCGATTAGTTTTTGAGTTATAGCAAAATAAAAAATTTGATTATGTCAAAAACTGGTTTTGCGTAAAAACTCCCGTTTTTCCCAAATTTTTTTATAGTTTTTCCCGTCGCATTTAAAAAATATTGGAAATTTTTAACTTTTGACCCCCCAAAGTACCAAATAGATTCACTTTCCTTTCAGAAAAGTTGCTACATAAGGCAATCGAAGCATTTTTACTGCCCCAAAACGTGTCGACAGACACAAAAAAAAAAAAAAAAAAAAACACACATCATTGTAAATCAACACTCCGTTCAGAATCTAAAAATAAATATAGGAATAAACTGAATGCTGAGAGTGATTAAAGACTAAAGCCATGGATTATAAATACTAGTATTTATAATCAATGCTAAAACTATCAAGTTTTAATCCAGATATTGACTTTCTCGCAGGGGCGCATTAAGGGTTCATATATGGGGAGGGGCAAAATTATTTTGCGCCCCTGGTGTATTAATTTTATGAAAGTATAAAAAACTTTTAAAAAAATGACGTCGCTACGCTCGGAATTTAAGTTAATAATTTACATTTCATACAGTAATTAAATCTAAATATAAATTTTATTAAACTAATTAGTTAATATTTATTTGGAACTTGGAACAATAATCCTTTTTTTAATAGTACTGGAAATTGGAATATTAATTATGTAAAATGTTTATATTTCATTAGCTTATAAATACCTAATAAGTAACTCCTATATTTTTGGTTATTTATGAAGTGCCCATGTATTAAGCATTGGCTTATAATAATAAATGTATCTTTATTTATTAACTATAAAATATTATTACATATTATTATAAAACTATTTAATTGACAAATATTATTGAACATGAACAATAGTAATTAAAATATTTTAGATTCTGAACGGAGTGATGGAATCTATTGGTTTTACAATGATGTGTTTTTTTTTTATTTTTCATTTTTTATTTTTTATTTTTGTGTCTGACGATACCTTTTTTGACAGTAAAAATGCTTCGATTTGCTTATGTAGCAACTTATCTAAAATGAAAGTGAATGTAGATGATTCTTTGGCAAGTCAAAAATCCAACTTTTCAATACTTTTTAAAAAAATCGAAAAAACGATAAAAAAATTACGAAAAAACGGGAAATTTTACGCAAAATCACAAATTACATTTTTTTAAATGCTCTAACTCAAAAACTAAAAATCGCAACAACTTGAAATATTCACCAAATCTTTATATTGGCGTTCTCTATACATGGTTATGTTTTCAAAGTATTTTGACATATTTTGACTTATTTATAGACAATTTACATTTTCGATTTTTCTAAATTTTTCGTTTCAAAATAAAATATACTTATTACAATATTTATAAATAACATTGTATTATATTCTAGACAAACATATCATCTCCGTTCAGAATTGTTTTTCGTATACAATGATATCTATCATTGAATTCAAATTTAACAAATCCATTATAATGACCTATCCTATGAAGAGTCGCACTTCACCCCCAAGTGTACAGCAAAGCGAGGCCCATCCGGTTTTTTTTTTATTACTTATTTTTTTATTATTTAGTAATGAAATGATTTATCATATAAATATTACCACAGTCAAATTCGAAAATCATAATTTATGTTTAAGGACACCTTAAGGACTTAGTAGGGATCTTAATAAACTTTCTACAAAAAGATAGAAAATGCTCTGAAAATTCGATGGGATCTTGATAAACATTTAAGTATAGTCGCTGATCAATTATAGATCAAGACGTTTTATTCGCACCCGTTAACGGAAAAAGTGAAAAAGCGAAAAGACACAATAACGATGAGTGACAATTGCGGAGTGCGGACTGACCAGATAATACTAACCCCCGTTCAAACGACAACCTTTCACCACATTACGTAAATGAACGAAAATAACAAATATTGGGATTACCCATTATTAACAACAATAATTACAGTGTTAAAATAACACTCATCTTGTAAATTTGACCTCAGTGAAACTGTTCGAACCCGGATGGGCTCCCGTCGGTTCGTCTACGTGTCCGGGGATTTTCCGAGTCTCACGCGATCGGTGTGGGGTGTCTGTGGCGAATCGTTCCCCCTCTACAGCGTACGCGCCTTGAGGGGGCTTAGCCCCTCCCAAACATTCTTGCAAACATAACAATTTTGTAGTTTTATTTTCTTATATTATATTCAAAATTTGTTTAGGATCATTTATGAGGGGGTTGGGGGGCATAGCCCCCCACGGCTTTGGTTTATGAGAAAAATCGTAGCCCCCCCAACTTTGTCAATGGATTTCCGCTTATGATGCCACGTGGTTGATCACTCCCGTCGTACAGGTTTCATTACGAGTATACTTCTAATTGTAATTTTGATTGACATAGTCCGTGGACTTGTCGCATTAGTTGTCAATTAATTATTGTATTCAATTATATATGTGTATATTGGGCGCCCTGTTATTTATGTAAACTTAATATTGTCAGTATTTTTTATATTATAATCCAATCCTTGGACTTTGTGCCTAATCTTACGTTGGTGTATAACTTTATTATTATTATTATAATTATTATAAGTTGGTCACCTTCGCCTAATACCTGCGCAAGTTGCGGCATTCAACTGCACTTATCGCAAGATTTGTCGCAGCGTCAACAGTAACGTTATCCTTTAATTCTAAACTATGGTTTAAAACAACTATAAAATTGTGAAAATAACGCGTATTAATGCTGAAATCCAAATACATTGGTGTAATATTGATTTATTTAAACTTAATTTAATTTTATATTTATGTTAAAATGGCGTATAAATTATAGTTTTGTGTTGTTACTTTAACTCCAACAAATATGGAACATTTTTAGTTGAATATACATTCCGTGGTGTTAAAATAAGTTTTCAACATTAGTAATTTAAAATTTTACCCTTCAACACCGAGTCAATTGTTAAAATAACTCCAATATTTCTATGTGTGCACCTCTCTCCACTCTTATTAAATTTGTTTATTAATGATATTGTTCTTTCCATTAAATACTCAAATATATTACTACTAGCTGATGATATACAATTTTTTAAGAATATCAAATCCCTCACCGACGCTGAAAATTTACAAAAAGATTTATGTAATTTTAATAAGTGGTGTAACTTCAATGAAATGTCATTAAATTTAAATAAGTGTCAAACTATTTCATTCTCAAAAAAAAAAAGAACCGGATGGGCCTCGCTCTGCTGTACAGTTGGAGGTGGAGTGCACCTCGTTTATAGGATAGGTCATTATTACAATGGATTTGTTAAATTTGAATGCAATGATAGATAACATTGTATACGAAAAACGATTCTGAACGGAGATGATATGTTTGTCTAGGATATAATACATTGTTATTTATAAATATTGTAATAAGTATATTTTATTTTGAAACGATTAATATATTTTTTAATTAGGATGGGTTGGCAGTTGCATACAGCGACATAGTTTGTCAGTCTAGAATATTATACATTATATTATATTTTACACGTAATTTTATGTCAATATTCGCTGTTCAAACGCTTATAAAAAAAAATTGTGCCTATGGATTTTAATAATTTTTGAATGGCATTAAGAACTACTTCTTTGGAATCTTCTATTACATTTTCAAGTATTTTGTAGAAGCCGAATTTTTTTTATCAGCAATTATAAAAATAAAATGTAAAAAAATCGAATATTTTAAATGCCTATAAGTGGCTTAAAAATCAATATAATATTTTGAAAAAAATATGACATAAAGGAAATACCAATCTTAACAGCTGGTATAAATTTCAAAAATCTGCGACTTATACTTTTTGAATTATAACAAATATTTAAAATCGTTTGAGAATAAATGGCTACTTTATGCAATTTTGTAAATATTTAAATTTCAAACAGTCATAAAATTTTTTCCTCTAAGTCTGGTAAAATTTTTTTTAAAGATTTTTGAAGAGTAGCTTATAGATAACCTAGTGTTAAAATTTTGAACCTTAAGTATGAACAGAAAAAATTTTATGAATTTTTATCTACAAAATAACTTGCAAATTGATTTTTACATATTTCGTATAAATTGGAACTTTGAGCACTTATAAAAAAAAATTGTGACTTACGATTTTAGATTTTTTTTTTATCAGTTAAGGAACAACTTATAAGAAACCTTGGATTAAATTTTCAAGATTTTCTGGCCGGCCAAAAAAATTTTATCGTTATTTTAAAAAAAAAAAATTAAAAAAATTGAAAATAATATAATAGCCTGGCATACAATTTTATAAAATCAAATGGTAATGAAAAATGTAAAATTAGCCATGTTTGTAGTGAACATTTCTTCCCAGAAGATATTATAACACAGTAGGTATGTCAACATTTCGCCAGAGATAATACAAGCTGTAAGTAAATATTTTGGCATTATTTAATAATTTTTAACTAAACATAGTTCATTGGTGGCTTTTAACACTTATATTTTTAAGATTGGTGGCACCAGGCAACGAGTTGCTTTAAAAAAGGGAGCAATTCCATCAGTATTTGAAAGTTATACAAACATAACTGAACCATATTCTGTACAGAATAGTTATACTGAACCATGTAGAAAAAAATTATTTGAAAACCAAGAACCATTGACCTAGGTGAACAAAATTATTGTAATAGACCAGGAGCTGCTTTAGTTAATTTGAAATCAAGAGGTGCACTTACTCATCCAAATCATTTTATATTTAACCTACTATCTTCTGTAGAACAATCATTGTCTAAGTACTATGATAATCCAGATGTTTTTTTACTGACCATTGATTATTTCTTTAATTCTACCAATACTGTTCTTCATTTTCAATGTAAAGATCACAAGAATAAAGTTCTTACATACATTATAACTCATTATATAACAGTGAGAATGCGACAGTATTCACTAATTTCAAACAAAGACCAAAATAAAGTCAACGCAATGTTCAAAACTAGTTAACACTTAATAATGTTTGTACTTATAAGATGCCAATTTGTGGTTTGTAATATTTGTATATTAGATTTGTAGAGCATTTTCAGACTTTAAATTTTAAATTTTAACTTATTAGTTGTTAAGTTGTTGTTTTAATAAAATGATTAAGTTCATAGAAATAAAATGGTTACGATTATTTCTCCATAGATGGCGCTGAATGTAGTGTACTCTGGTACCTTGTCTGGAGAAACATTTGTGTCACACTGATAAAACATTCGATATCAGTCCATTCTATCTTAGTCCGTGGTTGAACGTATGTGAAGTTGGCCCCCCCACTTTGTCCTATCGGTTTCAAATAAAAAACAAATAATTGTAAATAATTGTAAATGCAATTTCGGAATTTGTAAATCCCCAGGAAACTCAGAAAATCAAAATCAAAATGGGGGGGCCAACTTCACGCAGCCCCCCCCCCCACTTGTCCTATTGGTTTCAAACAAAAAACAAATAATTTTAAATTAATTGTAAATAATTGGAAATGCAATTTCGGAATTTGTAAATCCCCAGAAAACTCGGGAAATCAAAATCACATAATTATAAATATAATTATTATTGTTAGGGGTAGGATTACATAATGTATATAGTTAGCAAGTATAAGCTTATTAGTTTTGATTGTTAGCAAATCATCAATAATTTTAGACAATTTTATATTACTCAATTCGCAATATCGATATGATATTTACTCACATAAATTTTTCAAATACCAGAAAATCACATTTTCGATATAAACAGTTACATATTTCACCAATATTAGTAGGTATATACAATTCATCCCGCGGCGTCGTCGGTTCAAACAGAAAAGAAAAAAAAAAAGGTATATAAAATTCAAAAATATTATAGTTTACAAAACGTCCCTGAACTTGACCCACCCACTTATCAATTAATGTACAAAATCTGTATCAAAGATTAGCAAATAGTAAATTATAGCAAATTGATTTTCAAAATTAACAAATCATTGCGTCATGCCTAAAAAACGTTTTTATATGGATAGGCCAAGTTCAGGTAGCCAATCTCATACTCATTTTTACGGTATCACATTTAAAATTAACTGTGTTATATTGTGTATAATAATAATATAGTACTACAAATCACTGTAATTGTACATTTCTTAAAGATTTTTTCTTTGAAGAACAATATAAAATGATATACAACACATGTTGTTTGTAACCAAATATTGGAACAATAGGTGTGTTCTAAGAATACTTAATCCATACAGCACGGTCAAGAACTACGTTTCCAAATTTAGACATTCATAATAAAGATATGACCATTTTATTGAAAAATATATATATTATATGATTTTGTATAAAATGATTTCTCTAGATAAGTCATTCGTTGTTCTATGTCTGAATAGTGTGCCAGTGCAGTGAAATTTCAGTGTACACATTGACATATAACATTTTAATCTATTTAACCAAAATATTTATTTTTTTTTTTTTTGTAACGTCACTACACTAAATTTCAGTATTAAATTAGTATATATACAATATGAATACTAATATAAAGAGTAACAGTACTTCAGATTTTGATTCATCGACAAAATTATTAGTTAAGAATGTACCAAGGTTAAGAATTAACATCATTATTTCTACTAGAATCATTTGGTGGGCGATTCAAATTATTTATTAATTACCCACACTAAACACATTTATCTACATGCTTTATTACACTAATATTAAATTTAAATGATTAACCAAATTTATTTGTAGTATATACAAGAATTATTTGAGGTTAAATCAACAACATATTTATAAGTTAATATAACAATCATTGGTGTTATATTTAATACTAATTCCTAACATACCGTCACTATCAATATATCTTATTTTAACATCACTTGTTATTAATTTAACCCCGTGTGTTGATTAGTAAAACATTAATATACTGTTGATTCATAATAACCCAACTAACATCAAACGGTAGAGCACATACTGCAGTCTTAATGTCGCCGGTAGAGCGCATACGACAAGATAGCCAGTTAATCAGTATTTAAAATATATGAAGAAAAAATATTTACAGACCCTTCAAATCCAAAGATTACTGATATGAAATATAAATCACTTAATCTAACCAAGGAAATCACTAAATTTTTTATAGATATTTTTCATATAAAAAGAAATAATTTATTTTCTTATACATAATATACATTTATTAAAAAATAAATTAATAAAAAAATTAAATCTAAATTTCACATTATAAATTATATAGTCAATTAAAATATAATATCAATTAACATTAATTACATACTTAAATCATTTTTAATTATAACATGTTAAACACATTTTATTTATTTCATCGTTACATCTGAAAAAAATAGATTATTTAATATAATAGTTAAAAAAAATATTTATCTATAAAGTAATAATAACCATAAATAATAATTATAATAATTAATATTAAAAGTAAAAATTATAAATAAGTACTTACAAAGATAATAAACACATATTGCAAAAAATATCTCCACATTTTCCACAAAAATCCAATTTTTCTGTTTGTGAACAAAAATTACATATTTTTAGTTTGTCTTCATACACTTTTGAATTCTAAAACAATTTAAATGAATCAATGACAAAGTTTATTTAACTTATTATAAATAATTAGTAGAATTGTACATATACCTTGATTGAAACACTTGGTTTAAGAAGTTTTCCATCAAATGTCAATTGTAATTGTTTAAATGGTTTACTATCACATGGCATTTGGTCAACTACCACAGCCTGAACTATTGCATCAAAAGATGCTCGAGAGTTTTGAAACAACAACTGTTTTGTTTTTTCTAAACCAACATAATATATAATACATTATATATTATATTAGACCATTACAATTTTAAAATATATTGTTCGAATGGTTAGTGTATTGTATAGGCTTTATAGGGTATACTTTAGTTGTAGGGTTGCATCTGATCCCTACCTAACCAACATTGATAACCAGTGGTGCCGAATGAAAATGAAACCAACAGTTAAAATAATTAGATTGACACACCCAACCCTTCCAATTTACCACTCTTTCAAAAACTCAAAATCTTTTCTTAAGTATCTATAAATAAATATATTATTTTAAATAGAAAACATTTGCCAAGTATTGTAAAAAATTATTAACTAAATTTTGTTAATGATGGTTTTTTTTTAATATTCCTATTTTCTTTTCAAACACTTAAATGCCAGTTGAACAAAGTAAATTTGAATTAAGTCAATGTCCACCATGAATATAAAAGTATTTTAACTTGGTAAATCATTAATCCCTAACTTAACTAATATAGTAGATTATTACAATAATTACTGATTTGTATTGACTATTTTATGTTTGACATAGTCTAAAATATTTAAATAAATTATTTAATTTAAATGAGGTAAAACAAAATTAAAAATAATGAAATGAAATAAAATGTCTGAAACTAATAATAGGGTGTACACCTGATCTGAAACTTCAAAAGTAAGCCTATGGTACGTAATGTCAATATTTCTTACCATACACTTCGTTCATTTTTAATGGTCCTAAAACTCCATTAGCAACTTGCTTATCACCGATGTGAATTTTCAACTGTGGACACATATCGATGCCATAAGGATACTTTCTTTTATTCATGACGTTGTTCAAAATTATATCCACAAATATGAGTTAACTTTTTGAAAAAAAAAAAAAATAAATACACTTATAATAGGAATCGATAACGTGATAGATTGATATTGGACGACCACAGAGAGTGTAAATCGAAGTATACGAACAATTTAAACGAAGGCGTTTAAAATAAGAAAACGTTTAAAAATAAAAAGGAATTATCACTGTGGGCCACCACCATGATTACACATATAAAGTACAAATCATATCTTTTTTCTATGGTACAAATACAACTGCAGTCAATGGAAACGTATAATATTCATGGAGGGGAGAAAGCGGGTAATATCTAAAGCTGAAGATAAAAAGCTGGACCCGTTATCAGGATGGCGAAATGAGGTATTTCATTTATATGTATACAATAATAATGTTCGTATAATTATTGTATTAACATGGTGTTACAAAATATTACTCATAGGCAATTCTTTGAATTTTTAAATAGCATGAATGCTCGATAAAATTGTAATATAATATTCCACGAAGACATTTCCCAATTAGAAAAAGTCTTGGGGACGAGACGGATATACCTAATAGGTTAGGTATTACCTACTCATTCTCGTCGAAGCGATTTTAATCTACCCTGTGATAAGGTAAAGCCTAGGAGGTTATTAATACAAATCCCGTACTCTTTGGTGAACATGACTCGTACTTTATTGTTGTGAATATTCGCTTGTCATTAAGTAAAACATAACCAGTATACCGTCGATGTATAGCTAGTTATTTAGGTGATGTTTTTGGTCGAATAAAATCTAAAGTTTAGAAATTATTTGCAAATTTACCATTACAAAAATACGTCAAAATGAATTTAACGTCAGCAGCGGGCGTGATATCGTTGCTGGACGAACCAGCGTCCGAATTGAAAATATTCGCACTCCGTAAGTTGGATGCCATCGTCGACGAATTCTGGCCCGAGATATCCGAGGCCATTCAAAAAATTGAATTCCTCCACGAAGATAAGACGTTTGCTCAACAGAGTTTGGCCGCTCTAGTCGCCAGCAAGGTATATTATCATCTCGGTTCATTTGCCGACTCATTGCAATACGCTTTAGGCGCTAGCGATTTATTTGACGTGAACGCGCGCAACGAGTACGTTGAAACTATCATCGCCAAATGTATCGATCACTATACAAAGCTTCGTGTGGAAGCTGCAGAAAATTTGAGTTCACCGCCATCAATGGATATGCGCTTGGAAGCAATTGTCAATCGTATGTTTCAAAGATGTCTTGACGATAAACAGTATAAACAGGCCTTAGGTCTGGCATTGGAAACAAGACGTATGGATATATTTGCTAAATCCATTGAATCATCAGACAATGTCAATGAAATGTTATCTTATGCTTTCCAAGTGGCTATGAGCACTATTGAAAATAGAAGTTTTCGTAGTACAGTGTTACGTAGTCTCATTAGTTTGTATCGAAATCTTGAAGTGCCAGACTATGTTAACATGAGCCAATGTTTCATTTTCTTAGATGATCCCAAATCTGTAGCTCAATTACTCGAAGGTCTTATCCAAAATAATGATGAAAATAATTGTTTAATGGCGTACCAAATTGCATTTGATTTATATGAATCAGCTACTCAACAATTTTTGTCTAGTGTTCTTGAATCTTTAAGACAAACAGCACCTATACCTTCTGCTACACATGTGATAAAGGCTATTCCTGCTGCTCAAAGCACTGCTGACAAAGATAATGTTACTACACCAATAGCTGTTGCTTCAATGGAAGTGACTTCTGTTCAACCCGTTGTTGAAGAACGTTCTCTTGATTCTCTTGGACCCGATGATAAATATCGTCAAGAAGTAATACAAAAATTAACAAAAGTACTAAGTGGAGAAGTTAGCATAGAGCTACATTTACAATTTTTAATAAGAAGTAATCATACAGATATGTTGATCTTAAAAAATACAAAAGAAGCCATTCGTGCAAGCGTTTGTCATACAGCTACTGTAATCGCTAATGGTTTTATGCATAGTGGTACAACTAGTGATCAATTTTTAAGGTAAATATAAATTTTATATATGTGTATGTATGTTTATAGTATATATTCTTTATTTTGTTAACCTAGCATTATTCGCACCGCACTATGGTCAAAATGACAGCACTTCTTTTACATCTTTAATAAAATATTTATATTTTATATTTCCATCACTTATACTCAATATACTTTTTAATGATGTTATTAAAAATAATACATTAATATTCTTAGTATATTTAGTGCCTTATACATAGATTAAACAAAGATAAAAGTGAAAAATCATAAATTGTGGTTTTTTCGACCAAAACGCGACTAATGATGTTATTACTTTTATTAATATGACTATGATTGCCGGACTGATTATAGAGGTAGAAATAATGTTTGAGTTTATATTTTTCTTATCTAAAATATCAGCTTTAGTTCATATACAGATATATGGTTTAAGTCTTTTCCATAATTTAATTTATGAGTTGGACCTGACACGTGTATAAGCCGCATACCCATCAACAGATTTTCGATTTTCAATGTATATTTACTGTAAAATATTAATTTATGGTTATCACTTCTATAATAACTCGAAAAACAAAAAAAAAATGTTATGGTTTATCGGAGAAAATTTTTATGAACTTTGAATGAAATATTTATCTGTTGAAGATTACAGTGTATGCTGTGTTTAAATAACATTTAGAAAAATTGATGTTATTAAAATTTAATATGGAGTATGAACATTCAGCTAATGGTTTTTAAATCTGCATCAAGCAATTTATAATGCAGGGCAAATGTAAATCTTGTGGTGTTATATTTTATTGTCTTATTAGAAGTTATAAACGTGTAAGGGATTAATTACATTTATTTAAACATAGCGATAAAAGTTTTTTGGAACTAATATCCATATTCTTTTAGTGCGTATACCCATAATTATATTTACCAATACAACACTGTGTATAAGGAAGTCTCTTTCAGTACTTAACAGTTTTGATTTTTTTTTATAAATAAAATTATAAATTATTAAGTTTTAAGAAAATTAATATGTTTTAATAAAATTACATGTATGAAAAACGTATGAATATACTTAAAATTATAACACAGTCAAAAAGATTGTAGTGCGATTAATGACATAATCTATACTAGCGCGACCAATACCGGGTTAAAAAGTATTTGTACTATAAGATATATTTAGAGATTATAGATTATATAGCCATTTATAAAGTTACATTTATATTATTTACTAGGAAATGTTTTTAATGTTTATATACTTATTTAATAAATATTATAAATAATTATTTTAGGGATAATTTAGAATGGTTAGCCAGGGCTACAAATTGGGCTAAGTTATCTGCTACTGCTTCTCTTGGTGTCATTCATAGAGGTCATGAAACAGATGCACTTGAATTAATGCGCAGTTATTTACCTCCCAGAGAAAACAATTCTTCAGGAAGTTCAGGATATAGTGAAGGAGGTGGTCTTTATGCTTTAGGTTTGATTCATGCTAATCATGGTGCTGCTATTAATGACTACCTTTTAGGACAACTTAAGGATGCACATAATGAAGTAAAATATGAATATAATTTAAAAATGATGATATAACTAATATATTTTTAATTTTAGATTGTGAAACATGGAGGATGTTTAGGAATTGGTCTATCAGCTATGGGAACAAGCCGTGAAGATATTTATGAACAGTTAAAATTCAATATGTATCAAGATGATGCTGTGACTGGTGAAGCTGCTGGATTAGCTATGGGATTGGTGATGTTGGGATCAAAAAATGGCGAAGCTCTCCAAGACATGGTAGCATATGCTCAAGTGACACAACATGAAAAAATTTTAAGAGGTTTAGCTGTTGGAATATCATTTGTTATGTATGGTCGATTAGAAGAAGCTGACCCATTAATTACATCTTTGCTACAAGACAAAGATCCAATTTTGCGCCGTTCTGCTATGTACACAATATCCATGGCATATTGTGGAACTGGAAGCAACACTGCCATTAGAAAGTTACTACATGTTGCAGTTTCTGACGTCAATGATGATGTACGTCGTGCTGCTGTTACAGGATTAGGATTTTTACTATTCAGAACCCCTGAACAATGTCCTCAAGTAGTTAGTTTACTGGCAGAAAGCTACAACCCCCATGTTAGATATGGTGCAGCTATGGCTCTAGGTATTGCTTGTGCTGGTACAGGTCTCAAAGAAGCTATTAATTTATTAGAACCAATGACTAATGACCCAGTAAATTATGTTCGTCAAGGAGCATTAATCGCATCTGCTATGATACTTATTCAACAAACAGAAAGCACTTGTCCAAAAGTTAAGGATTTCCGTACACTTTACGCTAAAGTGATTACTGATAAACATGAAGATGTCATGGCTAAGTTTGGTGCTATTCTAGCTCAAGGTATCATCGATGGTGGTGGTCGTAATGTTTCAATTTCTTTGGAATCGAGAACTGGACACACTAATATGTTAGCTGTTGTTGGTTTATTATTGTTCACCCAATATTGGTACTGGTTCCCTCTAGCTCATTGCTTAGCCTTAGCTTTCACACCTACTTGCATTATTGCATTAAACGCACAACTCAAAATGCCCTTGTTGGAGTTAAAAAGTAATGCAAAACCATCATTGTATGCATACCCTGCACCAATGGAAGAAAAGAAACGAGAAGAAAGAGAGAAAGTCACCACTGCTGTGTTGAGTATTGCAGCTAGAGCAAAACGCCGTGAAGGTAGTACTGTGAAAACTGCTGAAGCAACACCATCTACTAGTGAGAAAATGGAAATTGATGAAAAAGAAGCATCAACTAGTAAGAAGAAGGATGAAAAGAAAGAAGAACAAAAACCAGAACCTAACTTTGAGATATTAAATAACCCAGCTAGAGTAATGAAACAACAATTGAAGCACTTACAATTGATAGAAAACACTTCATATTCACCCTTAAAAGATGTTTCTATTGGTGGTATAATTATGACGCGTTTCACCAAAAATGGAATTGAAGATGAACTATTAGTTGAACCTGTTGCAGCTTTTGGACCTAAACCAGAAGATGATAAGGAACCAGAAGCACCTGAACCTTTCGAGTACACAGAAGATTAATATACTAAATACGGAGTTATGTTTATTAAATCCTAACAGATCATGTATCATTTATTTTTATTTTAGACTTGTATAATTAATCCATGCAAATCTTGAATTAATTATAATTATTATATATATATATATAAAAAATTAGTTTAATTTTTTTATTTATAATTAATTTTACAGATTAAAAATGTTTAATAGATGAACTATCGTAATACTATATAATGTGTTGCTATTTAACAGTGCATTAAGTTTTTCATTGGTCTTCAGTATTTATCTAATATATTCTAATTGTATGCGATAAAACCAATTATATCAAAACTTCTAATTACAAATACTTTGTTTTGCGATTCCATTTGAATTTAAAAATAAAATGTAATAAAATTATTTTTCCACAATGTTTGCTATACCAGTTGTGGTATTACAACCTAGGAATTACAAAATTGTAATAGGAAGTGGTCATCATTATTATTTAATTGTATCAATTATACACCAATCTTAGTAAATTACTCTATCATGATTTTGATACAGTGATACAATAGCAATGGCATATATTATTAAAATTTAAATGTACATTTACTATAAATGTGAGATTACAATGATCATTTTATAAGTGGTTTTATTATCAAAAATAGATTTGATGTATCACAGGGAATCAGTTGTGTTAAAAACTAAAGGAAATATTCATTTAGATCTTAGTCCAACTGCTGGTATTTTATTTTACTGGATTATTGCTGTTGAAAAATGTAATCATTTGGAAATTCAATTATGATTAATAACATAAAATAATGTGTATTCTATTATTTTACTTTTTTTTTTCGTTTCAATAATGTGGAAATATAACTCAACATTAAAAATACTATTACTAACATTAATAAGCTAACAATACTGAATGACTTTCGTCCATATATCATATTTCCTCTTTAACCAACAAATTTTTATATTAACCTTCAGTATGCATATTTAAGATAAATTATAGATAAATAATTATAATTATAAGATAAATTATAGATTACAATTTTAACAATAACAATAATTACCACCATAGTATTATAAGTCATTATAGACCAAAACAAATCATTATTTGATTTTGATTAAAAATATTTATGTTATATTATGACCTTCAAACTGATAACTTTTTATTGTTATGGTTATTAATAATTTATAATTGCCATAATATTGATAATTAATTTCTATAATAAATGTTCATCTAAGATAGACATAAAGAAAATAATTAATAAATATTTCTTTTGTAATTTGATGACGAACATATCTTCTATACTTATTAATTTTAATGAAAATTCAGTCATCAATTAAACTAAAAATAATATTGATGCATTAAAGTGTATAAATGAACAATGAAAAGATTAATTTTCATATACAGGTTAACTTCAATATTTATTGCTTTTATATGTTTAAAAACAAAAATGAAATTGTAAAATTCAATAAATCCAAAAAATGAAAAGTGCTGTAAGCAAAGCAAAGCTTAATAGGTATGATGAGTTATATGAGCGGCTAGGAACACAGGAAGGAGAAAAAGAAATTTATAGACTGGCGAAGGTGAGAGAAAAGCGATCCAAGGATTTCCAAGATGTCTGGTGTATAAAAAATGAGGATAAAAGAGTATTAACAAATGATGAGGATGTGAAAAAAAGATGGAAAGAATTTTTGAGAAATTACTGAACGAGGAATATCCAAAAGAAGTTTTAGAGAGTATGTCATGGAATGAAGGATTGATTGGTCTAGTGGGCGAGGAGGAAGTGAGAGATGCGGTGAAGGCGATGAAAAAGAAAAAAGCGGTAGGACCAGATGGAGTACCTGTAGAGGTGTGGAAAATGTTAGGAGATGTAAGCATTGGGTGGTTGAAAAATCTTTTTAATAAGATACTGATAGAGGGAAAAATGCCAGAAGATTGGAGAAAGAGTTTTATTGTACCAATATTTAAAGGAAAAGGAAACATACAAGAATGTGGGAACTATAGAGGAATAAAGCTCATAAGTCATAGTATGAAGATCTGGGAAAAGATTATAGAGAAGAGGATAAGAAGTGAGACCTCGATATCAGGAAACCAGTTTGGTTTTATGCCAGGAAAATCGACAATGGAGCCATTATTTTGTGTTAGGCAATTAGTAGAGAAGTACAGAGAAAAGAATAAAAAACTATGCATGGTGTTTATAGATTTAGAAAAGGCGTATGACAGGGTGCCAAGGGAAGTTTTAAGGTGGGCATTAATGAGGAAAAATGTCCCAAAAATGTATGTTAATTTGATCCAGGATATGTATGAAGGGTCGAGTACTAGTGTCAAGAGTCGGTGTGGAGTATCAGAAGGTTTCAGTATAGGAGTAGGTGTGCACCAGGGGTCAGCTCTAAGCCCCTACCTGTTCTCAGTGGTAATGGATGAGGTTTCAAAGGAGATACAGGGTGAGATACCATGGTGTATGATGTTTGCGGATGATATAGTTCTGATAGGAGAAAACCTAGAAGTTGTCAATAATAGGTTAAATGAGTGGAGGTTAGCCCTCGAAGAAAAGGGATTGAGAATTAGTAGAAATAAAACTGAGTATATTGAGTATGATTTTGGACAAAGAGACCAAGAAGTTGAAGGAATGAGGAGACAACTGACAATAGATGGTGATGTGATAGGTGAAGTTGAGAGCTTCAAATATTTAGGATCTTATGTTCAAAAGGACGGGGGCTTTGACATTGATGTAAAACAAGGATTAAGTGCGGGTGGATGAAATGGAGAGAAGCATCGGGCGTGTTATGTGATAAGAGAATTCCAATTAGGCTGAAAGGTAAATTTTATAAAAGTGTAGTGAGACCAACTATGCTGTATGATTCAGAGTGTTGGGCGGTTAACAGGAGAATAGAACAAAGTATGAGTGTCGCGGAAATGAGAATGCTTAGATGGTTGAGTGGAGTGACAAGAGAAGATAGAATAAGGAATGAATACGTGAGAGGTAGTGTTGGTGTAGCGCCAATTGTGGACAAGATGAGAGAAAATAGGCTGAGATGGTTTGGGCATGTGATGAGGCGAGAGGAAACGAATGCAGTAAGAGTGGTTATGAAGATGGACGTTGAAGGGAAAAGAGGAAGAGGAAGACCAAAAAAGAGATGGTTGGAGACTTTGGAGAATGACATGAGGGCTGTCGGTGTGTGCAGAGGAGATGTGGTTGACCGAGTAAAGTGGAGGTGTAGGACAAGGGTGGCCGACCCCAAATAGTTGGGAGGAAGGCGAAGTAGAAGAAGAAGAAGAATAAATCCAAAAAATATTTACTTGTAGTATTTAATTTTTTGATAATTATAATAAGAAAACAACTAATGTAATTTAGGGAAATAACAACATTATTATTATATTTAAACATTTTCAACATGGTTAGCACAATTCAGTTTAACATATAAAACAATCGTTTTTAACATAAAATGAACAACTGTACAATTTAATAGTATAATATCAAATAAAATAATTTAAGATAATTGTATAGTGCAAATAACTTATTTATCAGTGCTAATTTAATATAATGAAGATGATACTTCATATTTTGATAGTAATATTATGAAGAAGCAAATTAATGAAATATAATAAAAAAAATTCCATGGAGAATTCATACTGTTATGTATGGATGTATAGAAACATTTAATAAATAGGAAAAATTTAAAATACATTATTCCTAAACAAAGCAATTTTGATCTAACCAATGACAAAGGTAAAGTGTATTAAGTCTAATTTGCCATAGTTTTAAATAAAACCAAACTAACGGCATACAAGAATTTATGATTTAACTTTCATCAATTTTGACAGCTCAATTCCCATAGCAGCTGGACTTTTGGTTACAACTACTCCAGCCTAGAATATATAAAAACATTAATTAATCATAATTAATTTATCAACCACCATACTACCTCTTCTAATGCATTTATTTTATCTTGAGCACCACCTTTTCCACCAGATATAATTGCCCCAGCATGACCCATACGACGACCAGGTGGTGCTGTCAACCCAGCAATAAAAGATACAACTGGTTTGGCATTTGGACCCTAAAAAAATATAATAAAAAATATTAATGTTGGTATATTTCATACTAAAGAAAAATAAAGTTTGTTACTTACACTATTATTTTTTTTCAAATAATCAGCCGCCATTTCTTCTTGTTGACCACCAATTTCACCAATGAGAATAATACCATGTGTATTTGAATCTTGTAGGAAAACTTCTAAACAATCAATAAAATCAGTTCCATTGAACGGATCACCACCAATACCAACACAAAGAGTTTGCCCAAGACCAACTTGAGATGTTTGATGTACAGCTTCATAAGTAAGTGTACCTGAACGCGACACTACACCAACAGAACCTTTTAAATGGATATGACCCGGCATAATACCAATTTTACACTAAAAGGATTATTAAATTTAATTATTTAATCATTATCATATGCAAGAGGATATATACTTGTTCTGGAGCAATGATTCCAGGACAATTTGGTCCAAGTAATCTAGACTTATTTTGTCGAAGCAATTTATGTTTTACTCGTACCATATCTTGTTGGGGTATCCCTTCTGTAATACATACAATTAAGGGAACTTCAGCATCTATAGCTTCTATAATTGCTTTTGCAGCTCCAGGTGGTGGTACATAAATAACTGTAGCATCTGCTCCAGTACCTTCCCTTGCCTGACAAAAGTAAAAAATAAGGATTACATTTTTGATACACAAGTTATTGTAATACAAATTTACCTCTTTGACCGAGTTAAAGATAGGTAAATTTAAATGGGTTTTTCCTCCTTTACCAGGAGAAACTCCGCCTACCATACAAGTACCATATTCTAGAGCTTGAGTTGTATGGAACGTTCCTTGTTTTCCAGTCATCCCTTGACAAATAACTTTAGTATCTTTTGTTAAAAGTAAATTTTTTCTAGTCTCTGCATAGATTCTCGGATCAACTGTATTTGATGAAGATCGAATACCCATTAAATTGCATACTAAAATAAAATTTCAAAATATCATTACATAAAATATATTCAATAGTACAAAAGTGTATTTAAGAGAATAGAAATAATTATTGATATTTTATTAATTTTTAATTATTTGATATAACCTTAATGATTATATTATTTTATTATTATATTATGTTTATATGTTATTACCTTAAATAATTGTCAAAAAAATACTTTAAATGCATGTGAGAAAAATTATTATTATTAATTGATTGATTTTATTGTTCTCAAAAATAAATTCAAACATAGCTGTTTATTAGATGCAAAATGGTAAATGATGGATGAATTCATAAATTTCGTTATGGAGAAAATATCAACATCGACAAATTAGTCAGTTGTTCGTAAAAATATTTTTAACGCAGAAATAGAATAGTAAACATTTTGGTCCGTACATAAAGGTACGAAACTCGACCGTAATCAGTACGAAGAAAATAACTGACTGCGATACTAGAGTCAACTGATCACGGAGGTAGTGCCGCAAAAACTGTGTGTGCAGAGTGTGCATTACACACAGGCCGCGGGTGTCATACTATATTATGGGGCCTCAAGATTTTGATTTGCACACGGGCCTCAAGTATTTAGTTGCGGTACTGCACGGAGGTCAATCGTGTAAGGAAAACGGATAGATCGTGAAGCGATAGCAGACCCAACAGGAAGTGATCGTGCGATGACATTCGAAAAACGACGTGAGGGCCATCGTTGTAACATCAATCGGCTATCCACTAACGGCTCGTGCGTCCGTTCGACTTACCTGCGATTCGCGAGAAAATCCTGGTAGAAGCGGCCATTGCAAGAGTGATGGTCGACAAATGGCGTGGAAACAACGTACGGCCAGAAAATCGACTAAATTAGAATGAAAATCAACAGCGGCACCAAGTCCAAATCTAAATGTGATAAGAACAGTGAAAGGTCGGACGGGGACACGACGTTCAAGTGGTAAGGTATGGGAAATTGATTCGGTAAGTATCTCTATCACGACGGTTGCGGGCGCTCGGCTGGGCACAAAACATATGCGTCCGCAGCTTGGCCAGTCGTATAAGCTTATGGCATCGTCGGTCACACTGGCTCCATTACCGCGGTATCAATCCCCTCCCTCTAGAAGAGTATAACAACATCACTCGCTATTCCACCGCGTCTACTCTCTTAGATTCTGACAGTCCGCTCACCTCTTCCTCCTCACACCGCTATTTTTCCGGTGGTGTGAAGAGGAAGACTACTGGTAATTGTTGAATGGTAAAAAATCATTCTCACTCTATCACCCTTTCTCTTCTCGCCTCTCTCTCGGTCTTTCATTGAAATAATAATAATATACACAGACAACATTTCAGGTAATACGGTACATCGTCGAACGCCACTCGTGATCCGCGGATCCCGATCAGATTTTTACAATCGTACCGTTCGTAGTGGTCGGTCGTCGTCGTTATTAGGGGGCGATTATTACTTACCGTTCGACCTATCATCTTTACATCCCTGTCATTGTCGTTAAGCCGTCGTCCCACAGGTATATAATGCTGTTTGGTGAGACAAACGAGAGCCATAACTCGCGGATCACGTACCAATGTGTGGGCCAAGATAATATCAACAGAGATGTACCAGGTACACCACATACGTCGGCGAACGAGGAATAGCTTCGACTTGACAAACTGACCGTGTAATTCGGCAATAACTAACATTGCAAGATATCATTCCGTCTTCGATATTTGTATGCATGTCATATATCTTGCGTGTAAATTAAAATACATAGCACGTTTCTACTCGTAGTAGTGACACTGCGATGTGACTTTGTAGTGAAGTATCATCATGATGCGTACCAAACGACATGAATCTGAACAGCCCATCATATACGCTCTACTTCAGGAAGACCCATTACGAGAACTATTCGAAGCGTGTAAATCTGGTGACTTAAACAAAGTCAGACGACAGATAAATGCTGAGACAGTTAACGCTAGAGATACAACGGGTAGAAAAAGTACACCCTTACATTTCGCTGCAGGTAAATTAATTAGTAGAGTATAATTTTGATGTTTGTATAATATTTAGTTAATTTCTAATATTTTGCAACCTTTAGATACAAATTGTGTTACATTAATACACATACAAATAGTTACATTAATTATAACTTGATAAATTACCTAGTTAATAAAAATAATTTTAATACCATAATATTTTTATTTCGTAACTTAAATGCTAAAATCAATTTCTTATTTTATTTTTATAAATTAATAGTTTTTAAAATTTAAATCTTGTTTAATGTAATTTTTATTAATTGATTTTATATAATTTTCTTTAATAGGAATTTTCTATAAAATAATTAATTAAATTTTATTTAATATACCTATAATTTCTATTATTATGAATAAAAACAATGGCATTAAAAACAGCTGAGATAAAGGATTATTAGAGGGGGAAAGTGCTAGGATAACTTTGTATATTTAAACCTTTAAATATAGCTATAAGATTTCAAAATAGTAATTTTAAAGCTTACAAGAAATATATTTTTTTTCTGATTTATTTTACTTTATAGTAGAATCAAAATCTATATTTCATCAAAATAAATAAATTTTATTAGATTTATTATAAATATATAGAAAGTAATATAAAATTATTATATTATATTATTATATTATATTATATTATATTAAATTATTATATCTTATTATTATTAAAATAATAAGATTAAATAAATGATATATAAATTATATATTAATAAATTAATATTAGTAATTACTGTATATTTTCATCATTGTAGGATTTGGGCGTCGTGATATAGTTGAACTATTATTAGCAGCTGGAGCATCTATCCAAGCTCATGATGATGGTGGACTTCATCCATTGCATAATGCTTGCTCATTTGGACATGAAGATGTGGTTGGTTTATTATTAGAAGCTGGAGCTGATCCTAATACTAGAGATAATTGGAATTATACACCTCTTCATGAGGCTGCTATAAAAGGAAAAATTGAAATATGTATTGGTAAGATAACTATTATTTTTTAAAAACTATTAGCATTTATAATTTATGCTTTATTATATATTTTATAGCATTGTTACAACATGGAGCTGACCCAACTATTAAAAATTCAGAAAATAAAACACCGGTTGACTTAGCTATTATAAGTGGAGTTCCTGGTATTCATGAAGTATTAGTGGGAGAATGGCGTAAAGATGAAGTATGATTATTTTAAAATATAGTCAATCCATTATTTTATCCTAGAATGTTTGTAGATTCTTGAATCTAGTCGATCTGGTGATGATGCAAAATTAGCATCTCTTTTGACCCCTTTAAATGTTAATTGTCATGCAAGTGATGGACGTAAATCAACTCCATTACATTTAGCAGCTGGTTTCAATCGTATTCGTTGTGTTCAATTACTCCTTAGACATGGTGCAGATGTACATGCAAAAGATAAAGGGTAAAAAATATCATCAATTATTATATTTGATTATTAATTATAATATTTTAGCTAATATAAATCTAAATATAAATAATTTTAGTGGTCTTGTTCCATTACACAATGCTTGTTCATATGGACATATAGAAGTAACTGAAATGCTTATAAAACATGGTGCTTGTGTAAATGCAATGGATTTATGGCAGTTTACTCCTTTGCATGAAGCTGCATCTAAATCCCGTATAGAAGTATGTTCGTTGTTGTTAAGCAAAGGTGCTGATCCAACTTTAATAAATTGTCATTCTAAGTCAGCTATAGATTTAGCATCTACACGTGAACTACAAGAAAGATTATCTTGTAAGAAATAGTTAAATCTTTAAAACCAAATTTTATTCTTAAATATTCATATTTTTTTAGATGAATTTAAAGGACATTGTTTATTGGAATCCTGTCGTATTGCTGATGTGTCAAAAGTAAAAAAACTTTTAAATTCAGAAATCGCTAAATTTAAACACCCTTTAACTGGAGATACAGTTTTTGTAAGTTATTAATACATATACATTATATTTAATACTGTGTTTGTAATGTATATTATAATTGATAATTGCTATTTTAATTTTAGCATGTTGTGGCTACTTCATTGGGTTCAAAACGCAAACAAGTTATTGAACTTTTAGCTCGTAAAGGAGCACAAATAAATGAAACCAATAAAGAGCTCTTGACTCCATTACACATAGCTGCAGATTATGGTCATTTTGATGTTATGGAAACATTTATTAGACTTGGTGCACGAGTTAATGCTACTGATGGACTTGGACAAACAGGTAAATATCAATTCATTTTTTTGTTACGCATTTTTTTTTTTTTTTTTTTTTTAATATTAATGTTTAATTTTTTAGCTTTGCATTGTTGTGCAAGAAATGATAGTTTACAAGGCTGCAAAATTCTTTTATCCTACAATATTGATACAAATATTACATCAGTACAAGGACTTAAAGCCATTGACATGGCTACTGATAACATAAAAAAGATTTTACAAGGTAATTTGTCTACAGAAAATGTCTTCATAAATGTTGACACGGCCCCAGCGCTCATCACTCTCTCTCAACCGTACACACTGCCACTCTGGCCTATAAAGGGAGAATATCGAGAATAATGAGAGATTCGCGGTAGCTCAGTGTTACGCGCCCAGCATTCCGGCTGTTAGCTCAAAACCCGTACCGTGCTAATTTTTTCATTACTTCCTCGATATCTCTCCCTGAACTGGCCACAACAACTGTGGCCGCGTCAGTGTATATAATTATTTATTTTATATTATATATTTCAGAGCCTCCTATGGTTTTAGATTTAGAGTCTGAACTTTTAGAAGCTTCTAAATCCGGTGATTTAGAAAAAGTACAAAAACTTTTAACTTCATATCCTAATATTGTTAATTGTAGAGATTTAGATGGACGGTATGATTTAATAATAGTACTATCGGTTTAAATACTTTTTGATATATGTGTATTTACTTTTTCGTAGACATTCTACACCACTTCACTTTGCTGCTGGTTATAACCGTGTAGCAGTTAGTCAATACTTACTCTCTCATGGTGCTGATGTTCATGCAAAAGATAAAGGGTATGTACCATTGTTAATTTTTTAATATTTTTAATAATTAGTAAATAAGGTAAATGTATAATATTAATTTTTAGAGGCCTTGTACCTCTGCACAATGCCTGTTCTTATGGACATTTTGAAGTTACCGATATGTTAATTAAACATGGTGCTAATGTTAATGTTTCTGACTTATGGAAATTCACTCCACTTCATGAAGCTGCAGCAAAAGGGAAATATGAAATTGTGCGATTGTTATTACAGGTATTTTTTTATTGTGAACTAATTTACTGTAGAAAGTGTTATTTATTTATATTTGTTGTATTAGCATGGTGCTGACGATACAAAAAAAAATCGTGATGGGCATACACCTTTAGGACTAGTTAGAGATTCTGATAATGAAGTAGCTGATTTGTTAAGAGGTAATGCAGCACTGTTAGATGCTGCTAAAAAAGGTATTCTAGCAAGAGTTCAAAGGCTTGTCACTTCAGAAAACATAAATTGCCGAGATACTCAAGGAAGAAATTCTACCCCTTTACATTTAGCTGGTAAGAATATTAATGCATTAATTATTTTGTTTTAATGTTAAGCTCTGACATACTTAGTATTGTTTTAAAATATTTTAGCTGGTTATAATAATTTGGAAGTAGCTGAATTTCTCTTGGAACAAGGAGCTGACGTTAATGCTCAAGATAAAGGAGGTTTAATACCTTTACATAATGCGTCATCATATGGGCATTTAGATCTTGCCGCACTCCTAATCAAACATAATACTACTGTAAATGCTACTGATAATTGGGGTTTTACCCCATTACACGAGGCAGCTCAAAAAGGACGAACACAACTAAGTGCACTTCTTGTAAGATTTTATCATGTTTACATAAATTATTTTTTCTATAATATAATTGTTATTTATATGTTTAAAATAACATAATACACATCAATAAAATGCATTATGATTTTAGTTAGCTCATGGTGCTGATCCTTTTTTGAGAAACCAAGAAGGACAAACTCCTCTTGAATTAACTACAGCTGAAGATGTAAGATCATTATTAACAGATGCAATGGCTTCACATCCAGGTGCTAATGCAGCAGCCAACAACTCATCAGTGTATGTTGCTACACCACCTCCATTATCCCCAGAAGAAACAGCTACAGTTGTAATGCCATCTGGAGCTTCTGTTGCATTACCCAGTCCTGGTGGATCTGGTCGATCATTCATGTTAGGTTCTCAAGCAGATGGATCAGTGAATGGATATGAAAGTGCTCATCCTCATCCTAACTGTATAACTTTATCAACCATTCAAGGATTCCTCTCTAGGTATTGTAATTATTTATTTTTTTATATATTTTATACCTTTTATACTTATAGTTTAACCATATGTTTAGTCTTGGTTTGGAACATCTTAATGAGATATTTGAAAGAGAACAAATTACCTTAGATATATTAGCTGAGATGGAACATGAAGACTTAAAGCAAATTGGAATTACGGCATATGGTTATCGGCATAAGCTTATTAAAGGGATGGAAAAATTAGTGTCCAAACATGGTAATTTTATTAAATTAAAAATTTGTATTTATATTTACCAATGAAACAATTACATTTTACTTTACTTTAAATTTTTTTGATATAAATATAAGGGATGATTTAAATTATTTGAAAAGCAAAAAATTAATTAATTATTTTTATAGGTGGTGTTTGTTCAGGCTTATCAGGTGGAATGCCATGTACACTTTTAATCGATTTATTACCTGAAGATAAAGAATTTATTACTGTTGAACAAGAATTACAGAGTACCATAAGAGAACATCGTGATAATGGACAATCTGGGGGGATATTTAATAGATACAATATTGTTAGAGTTAGTTTATTGTTTATTAAATTTGTAATATTTTATGAATATTTATAATAAAACAATTGATTAACATTTTAATGTTTCAGATACAAAAGATTCAAAACCGTAAACTATGGGATCGTTACATACATCGTAAAAGAGAAGTTTCTTTAGAAAATGGTAATCAAGCCAACGAAAGAATGCTTTTTCATGGATCACCTTTCATTAATGCAATTGTCCAGAAAGGATTTGATGAAAGACATGCGTACATTGGTGGCATGTTTGGAGCTGGTAAATATAAATTATACAATATTAATAAATATGTATATATCTATATATATATTAATTAATTAATTATGAAATATTTTAGGTATTTATTTTGCTGAAAATTCATCTAAAAGCAATCAATATGTTTATGGAATTGGTGGAGGAACAGGTTGTCCAGCACATAAAGATCGATCTTGTTATCAATGTTTAAGGTCAGTAGAACTCAAAGGGATTAGATGCAATCATTTTCTGTCATATTCAATGTCACAACTAACTATTCGAGAACCATGTGCAAATCAAATTCTTGAGGCCCATTCCCATTTTACATTTTTGAGCATTTAATTTTTTGAGACCCTATAATATAGTACGACACCCGGGGCTTGTATACACTCTATACCCAATTTTTACGGCACTGTTCACATTATCATATGTGTAACATAAGGGTTCAGTTTTTTTTAATTTCCAACTTACCAAATGATTTATTAACATACTAAGGATTTTTGAGTACTGATTATTCATAGGATAACTTTAAATACATTTTCTCTTAAGTTTTATTCATATAAACCCTGCTTAAATTAATTAAAATTTAAAATTAAATGTTAAATAGTTAGTCAGTTACATTTATATAAGAATAAAAATATATTTCAAAATACAGATGAATCTTAAATAGTTTAATAAAATTATTTGTGATTTTCCTAAAAAGTATTAATTTTTTTCTAGGATCTATACATCTCTTATCAAACATATTGTTTTTTAAAAAATATTTAATTTTTCCCAATACTTAATTTATTATCACTGAAGGCATAATAAAAATCTGGTACAATATTTTTTATAAAAAAATAGTATAGACAATAAAAAAGAAATGTACATCATAACTTTTTTAAAACTAATGAGGGGGAAAAATAAAAAATATAAGAAATCATTTTCATGTAATCTTGATAAAAAATTTAAAATAGTTGAAAAATGTATTATATTAATATGTTAAATGGCACATTGGAAGTAAAAAGTATCATAATTCTCTTGGTGGTATGTGATAGACAGAAATATAAAATTATCACTTATAATTTCTATCAACATATTTGTTTAGTGTTTAATAATTTTATCTATAGGCATTTGCTCATGTGTCGAGTTACTCTTGGAAAGTCATTTATTCAATATAATGCAATTAAAATAGCTCATGCACCACCTGGACATCATTCAGTAATGGGAACACCAAGTGTTGGTGGATTAAATTTCTCTGAATATGTTGTGTATAGAGGTGAACAGGTATAGTAATATTACATTTTTTTTTTTGTATGTACCAATGTGTTAAATTATTTTATTTGTTTAGGCTTATCCAGAATATTTAATTGCTTACCAAATTGTGAACCCATCTGAAGCCGTGGAAAGTGGTTAACATAAACTCTGCTTTATGCAATATTTTTCTCTCAAATACGTTCCTCTTTTTCAATTATTAATAAATTCTAGTGTGATGTTTTTTCAATCATTATTTTATCTTTTATTAATATTAATTATTATATGTGTATATATTTATTTATTTATATAGAGGGTTTTAAAATTTAATTTTGAATTTAAAAATATATCTATTAAGTATATTGTTATTATTAAAATTCAAATATTATTCTTATAATTATTAATAATGAATAAAACACTGCCTATATTTAAGGTTATATAAAATCTGGAGCAATCTTAAACCTTTTAAGAACAGGGTGCAAAAGTATTGAAAAAAATTGAGTTAAAAAGTCTGAAATTTAAATAAATAGTATTAAAATTCCCTTTATTATGTTATTATAATAACTTAAATTAAATGTTAATTAGTTAGTCTATTACATTTGAATATGAATGAAAAATACAAATAAATCTTAAATAGTATAATAAAATATGAGTTTACTTAAAAAGTAATAATTTTTTTCTAAGATCTTTAAATCTTTTAACAAATTTATTGTTTTGAAAAAATATTTAATTTGTTATCACCGAAGGAATTATGAAACCTGGTACACTATTTTTTGTAATAAAATTATAGATATAATTTAAAATTAAAATTATACACAACAAAGAATATAATTATTTTCAATATTTATTCATTTTAAATTGTCGGTGTGTGCAGAGGAGATGTGATTGACCGAGTAAAGTGGAGGTGTAGGACAAGGGTGGCCAACCCCAAATAGTTGGGAGGAAGGCGAAGTAGAAGAAGAAGAAGAAGAATTCATTTTAAATTGTAACAAATTATAATAAAATTCATTGTTCAAATTTCAATAACAATTACGGCTGTAAAACATTTTCATTGAGTCATTATTTTATTTTTAATTATTACAGTGATGTTGTAGGTCAATGTCTTATAATTTGATTTTTTTATCATATCAATTTATTGAATATTTAAAAATGCCAAATTATGAATGTACTTTTTATTTTTATGGGATTATTGCAATAATTAAAACTACTTTAAAATGTATTGTTTTAATATGTAGTGTTAAATTTAGTAGTATATTTTAATTTTAATGTTTTAATAAATAAAGGTTTAAGACTCCTCATCAGATTGAACAGAAAAATCAATCATATTTCTGTTAAACAATTTTCTCATCTGAAGTGTTATGTGATTTTTTAGATTTAAAATTATTTTTAAACTAAAAGTATATAATATATGAATATAGTTTAATAATATGTTATTAATTATTATTATCAGTTTGATAATAAATAAATTCAATTTTTGTCTTTATGGTTTGCCTTTGACTTATTTATTTTGTGTTTAGAGTTATGTTATCCTTAAAAATGATTTAAAAACAAATTAAATAAAAATTATACATGGTAAATTTGAAAACCGAAATATATCAAAACCAGTTTTAACTAGTTAAGAAAATGTTTCATAAACCAATTTTATCAAAATTGAAAATGACTAGTTATAACTAGAATTGACCTAAATCTCAATTATCAATCTCTTTCCCCATGAAACACACATCACCTAGTAACTTGACTCTACATCTTGTAAATATCTAGGATGGAATCATTTCAAATAGGAACAAAATTTGTCTGTAGAACTGTATGAAAGCTTCATTATGAAATTTAAGACCAACATCAATATTTTCTCGGGTAAAACCTTTTTTCTCCCCCATGGATGTGCGTAGACTTTAATTGCAGATGCAACATTTAAAATTTAACAGCCCATTTTTAACAATCGGCCAAATTATTGTTGAACGGTTAAAATGATTGATCACATTAGATATAGGCTGTATTATTGTTACCAAAGTGGCTATAATAGGGTAATATTTTTTTTTAACAATAGACAAATGTAAACATACTTCCTTACATTTATTAAATGCTTTTGAAAACACCAAGTTACAATTACTATCAGACATTATTAGTTGTATAACATAAAATCATAGAATAATTACTCAATTTATTTATTTATTTATTTTTTTTAATTAAATAAAAATTACTTATGATTTATATTAAATTATTAAATAATGAATTGGTCAGACAGACTAATCAATCGACCCAAAAAATGTGGCAGATGCAGCTCATGAACCTTCTGTTGCACCCATGCGCACACCTATGGTCACCTCCTCCATATGGTATGCCATTGGCCAATATTTGGTTATTATAGCCTTTTTTAAATACTTGTTATCCTATACAATTTTAGGACTACTGCGCTATTGGACATAGAAGATACAAGTAAGAAATCTTAAAATGTACTGTCTATTAGTGATGGGATATTTCGTTCCAAGTCCAAAAAAAGGAACGATTCCAAATGACTCGTTCCATTGTCAGTGGCGTCATTTGGGGTCGGCAAGATGGGCATTTCCCCTGTCTGATCTTAAAAGCAGTTCAATGGGTCGCTGCCGAATTGATGCCATTAAATCATTATTATATTTTATTTGCGAAAAAAATCATGCCTATTTACATAATATTTTCAGAAAATATACTGTGTGCCTATTAAGAAATTATTATCACAATAATACATTTTTGATTTATTTTTATTCAAAAAGTCCCCATTTAGTTACATTTTTCAATATCTATATATATAAAAATGGAGACAAAAAATTCGAAATTGCATCAGTTGAGTATGATTCAAAGTACTTATTTATGTTTTTTTTTTGGTTACCTTGCAACGTCGAATAATTTATTATATAAACCACTAATAAATAAATATTATTCTCAAATCTTATAACCCCCATAGCAACCAATTATAAACAAAAACAAAAATTTCTATCGTAAATCTCAAAATTTCTGTTTGACCACCTCCCGGGGGTGGAGTTAGGTCCATATATAAACCCTATAAACTCGCTCCACGACATTCTCAATCATTTAAAAAAAATATCAAGATAATCGGCCCAGCCGTTCTCAACTGATGCAATTTCGAATTTTTTGTCTCCATTTTTATATATATATAGATTGATGATAATTTTATTATAATATAGGTATATATCTATATAGATAGGTAGGTGGTTTACTCATAAGCCGTAAATCATAATTAATTTTAATTAAATTTTATTTTTTAGCCAAACTCTTTTCTTTAGAATAATGAAGTAATAACATTAATTCCTGGAATGTTTAATAATATTGTTAAATATTATCGGAATCAAAAATAAAAAAAATTGATTTTTAATTTTTCTGTAATATCTTATCGGCTTGTTTTTGAAATACATTCAAAACAATTATTTTAATAAATAACGTGTAAAATACACTTTAGAACGTTACATCATAGAAATTACTCTTTAAAAGTAATTGTATTACGATTGCGTTACTTTAAGTAAAATGTAATGAAATTACTGTTGCGTTACTGAAAAAGTAATTGCGTTACAGTAATTTGTAATTTGCGTTACGTTACTACCCAACACTGGCCTTACACTTATAATAAATTCGGGGTCCACGATTTGCAAAGTCGGAATAGTTAGATGTTTTTAGATGCAAGGAAATTGTACTGTTTTTGCCTGGAACCTCGCAAAAGCTTGTGACGGCACTGCATGTTGGTGCAATTGTTTCGATTCACTTCATTTTGGTCACGTACGAATAGCGCGTAAAGCCTCGATTACACTGAGTGATTTTGCACGCTGATCGCCGGCGAATTAACTCGCTGCGACTGAAGTCGCTCAATGTAATCGGTCTAGTCGCTTACTCGCCACGTGTTGAATACTCGCTGCTCGCCCGCGATTAAAGTTGACGGCCGGTCTAGTCGCTGGCGTTTTTACACTCAAGCGAGTGAAATCGCTCAATGTTGACGCGGTGCGCGGGGTGTCGAGCAACGCACGTCTGTGAGAAAAACAATGACACGGTTATTAAACATAAAAAAAAAAAAATATATATATAATACGGTATTCGGCGCACGAATGATAATTTATTAATTATAAACGAAAATCAAAATAACAAAATAAAGTGGTGATAAAATGTTGATACCACAAAATTATCAACAAGAAACAAAATAATAATAAAATAAACGCATGAACGGATGGTGTTCGTTCCGCGGTGTCGGAAAAACAGACCGGTTCAAATGCCGTACCCGACGGACATCGTCGCGACCGCTCTCGTTTCCTTTTCAGTGAGGGATGGAAGACGGGGTGTCATGACGATGTTGCGTGCCGCGGTCTGGTGGTTGATGAGTGATATAAAGACGCGGTCGGCGACAGCCGTTTCGATATCGGTTGCCGCACGGGTCCGCGTCAATGTAATCGGCCTAGCTGGCAAAATCGCCAGTGTGCCAGCGAGTAGTGACTGGTCGAAATATCGAAGGCTGTAGTTCGCGCGGCAGTTAAGCTGGGTTTACATTGGTAGATTACACTAGCCTACTATTTTGTCTACTCACTCTTCTCTACTAATTTTAGTAGAGTAACTGTTTACACGAAGCTAGTAGTCTAAAATAAAGCTTTTGTAGATCTAGTAGGATATTCCGGGGCATTACATTTATTTTCCGTATTTTGACGGTCCGTGATATGATGGTCCATGCATTTAGACTTTCCGTAATTTGACGGTCCGTAAAAATTCTGTTTGTGACTTTCCGTAATGTGACGGTCCGTGATGTTACGTTTCGTACTTTTATATTCTGTATTTCTACGTGCCGTTCGATTATTTTCCGTGATTTTACATGCGTCCGTTTACACCAGTAGAGTTGCAGTAGAGTACAGTAAAAACGGTGGTGGGGGTAAAAGCAAGTAGAGTGTACTTTACCATAGTGGTTAACTATACTGTTGCGTGCCGGTATGGGAGTACCGGACAGTGCAACGAGAGAAGAGTCCTCAAGTGACAGTTGCTCAATCAATGTTAGATAATTTAAATAATATGAAATAATGAACTCTAGACTTTATTAAATATAACTTTATTAAAATAATTCTAAGTCCAATATTTAATTCACATATAAAATTATTCTAAGTCCAAAATAATTATAAAATAAAGTAGCGTGAAGGTGCATACATAACAAGACTAAAAACACATCTGAAAATGGGTCTGTTCCCGGGTTCCTTATATACCCCGATCTTGTGAGAATCTCTCATTCCTAATCTCGATTATGTCTATCACAGGATGTGGTTAGTAGTGCCTTTTCCCGTGTGAATCATCGGATGTGTGATTTCACATATAGAGTTTTATCCCTATCGTACATATACATATACATATATATATATTATATATGTCTTATTGACCACACTGTCTTATCGTAATGCTCGTTATGATCCCACGCATATTTTGACTAATGTACCTATCCATCTGTTGTACCCTATGGTTACATCTTCTATATATTTTGACTAATGTGCCTATCTATCTGTTGTGCCCAATGGTCACATCTTTTATATGTTCCCACGCATTTCCGATTACTCATAATTTGTATTTGTCTTTTAATATTATGTCTAAACCAAGGTCTATGAGATTATATTCACATATGTCCCTAACATCGTGATACTTATGTATATTATATTATTACATTAGTTATGTATGCCCGTAACAATACTATACCGATTACTATCATTTAGTGGTGGGAATTATCGTTCCTTTCGTGGAATCGTTCCAAACGGTACAGTTACAATAAAGTACCGATTCCAAAATACTCGTTACATCGGTACAGTCGGTACATTCTTTAGTTACATTTGTACTCACATTCGTAATTCGTATTGTTCCGCGCGGAACGATCAAAATACATATATTCAAATGTTTACTCGTTCTTGCAATGGACACCTATTTAATATTTATGAACGAATATGCTTCGTAGGCCCATTATACAACACTATTTTACTGTATTCGGGAAAAATTAACTTTAAATAATTAAATTTGTATCAGAAACACTATGTTCTTGTAAACATTGTTTACAATATTATGAATCATTATATAAATATACATTTGAAATGCTTAATTAAAAATTATCATCGTATTAATATTTTTCCAATCGCTACAATTATATTAAATAAACTACAGATTCAAAAAAAAAAAAAAACTAACCACATAAAAAATAAACATATTTATTTTCAGCAAAAATAATTATAAAAAGAACCGGATGGGCCTCGCTCTGCTGTACAGTTAGGGGTGGAGTGCACCTCGCTTATAGGATAGGTCATTATTATAATGGATTTGTTAAATTTGAATGCAATGATAGATATCATTGTATACGAATAACGATTCTGAACGGAGTTCATATGTTTGTCTAGGATATAATACATTGTTATTTATAAACATTGTAAAAAGTATATTTTATTTTGAAACGAAAAATATATTTTTCAATTAGGATGGGTTGGCAGTTGCATACAGCGATATAGTTTGTCAATCTAGAACATTCTGCATTATATTATATTTTACATGTAATTTTATGTCAATATTCGATGTTCAAACGCTTATAAAAAAAATTGTGCCTATGGATTTTAATAATTTTTGAATGACATTAAGAACTACTTCTGTGGAATCTTCGATTAAATTTTCAAGTATTTTATAGTAGCCAAATTTTTTTTATCACCGATTATAAAAATAAAATGTAAAAAAATCGAATATTTTAAATGCCTATAAGTGGCTTAAAAATCAATATAATATTTTGAAAAAAATATTGCATAAAAGAAATACCAATCTTAACAGCTGGTAGAAATTTCAAAAATCTGCGACTTATACTTTTTGAGTTATAACAAATATTTAAAATCGTTTGAGAATAAATCGCTATTTTATGCAATTTCGTAAATATTTAAATTTCAAACAGTCATAAAATTTTTTCCTCTAAGTCCGGAAGAAATTTTTTTAAAGATTTTTGAAGAGTAGCTTATAGATAACCTAATGTTAAAATTTCGAATCTTAAGTATGAACAGAAAAAATTTTATGAATTTTTATCTACAAAATAACTTGCAAATTATCGTGATTTTTACATATTTCGTATAAATTGGAACTTTGAACACTTATAAAAAAAAATTGTGACTTACGATTTTAGATTTTTTTTTATCAGTTAAGGAAAAACGTATAAGAAACCTTGTATTAAATTTTCAAGATTTTCTGGGCAGCTAAAAAATTTTTATCGTTATTTAAAAAAAAAAAATTCAATTGTCTATAAATAGCTCAATAAAAGTCAAAATACTTTGAAAATTTAATGGTGTATAGAGAACGCTAATCTTAACATTTGGTGAAAATTTCAAGTATTTACATCGATTAGTTTTTGAGTTATAGCAAAATAAAAAATTTGATTATGTCGAAAACTGGTTTTGCGTAAAAACTCCCGTTTTTCCCAAATTTTTTTATGGTTTTTCCCGTCGCATTTAAAAAATATTGGAAATTTTTTACTTTTGACCCCCCAAAGTACCAAATAGATTCACTTTCCTTTCAGAAAAGTTGCTACATAAGGCAATCGAAGCATTTTTATTGCCCCAAATCGTGTCGACAGACACAAAAAAAAAAAAAAAAAACACACGTCATTGTAAAATCAATACATTTTTCACTCCGTTCAGAATCTAAAAATACAAAAAAAAAAAAACTTTACTTTACCCTAGAAAAAAAAATAATAACAATAAAACAAATAAACTCAAACTTCTAAAATTAACTTAGTTACTTGCCTAAGCCTAAAATGGATAAAAATTAAAAATTAAATAATAGTATTTAATAATAACTGTTTAAAAATATCAACATTTCTGTGTTTTTTGTTGACAATCTATTACGTCTTTCGGAAATGGTGTAGCCAGCTTTTGAAAAGGTCCTTTCACTCGGAATCTGATGTTGATGGTACACATAAACGCAATAACATCAAATCAAATAAATTTGGATAGATTTTTTTTCTGTCATTCCACCATTTAAGAGGATCTTATTTTCGGTCTAGTATAGGTTCATTCAAATATCTATCCAACTCCACAATAGCCTCAGATGTTGGTGTGTTGACTGAAGTTGAAGTAGACACCTAAAAATCATAAACTAATTTTATAAATCACTTAAATATCAAAATATCAATGATAATATAATGTATGTACCTGAGAGTCAAACTGTTACCAAATTTCAGAAGTTTCATTTCCACGATCGGTCGGTATGGTTCTCTCATTTTCTTCATTTTCTGCTGGACTTTGATTTAAACGAATAATTTTTGCAACTTTTTGTACTATCTTTTCATATGTTTTTTGATATGTATACTGATTATTAAATGCTTTTTTTTTTAAACCGTGGGTCTAAAATAGTTGCTTCTGTTAAAATAGGCTAGTTTTCGATATTTTCAAATTTAGCATTGGCTTTTATTACCATTTTAGAAAGCATCAAATGTATAGCATTTGGTAAATTTGGTTCTTTTTCTTTATTTATTATATGTGAATGTAACGCTTTTATTAAAATTAACACTTTTGAAATCGAAATGCCTTTTTCGCTACTTAGTTCGATAGTAACTTCTTTAAACGGTTTAAATATCGCACAGTAGTGTTTTATTAGAACAAAGTCTTGGTGTACTAAATTATCCATATTACCTATTATTGCAATTGTACTCATAAGAGGTTCTTTATTATCGATACACCGTTGAAACATGTCATACGTGGAGTTCCATCGCGTACAAACGTCTTGAATTAACTTTAATTCCGGGTATCCCATTTGTTTTTGTGCATTTTTAAGTTTTAAATTTGCTTATGTACTTCGTTTAAAATATTCAACGATGGTTTTAACTTTTTTGTGAACGTTTTTTATTTTACCTAGTCCAGATTGTGCAATTAGATTTAATGTGTGCGCTAAACAGGGAATATGGTGCCAATTTTTATTCATGCCGATTGCTGATGTTATATTCGCAGCATTGTCACTCACAGCAACTTTTACTTTTTCTGTTATATTCCAGTCTTTAAAACAATTATTTAAAAATAATGACAAATTTACAGCTGTGTGGGATTCCACCACGTTAAAACATCCAAGTAAAAATGTTTTTAAAACACACTCTTCTGGATCGATAAAATGTACAGTGACAGCAATAAAACTATCATTATTTATGGAAGTCCAGCCATCAGTTGTAAATGAAATATATTTGGCATTCAATAAATTATTTCTAACTTTTTCTCTTGTTTTCTCATACAACTGTGGTAGAATAGATTTCGAAACAGTTTTCCTCGATGGTAACTGATACCCAGGATTTAATAAATATATGAATTTTTTAAATTCAAAATTTTCAACTAAACTGAAAGGTTGAAATTCTTTTGAAATCATAACTCCTAGCTGTTCATCAATTGTTTTTTGTTTTAAAACAGAAAGTGGTTTATTGTTAATAAAATACGAATCGACACTTTTTTGTATGGGACGAGATTTATTTATGACATTAATTGCATTGATTGATGTAGAAGGTTGGTTTTGATCATTATTTGTTTCTGGTGTATTTTGCTTACTCGGTTCATCAACATTTTGTTCAATCATTCATTAATACGCGGATGTTTTCTACTTTCATATTGAATTATGTGTTTTCGTTTTAAGTGTTTACTTAAGTTTGAAGTTGATCCGCCTTTATAAGACACCGAATTTGAACAATACGAACATTTAGCCATTCCACTGTCAATAACCGAATAATGATTCCATACATCGCTTTTTTTTCTGTCCATTATTATAATATTTACGAAAATATGAATAAAAATGAATAGGTTTAAACAATCTAAACACGCACGTCTGACATATAGTACCTACACACTGCACAGCAATACTACATAATGTCTATGATTATTATACAGCCTACATAAAAATAATTTCTACAACGTGTATGCAATAATCTAAAAATAATCTAAAAATAATTTTACTTCAAATATTATTTAAACCTCAAAATAAAAATAAAAACAATAAAATTATTATAGTACTCATATGATTTTGCATTATATCTATAATTATAGCATTCACTGTCCACCTCCACCACCACCCTCTCCCAATGATTATCAACAAATATCAACACAACTACACAACAACAGCAGTAGATAGAGTAAATTAAACAGTAAACAGAGACGACATAGACGTATAATATACAATTATATACATATTGTATAATATATTATCGTGAAAACTCATTAGTCGTTACTATTCGACCACCATCGGTAATCGGTATTCGGTACCCGGACAGGACGGTAGGGGACCATTTTGTAGTTGGAAACTTTGTACTGAATGTACCGATGGAACGAACGTGGAACGATAAATGTACTCGCTCCTACTCGTTCCACCAAAGTAATCGTTACATTGTACCGAATACAGCAGTAACTACCCACCACTACTATCATTAGTACTCTACCTATACTATTCCTGAGTGTTTACATTGTCCTAGAAACGGTAGAGTACTCTACCGTCGTACTATACCAAATACTCTACCAATGTAAACCCGGCTTTATTGTGATTTCTCGTTGATTGCAACAGGAGTTGGAAAAGAAGAGTGTGCGAGTTTAATCGCTCAATGTAATCGGACAATTCGCTACACTCTCACACGCGCGTGACTTTAATCGCCGACACGCTGCGTGTAAAATCGATGCATGATACGAATTACGAATATGGAACGATTTGGTTTTGAACCAGTTGCACCTAAAAGAAACGAGTAGGTGAAATCGTTCCGATTCGTCCATAAGCGATCCATCACTACCGCCTATCACTAGTATTAATCATTCATTAACAAGGCATTTCCATTGTTATTATTCACATTGGGCGTTTTAATCACCGAAGCGTCGCGTTTATTTTATATTTTACGAGGTCATTCATCATTTGTGATTTTCATTTCATTGATTAATTTTAAATCGCGGCGTTTTTGAAATTTTCGTTCGAATCCCCTAGTGCAGTGATGCCCAACCCGCGGCCCGCGGGCCACATGTGGCCCGCAAAGGTATTCTATATGGCCCGTTACGAATTTTCTAAAATAAAAACAATTTTAAAAATGTATTGAAAAATTTTTAAATTATTTTTTTTCATATATTATTTTTATTTAAATTTATGAATTCGTTTAAATAATTATTCCAAAAAAACAATTATAATGATAATAATAAAACTAAAAACTATACAAAAATGTTTTACTCTTATTTTTAATGAGAAATTTGAGTTTGTACTTCTTTTACTAATAATGAAAATTTTTTTTTGAAAAAACTTTTAAATTGTCTATCATAATCATTTCAATAGACAATAAGATAAATAAAGATAAGAAAACAAGTCCAATATATAAGATTATTTTTGTACTTTTATACTTTGTGGCCCGCTTGAAGATAATTGTTTACCAAAGTGGCCCGCCACTATACAGCACAGCGACATACACTTACCTGTTTTTTTATTTAATTATTTTAAAAATAAAGGCTTGGCGTTATAATCAATTGAATTATTTTTAAAATTTGTTTTAGATTTCTTGCAACGGGGGAATCATACAAAACAATTGCTTTCAGTTATCGTTAAGGACACTCAACAGTACAAAATATAGTTTTAGAAGTGTGTAATGCAATTAATAATAATTTGTTATCAGAATTTATTCCAACACCAAATCAATGTGTCTGGGAAACAATTGCAAAATATTTTTGGACAATGTGGAATTTGCCAAATTTCCTTGGGGCACTAGACGGCAAACACGTAGTGATCGAGTCCTCTGCTAAGAGTGGGTCTTTATATTTTAATGACAAAAATACATTTTCGATAGTTTTATTAGCTCTTGTAGATGCTAACTACACCGTTGGGTCATACGGTAAAAACAGCGATAGTGGAATTTTTGGGAGTTCTAAACTTGGAAAAGCTTTATATAAAGGAAAATCAAATTTACCAGATTACGTTAAACTACCAGGAAGTAATATTGTAGCTCCATATGTAATTGTTGGGGACGAAGCGTTTCCACTGACAAAAAATTTGATGAGACCTTTTCCAGGAACATAGAAGCATGATATTGAAAAAAGGATATTTAACTATAGATTATCACGTGCCAGAAGGTTAGTTGAGTGTGCCTTTGGAATTCTTACTCAAACTTTTAGGTTTTATACAAAAAGACTGAAATCGGACCCCAACAATGCTACTAATATAATTTTAACCACATGTATACTTTATAACATTATACGAAAACATAAAGCTAATTTTAATCTTGATGAAACATTCAATGAATCTTCAAATCAAAATCAAAATCGAATCATGAACTTAAAAAAACATGGAGAAAATGTTCAAACAGAAGCATTTATAGTAGGAAATAATTTTAAATGTTTTTTTAATTCACCAGCTGGGGCCGTGCCATGGCAAATGGATAAAATATAAATAATTATATACCATTATATTATACTCATTCAAATTAACATTATATTATAGTTTATTTATTTAAAATGTAGTTATAACCCATTGTTATTTTAGTTTTTATTACGTATATTACATTACCTTGTACATTCAATTGTGATCCATTCCAAGCATTTCGCTTACAAATATTGTCACTATATCGGGGACATTTTAAATCATACAATTCTGGTTTATTCCTCACCAGTTCAATCAACTGTTCACTTGCATAAACACATATTCTGGAATACGATATAAAATATTTCAGTGGCGGCTCGTGCCTAGGTGTGCAGGTGTGCGCACACCACATAGATTAATATAGATATAATAGTGAAAATGAATAATAATAATGTATACTAATTATTTTTTTTTAATACAATATCTGTTAAACTGTAGGTACCTATTTATTATATATAAAAAAAAAATTAAATTTTAAAAACAAAAACGACAATTTATTATTATTATACTTCTAAAATTGAATCGAGTTATGTAACAAATACACATCAATTGGTGTGCAGCTCAGTCTGAACACCGCCAGTCCGTGTAAAATACGTTTGGTTATTGAGTGGGGGGATCGGCAATTATATGTGACTTTGGTGTGCAGCTCCTACTGCACACTCGTCGAGCGGTCGCACGCGAATACGCGATAAATACAGTACACACACACGGTAAAAGATATACGCCATTACCTACATAATATGTAATATTATTTTCACCTATATCAAAATTAAAAATTCTAATAAATATTTTACTAATTACATTTATATTTTAAACTGATTATTTTTTTGTTTAATTAACTTTTGCAATAATTGCACACCACCTACTTTGAACACCACGAGCCGCCACTGAAATACTTAAAATAATATAATAATAATAATAAAATTAAATTCTTAGGTTTATAATAATTATTTTATTCATATAGGTAGTAAGTACATTATGTCATATTGTCTTTATTTAATTAATATTGTTCATAATAACAACTAATTTCATGTATGTTATAATTGAAAACTATGTCATAAAAATTGTATTACCTATGGTATACCAGCTAAGGGATGATTTACTAATTAGTGGCGGACTGACAAGGGATGCTTGAATACAATCGCATCTCGGGCCTTAACTAAGCTGGGCCCCATGTACACTTGGAAAAATAATTGTTATTATTATTATTATTATTATTATTATTTAACTGATATATACTCATAGCAAAAGAGGTTGTTGGTGAAACCAAAAGTAGTTTACCAGAAGACAAGGAAACGTGGTGGTGGGATGAAGAGATTCAGAGAGTAGTAGCGAGTAAGAAAAAGCAATTTAAGGTATGGAAAAAAAGCAGAAAGAGGGAAGATTGGATAAAGTATAAAAATGTATGTAAAATAGTGAAAAGTGCTGTAAGCAATGCAAAGCTTAATAAGTATGATGAGTTATATGAGCGGCTAGGAACACAGGAAGGAGAAAAAGAAATTTATAGACTGGCGAAGGTGAGAGAAAAGCGATCCAAGGATTTCCAAGATGTCTGGTGTATAAAAAATGAGGATAAAAGAGTATTAACAAATGATGAGGATGTGAAAAAAAGATGGAAAGAATATTTTGAGAAATTACTGAACGAGGAATATCCAAAAGAAGTTTTAGAGAGTATGTCATGGAATGAAGGATTGATTGGTCTAGTGGGCGAGGAGGAAGTGAGAGATGCGGTGAAGGCGATGAAAAAGAAAAAAGCGGTAGGACCAGATGGAGTACCTGTAGAGGTGTGGAAAATGTTAGGAGATGTAAGCATTGGGTGGTTGAAAAATCTTTTTAATAAGATACTGATAGAGGGAAAAATGCCAGAAGATTGGAGAAAGAGTTTTATTGTACCAATATTTAAAGGAAAAGGAGACATACAAGAATGTGGGAACTATAGAGGAATAAAGCTCATGAGTCATAGTATGAAGATCTGGGAAAAGATTATAGAGAAGAGGATAAGAAGTGAGACCTCGATATCAGGAAACCAGTTTGGTTTTATGCCAGGAAAATCGACAATGGAGCCATTATTTTGTGTTAGGCAATTAGTAGAGAAGTACAGAGAAAAGAATAAAAAACTATGCATGGTGTTTATAGATTTAGAAAAGGCGTATGACAGGGTGCCAAGGGAAGTTTTAAGGTGGGCATTAATGAGGAAAAATGTCCCAAAAATGTATGTTAATTTGATCCAGGATATGTATGAAGGGTCGAGTACTAGTGTCAAGAGTCGGTGTGGAGTATCAGAAGGTTTCAGTATAGGAGTAGGTGTGCACCAGGGGTCAGCTCTAAGCCCCTACCTGTTCTCAGTGGTAATGGATGAGGTTTCAAAGGAGATACAGGGTGAGATACCATGGTGTATGATGTTTGCGGATGATATAGTTCTGATAGGAGAAAACCTAGAAGTTGTCAATAATAGGTTAAATGAGTGGAGGTTAGCCCTCGAAGAAAAGGGATTGAGAATTAGTAGAAATAAAACTGAGTATATTGAGTATGATTTTGGACAAAGAGACCAAGAAGTTGAAGGAATGAGGAGACAACTGACAATAGATGGTGATGTGATAGGTGAAGTTGAGAGCTTCAAATATTTAGGATCTTATGTTCAAAAGGACGGGGGCTTTGACATTGATGTAAAACATAGGATTAAGTGCGGGTGGATGAAATGGAGAGAAGCATCGGACGTGTTATGCGATAAGAGAATTCCAATTAGGCTGAAAGGTAAATTTTATAAAAGTGTAGTGAGACCAACTATGCTGTATGATTCAGAGTGTTGGGCGGTTAACAGGAGAATAGAACAAAGTATGAGTGTCGCGGAAATGAGAATGCTTAGATGGTTGAGTGGAGTGACAAGAGAAGATAGAATAAGGAATGAATACGTGAGAGGTAGTGTTGGTGTAGCGCCAATTGTGGACAAGATGAGAGAAAATAGGCTGAGATGGTTTGGGCATGTGATGAGGCGAGAGGAAACGAATGCAGTAAGAGTGGTTATGAAGATGGACGTTGAAGGGAAAAGAGGAAGAGGAAGACCAAAAAAGAGATGGTTGGAGACTTTGGAGAATGACATGAGGGCTGTCGGTGTGTGCAGAGGAGATGTGGTTGACCGAGTAAAGTGGAGGTGTAGGACAAGGGTGGCCGACCCCAAATAGTTGGGAGGAAGGCGAAGTAGAAGAAGAAGAAGAAGATTGCACATAATGAGGAGAGTATATAAATATAATATATACATATTATATTTATATAAAAAGTACATATGTAAATAACATACCATCCCTATTTGTCTAACATATAATACCTCAAATGAAAAGTTAGAAATATCAAATGAAGAGTTATGATTTTTAAAATGTTTATTATAAAATAGTGACTTCTTTAATTTTTATAATATATTTTGTAGCGTATTAAAAAAAAAATATTTGTATTTAATTTTTTTTATAAGAAATTTTAATATCTTTGTTTCACTATTCTAAGTTCAGTATATAATACATAGTACCAAAAAAAAAACCTTAATGTTAGCATAACGCTAACACAATACCGATCATGATATAAAACATAGCGCTATCGATGATGGGCTGGAGCGTGTCATGTTTTAAGGAGTAATAATTAGGCATTTCATACACTTTTATATTTTCGCTGTGTCAGTGTGTGAGAAGTAAATGAACATTAGTGTGAGTAACCATTATCGTGCTACTAATCGTTTATTGGCCCCACATTATGATTCCTGGAACTACAATAATAATAGTTGAGAATATAATAGCCTTGCCCAATGTTGATTATTGACGAGAATATAGCCATATTAATATTATATTTAATTTCAAACAGCAGACACCAGACTAATCGAAAATCAAAATAAGAATATTTTTGTACTCGCTGTTGAATAATTACGTACCGGCGGCGGACCAAAACAAATACATCGGGTAATAAATATTAATTATTATTACAATAATATAATATTTATTAGAATTGTGCCATCCGCCATCAATTATGATCCATAACGCCGATCCTTTTAACTGTCCATAGTATTAAAGATGACAAGTAAATATCATAAAAAACCCCTCTCTAGGAGCTACACATTAGTTTTTAACAACAACAGACAAATTAAAATTTAAAATTCGAAATTTCAAACAAAAGTAATGATAACGACGCCCAATATTTTAATAACTGCATAAACCGGATAATATGACAAGTCGCCACGGCCATAATATATATCTTTACATAAATACTAAAATACGTAATCATATTTTTTATTATTATTTAATATTTCGCACTGTCAGTATAATAAGGCCACAACTCAAAAAAATCAAATGTTCAGGAAATCAAAATGAAAGTTTAGAATATTATAACAATTTTTTCATCAGACAAAAAAAAATTTTGACGGTGGATTCATGTTTATAATTTTGTTGTGATTTTAATCATGTGGTTTTTAGTAAACGAGCCACATTTCGTTTTACGGCCAAATTGTCTTAAGGATTTGAACATATACGTTTAGAGCAATAAAGGTAATCGGATAAAAAGTAATCTTTAAAAAAACGTTGTTAGTTGAGACTTCTTATTTTTATTCCAGAAATCATCGTCTTTTTCAATTTTTTGATACATTAAATCTGTATACAAATAACTTATCCTTTTTTTTGTTTTCCTTTTACTTAATAAAGGTTTGGTTTTTTCCCATAATGCTTGTCTTTCTTTGTATCCATACTATCCATACGGATAACAATGCAAAAATTGTAAAAAATAATTTTTAATTCAAAATCCAGACAACATTTATTCAAAATACACAATCGCACAACCACGTAATCAATGTGAAATGACTATTGACACTTCGAAAATGCGCGGACTATGACTGACGTATAAGTAAATTTATTATTTTGTATTATTGTATATTTATTTATGTCTTGCAAATACAAATTATATATACGTATATATACGTATTATGTTCGCCGCCAACTTCCGTTCTCATAGCGCCCGCAGTATAATAATTATTTTCTTATCCAACATTTCTTAGAATCGAATGTTACTCTAGTATCTTTGAACGAGTAATTATATATTTACGCACGCGCAGGCGTATGTCAAGAAAACGATTTGATCGAATTTACGCCATGCTAATAAAATGTCAAAAGTGCTAAAAAGCTAGACAAAATTGGGAGACTTGGGATTGACGGATTTTAGTTTTGAAAACAGATTTAATTTAGTCCCCGTGTTAACTAGGGAATGACCGAAGGAATTTTCTATACTTTAATCAAGCAATAAGATATTGACAATTTAAGAAAACAATAATTTATGTATTTTATATATTTAAGTACACCATTAATTTTTGTAATAATGAAAATTCCTTCGATCAAGCTTTAGTTAAGGTGTTGAAGATTTTTAATTTGTTTTCAAAATTAAAATCCATCAAGCCAAAGTCCCACAGTTTTGTCTAGCTTATGGCCTGTTTTACGTGATTTTTTGCATCGTCTACAGCCCCCTTAATACATATTTTAAATACGCTAACTTTTTAAATCTTGATTAATTGAAATCCTGTAATTTGGATATTTTTTAATTTTTAATTTGTAAACCAATTCAAAACATTAAGTAAATAAAATAAATAGCAAACTAAAGAATACAAAATAAAAATTTAACCAAAAAGAATCAAAAAGAATAAATTTATAATAATGAAAAAATAAAATATACATTAAGTATCAGAAAATTCAAGTCAATTAAAATTTACATAAATGTAACAAAGTTATTTTAGTTAATAAGAATGTTAATGTATTACTTCTTTTTAATTTTATATTCAACTTGCAAACAATTTATTTTTTAGAATATATAATTCAATTATTGACAATAAATGTAGACAGAAATTTCTTGTTTTAAAAATTAAATTTGTTCTAAATATCAATAGTAAAATATTTTCTTAATTTCTATGAAATTAATATTACTGAGTATAGGTTTTAGTTAAATTCATACAATTAACATCATATTTTACATTTATATTTCAACATAATTAATTAATATGCATAGGAACGCATCATTCATCTTTTAAACTTTAAAAATTATTATATTTCAACTAACTGGCACATGTGTTGATCATCATTGAGCAAGCTTTTATTGACTGGATTCATTTTTGAACAACTTCTTGAAGAAAATTTTGTAATTTTTCATGATCTCTTTTTAACCATGCTGCATTTAACCTAATAGTTTCACAAGCTTGTTGGATTGTTCTTTCAGCACCTACACAACCATTTTGTTTAAAGAAATTTTCAACTTCCTCAGCTTTTTCGATGGAAGAAAAGTTTTCTGTTGTGTTCTTCACCAAACGAGTTAATAAAAATCCACCCTAAATAAATTGTATACATTAAATATAATTAATTTGAGTCTAGTAAGTTATTTTGTTTACTTGGTACTGATTAAATAATTTTGTCCAGTTATCTTGAATGAATTGCCAAGCTAAATTTCTTCCAACTTTGGAAGCACCAACTGAAATTATGACAAAAACCGTATCTTGTGAGCGAACTTCATCCTACAAAGATAAAAATATATTTAATTATAATGTTTCACAGTGGATGAATTAAATATAACCTACAGACATTGCGAAATCAAGGACTTTTTTTAATATATCTTTATTTTTAGATGCGCCCATTGCTCTGCATATTCTATCTTTTTCTTCATGTAAATCTGTTCCTCTATAGAGCTAAAATAAGTATAGTTTATAAATAATTCTCTGTGATGTTTATTATAACTATATTAACCTGTAGTAATTGACTAAAAGTTGTCTCATCACCAGATGACAAACATGCTTTATATATAGGACTTCTTAAATCAGCAACAATAGTTTCTTTACCACTTAGGTGATTAGCAAATTTTATTTTAGCTTCCATAACTATATCAGGATCAGCACTTGATACCAAACGACCTATTACTAAGCCTCTCAACATTCTATCAAGATGACTTTCTTCAGGCTGAGGATTCCATCCCAATTTAGTAAAAATTTTTTTTAAAAGAATTTGATTATATTGTTTAAATAATAGCTCAGTTTCTCCTTCTACATTAGACAATAATATGGCTAATTTACCAAGCACATTGCTCATTGAAGTCCATACAGAATAATTGTCTTCATCAGTCATGGCCAACATTAAACGTAGTACTTCATCTGTACTAGAAAGTCCAGCTTGAACTAAAGCAAAAAGATCATCAAGTAATCCAAGACGGTCCAAAGGTGGTAATGTTTTTGATGATATTGATGGTACAAATTTTTCTAGCAATTCGGATGTATAACGTGTTCTATAGTAACCAACAGTACTTGGGTTTACTTTAACCCATTCATCTAATGATAGTGCACTAGCAGGAATAATTATATCTTTTTGACTTTCAGATAAAATATCTTTATGACACACAATGCCAGGAGAGCTTGACGTAGAAAATGTTAATGGAACCATCCATATAGGTCCATCACCTAAAGGTAAAAATACTTTTGACTTAAGTTAAAAAAAAAAAGTTAATAAAACTTACCATGAACTTGACCATTAGCAGTAAATTTGGTTTGGGATACACGTAGAGTTCTTGATCCATCAGCATTTAAAGTTTCTTTTTCTACTGAGATCACAGGAAATCCTTTTTGTAAAGTCCAAGTAGACATGACTGCTTTAACAGGTTTATTACTTGCTTCTTCTAAAGCTAACCATAAATCTTCGGTAAAAGTGTTACTGTATTGATGTTTATTTAAATACAGGTTCATTCCTTTACGAAAGTCCTAAAATTTAAAAATGTAGTTTATACTTACAATAAATTAATTGATTCATAATAACTTACGTGATCTCCAATAAAATTATGTAACATTCTGATGACTGAAGCACCCTTGTTATATGATATATCATCAAATATTTCATCAATTTCAGATGGATGACCAACTGGTATTTCAATTGGATGACTGCTATTCAACGCATCTAATTCAAGAGCTCTAATATGTGTATCAGTGACAAATTGTGTCCAAATATCATATTCTGGGAATAAATGTTCTACACATAGAAACTCCACAAATGAAGCATAACCTTCATTTAACCAAAGATGAGTCCACCACTCCATAGTTACTAAATTACCAAACCACTGGTGAGCTAACTCATGTCCTACAACTAATGCAATCCATTGCTTGCGAACTGCAGAAGTATTTGCTGGATCAACTAAGAGACATGATTCTCTATATGTTACCAAGCCCCAATTTTCCATAGCACCTACATTTTTTTTTTTTTTTAATTAAAATTATTTAATTACTTTGAAATAAAAAATTACTTACCAGAGGAAAAATCTGCAATTGCTATCAAATCCATTTTTGGTAATGGATAAGCTACTTGGAAATAGTCTTTGTAGTAAGGCAATGCATTTTTAGCAACTTCCAAAGCAAACTTTCCTTGATCACTTTTTCCAACCGGTGTATACACCCTGACTAGAACACCATCAGAATCTTTGTCTTCTACATAATCAAATTCTCCTACAACAACAGCCACTAAATATGTAGACATGATTGGAGTTCTTTGAAATTGAAGTAAACGATCACCATTTTCTTCAATTGTATCAGATATTACAGGCTATAAAAATTTTTTTATATATATAAAGATCATATTATAATTTATAAATTAGTCCAGTAAATGTACCATGTTGGAAAGAGCCGTTTTATCCTGTGCCACAGACAACAAAATATCAAATTCAGCCTTTATTGCCGGCTCATCCCAACAAGGAAAACACCTCCTAGCATCAGTTGCTTCAAATTGGGTAACAGCTGAATATTTTTCTTTTCCACTTGGGCTTGAAAATGTATACAATACAAAATTAATTAATTATTCTTACCATATTAGATAATGCTTGATGGGAAATGTTACATATGCCAACAGATATATTAAATACAGCTTTTAGAGAAGGTTCATCCCAACATGGGAACATTTTACGTGCATGTGTGGTACACAACATAGTTACAGCAGCATATTTTTGAATCTGATGACCGGTTTCAGATATTCTATGCAATTTTTTTTTAGAAAAGAAAAACAAAATTCTAAGTTACACTACTAAAATGTTTAAATATCGTACCTGACATATTTACTCCGGTAAAATCCTTTCATTTTATCATTGAGTTCACCAATAAATATAAACTTTAAGAATGCTTCTCCTAATTTAAGTTCTTTATTAAATTCTAATGTGACTGTTTCATCTTCAGCTGATAGTGCAACTGAAGGTTTGGAAATAGTTCCATCACATTCTTTTAATTCAACTTCTTCGATTTTCAAATCCAATGCATGTAAAGTTATTGAAGAAGTTGGCTCCAAAATCTACATATATTTAAAGTTGTTAGTTTAAATTTATACGTAGAATTTAATATATTTATTAAAATAAAGATCAGTAAGTTAATGATTTTTATTGTTAACTTAAGAATTATATTGTGTTTTAATCAATACATCATATGTATAAATATATTTTAACATGAAAACAACTTTAATTTTCTAAATAAATTTGATTTAAAATGATTGCCGAAGACATGAATAAATAAACGTGGTCATAAATTTTTATTTTTATAAACAAAATAAAATGTGAATAACAATTATGTAAATAAATAAGACAATTTTGTTATTCAATTTAAAAACAACTATTGTCACATTTGAAAAATAATGTGGTTAAGTTTGTTTTTGTATTTTAGTTTTAAAAATATTTAAAAATATGGTCTTGGAAAGTCATATTATTACAAATTAAAGGTTTGGTTATTTTTAAGAAATTATATATTAGAAATATAATATTCTTAATATGACGAATAAAGAAAAATAAGAGTGTAATTTAAATCAATTAATAAATAATTCTCTGATCCATAGTAAACAATTGTTTTAATCTGAATTATTTATTTAAAATAAATCGTAAAATACATTTTATTATACTGTTAAAAAACTAAAAATATGTATAGGTTGGTTAAAATGTACATAATACTCTATAGATATATTTAATTTGGAAAATAACTGGTACAGGTGTACATTTTGGATGAGTCTGCTTATAACTGTTCATAGGGTACAGTTATGCGTGTATAAAAGAAGAGTGAACTGCGCATGCATGGAGATACTTTGATACAGTTATGTTATTGTGTATACATATTGGACACCTGCGCGATCAATGTACACGATTTTTTAGTTTAAAATACTATTTAAATTCTAAGATATATTATATAATAATAATACAATCCCATATTTCTTCTATTAAATTAGTATCCTTGAACTTGATAATAAAAGAAGTTCTAAAATATCAAGATAATAAAGTGAAATAATTAAAATCAATGATTATTTATGAATTGTAACTATTATTGTACTAAACAAACAATAATTTAATAATAAAATAATAAAAAAATAAAATAAAAATTTAAAATTATTAAATGGTTAATACTCGTTAATTAATAATAATTTAATATTTAAAATAATTTAATTTAATTTTTTTTTTCATTAATCTTATTTAATGGCATTATAATGCGTTCTTAAATCATCAAATATATTACTTCTTTGATAAAATAATAAAAAAGTAAATCTATTTCAAACACAAACCAAAAATAATGATACGATCGTGGTAGTAGCTTTATTTAATTTATTTTTATTAGCTTTTAGTCAGTGACTATGAAAGCTCAACAATTATTATTATTAAACAATATTATGAAAATAGTACAGAAACAAGATCAAAAACAACTTACAAAAATAATTAAATAATAAAACCAGCCTCCAATAATTAGTTACATTTACGTTACATTTTTGATGATTGCTACAGACATTATGTTAAGTATAGGGAAAATATTGAAGAGATTTCAAATTACTGAGCAATATTAATCGTTTAATATGTAATGAAGGATAATCAAAGAGTAGATATGAGAGGTCGCAGACACTTTCCGTTAAGTGTAATGTATAGAGTTATTTAATCCAAGTTTATAAGTGCAACCTGGTAGAAGCGAATGACCCACGAGTCTGTTAAAATGGACAATAGTAGATTTAAGTTATCGAACCTATTTTTTTTTTTTTTTTTTTTTTTGTTGAATATATTAGAGAAAATTACTTTATATTTAGTTACAAACTTGCCTGGAAGATTATTCCAGTAGTAATGGACCATAAATTGATTGTTTGACAACGTAAGATTAGAAGAATAAAGTAAGTCGAAGGTAATTCAACTAAAGGTGGTAGAATTGTACTATCTAGCCTATCTGCAAATTCGTTGCAATGTACAGTACTCCCTCGTTATTTAAACAATATTTACGTTATCACCATAACATTATCACTCATTAATGCAGCCTAAATAAAATATGATATTAAATTGATACATTATATCATTATCATGTTGTTCTATTGAAATACTAATTTTTTTTATATACATTTGAAAACTATTAACAACATTAATCTTACAATAGACAGAGGATAAACAACGCTGTAGAAAAAACCAGTCACTAATTTCGATGATGTAATGTACCCCATAGGTTAAAATTAACCAATAATAAAATAAAACAAAAATAAAGTCAATAGATAAATGTGTTTGTATATATACATATATTTAAAAATAACGTAGTTCACTGGTTTGTATGAAACTAAGGTGCACATCACGAATTAAAGGTACACCGAAATAAATAACAATGCTATATTAATCACTCAATAATTTGAAATTCACGAAACTGAACTGAAAATTCGATTTACCGTACTCGAAAAATCAAGGGAAAAAAAATTCGAGCTAAAGAAAAATGAAAAATGTTATTTCTAGTAAAAACGGATAGTGTGAACGGATTGTATAAATAACTATGTGTCTTATCTAGTCCGTTTTCTTTTTTTATCCGATCTGTTTCCGTTGCCGTTTATGAAACGGACTGTGTGAAAGAAGTCTTAGACTCAGGGCCGTTCCTAGGGCAAGGCGAGCGGGGCCCTCGCCCTCACCACAGTTGGACAGGATTTATTATACTAAGTTTAATTATATGACATGTTGCGTTATGAATTTATTTACTTATTCATATTGTTATAAGTGCAGGGTACTAAATTTATGAAGTCTATTTGCGCACATTTGAGTTTCAAAATGCAACAGATGCGTGATAATGACATTTTCGATATTTAAGGCCCCGCAATTTCACTCTGCCCCAAGCTCCGCAAATCATCAGGACGGCCCTGCTTAGACTCGATAAAATATATGATTATCAATATAATATCATAATAATAAAGCAATAGGAAATTTTTTTCCCGTCAAATATCTAATTTTCCCTTAAAACAGAATAAATACTAAAATATTTCCATGAATATAGGAAGACTAAGTAATATACATAATGTTCAAATGAACATATTATGTCCAAACCAGTTGTAAGTGGCATTTGACGTGCTGTATTAATTTTTTTTTTTAATAAATAAAATATAACAATCATTAACAAAAGTATAGACTTTTAGTTTTTAGAAAATAAATAAATTCTTTATGTTTGGTACGTCTGTATTTATAGAACTCAGATTTTTTTTTTTTTTTTTTTTTTTTTATTTGAATTACACAATCTATACAATTTAGTACAATAAGCGTAAATGATATACGAATAAGTTGACATGAAGATTTGAGTTGGAGAAGCCGCCCACTGACGACACTCCTCAGGGCATTATGCTAAATTTAGGTTAGTAGGTTGTATGTATATACAAGTGTAGGGGATTAATTAAAAAGGAGGTCGCGGCACCATTTTCTTTTCAGCCTTTTGGGGGGGTTTCCAGGAATAGGTAAAGCCAAATCTTTTGCTAGGTTGTTTGGATGGTTTTTTAGAGAGTTGTGGTAACGAGTATAGAAATTTGTAGCAGTTTGTGCTATTGTTTTCATTTTTAGGTCGGAGTGTAAAGTTTGATTTGTCACATAGAATGGAGCGTTAGTGATTAGGCGGAAAATTTTATTTTGGGATATTTGGATTTTCTTCAAGTTGGATTTTTTGGCGGATCCCCAAATCTGAATACCGTAAGTCCAGATTGGCTTTAGAAGAAGTTTATAGAGGTTAAGTTTTGTGTGAAGTGCTAGTTTAGACTTTGAGTGCAAGATTTGTCTGAGTAAGCGTAGGCGGGTATTTATTTTGAGTTTTGTACAGTGGATATGGTGTGACCAGTTCAATTTTTTATCGAAATGTACACCGAGGTATTTTGTTGTATTAGAGGTTGGTATTGTAATATTGTTTAATGCTATCGGTGGGCAGATTCCGTGTTTGAGCGTAAAAGTGATATGCCATGATTTGGTTTCATTAATTTTAACTTTCCAGTTTTTATACCAAGATTCTAGTTCATGAAGGTGTAATTGGAGATTTTCGGAAGCCGTGAAAGGATTTTCGTGGACGGAAAGAATGGCTTTGTCGTCAGCGTATTCAGCTACTACGGTGTTTGGTGAGGTCGGTTGGTCAGCGATGAAAATGTTAAAGAGCAGAGGGGCAGCTATTGCTCCCTGTGGGACTCCGGCGTTTATTGTGGATAAGGACGATAAACTTGTGCGGTAACGAACAGCAAATTGTCGTTCAGTGAGATACGATTGGAAAATTAAGAAGAACGAAGGTGGTAAAATTTTTTTTAATTTGAAGAGGAGGCCGGCATGCCACACCCGGTCAAAGGCTTGCGCGACATCGAGAAAGACTGCGGTACAATATTGCTTTTTTTCCAGCGAGGATGAAATAGTATCCGTTATGCGATTAATTTGATGAGTAGTGGAGTGGAGATTACGGAATCCAAATTGTGTATTTGGGATTATTCCTGAGTTAGATATTATTGGGGTTATTCTTTTGAGGATTAGTTTTTCTAGAACTTTTGAAAAGAAAGGGAGAAGACTTATAGGTCTGTAAGATGTTGGAGAATCTGGGGGTTTGCCAGGTTTTGGGATTACTATTATAATAGAGAATTTCCACTGAAGCGGGAAGTATGAAAGACGGAGTATGGCGTTAAAAATATATGTAAGAAGAGTAAGAGTTTTCCTCGGTAGATGTTTTGCGACCTCGTATGTTATGAGGTCGAAGCCAGGAGATTTTTTTTTGGGGAATTTTGATATGCAGTGTTCAACTTCAGCTGGCGAAAAAGCTTTTGGTGGCAGGGACATTTGCAGCGGCGATAGCAGGTAGTTTGTGACGTCATTAGATATAGCTGGATTATTCATATTGGCGTGAGGTTTAAAAACTTCAGTTAAATGGTTTTTGAAGAGTTCGGCTTTTTTTGTATCATTAGTGGCCCATGAGCCATCAGGATTTTTAAGAGGAGGGAAATAGGGTTTGTCCCTAAGCACTTTTTTTGTAGTTTTCCAGATAGAACCGTCTTGGATAGAGAGAGATGCTATGTGATTGTAGTATGAGTCGTTTCTAAATTTAGCTAGTAACCTCTTTAAATGCGCTGTTAGTGTATTAAGACGTGTTTTGTCTGATGGGTATCTAGTGGCTTGCCATAATGATCTGGCACGTCGTTTTTCTGTTATTAGGTTACGTATATAAGTGGGTACGTTTAGCTGAAAAGGTTTTTGGGGATTTGTATATGGGGTGGTAGAATTCCATGCGGCGCACTGAATGGATGTGGTTAGATTTGTTATGGCATCTTCGATATCGTTTGGAGATTTTAATTTTATATCTAGTTTAGTGGTTTTTAGGAGCAGGTCGTTGAATTTTTTCCAGTCAGTAGTTTTATTTACTAAATAAAGGTTGTTGGATCTGATGGGAGGTGAGGAATTGATAGTGAGTAGTACAGCTGAATGGTCAGAGTGTAAGTCATTAAAGTTTTCAACGTGGTGAAAGAGGTGACTTGGAACTTTTGAAATAAAAAAGTCAAGTATATCTGGACTTTTATTTGGGGATGTAGGCCAGTAAGTTGGATGTGGAGGAGAGTAGACTTGATATTGTTCGGGAGAGATGAGCTGTAATAGATTATTACCACGGGGGTTGCTTGTTCGACAACCCCAATGAGGATGCTTCGCATTAAAGTCTCCGCCAACAATGAAGTTGTGACCAAGCGAAGTGAGAAACTGTTTTAATTGTTGCGTTGTTATGTTGTGTCTAGGAGGGCAATAGGCCGCGGCTATTGTTATAGGAATGTGGTTTAAGTTTAAAGAGATTGCGCAAGCTTGTAGATAGTTTTCGGTTGTGTTAGGGAGAGAGTTGAAGTCTATAAAAGTTCGCACTAGTATTGCAGAGCCAGCGTGTGCAGTACCGTCTGGGTGATGAGATGATATCAGGTGATAGCCAGGAATGTTTAATTTGGAGCGTTCGGTAAGATGGGATTCGGATATTAGAGCTATGTCTATTCTTTTCTCGTGTAGCACAACTATTAGTTCATTTACGTGATTTAAAATACCATTGCAGTTCCAAAGGAGGATAGTAAGAGAGTTTGATGTGAAGGGGTTATTTGCCATTGTTGTTTTCAATAAGACGTGAGATGACAGTAGTAAGAAGAGATATTAGTGGTGTTATTATAGACCTAAATTCTGATATAAAGTTGTTAAGAGTTGAGTTGATATCGGGTTGTTGAGTTGTGTTGGGAGGTGCGGTATCCTGTTTTATGCCGGCGGTTGCTTGAGAGTAGGATCTTTGTGGCTTTGAGGTTGTTGGGGGTGAGGATCGGAATGTCGTCTGAGTGCTAGCTTGTGTTCCAGGGGGGTTTACAATTTGGGGGGGAGGTGTATGTGTTGATTTGTAGCGGTGTTTTTGCAGTTGCTTATGAATTTGACATCCTCTGTAGTTGGCCGGATGACTTCCTTGACAGAGAGCGCAGGTGGGAGGAACGTCATTTGGTTTATCGCAAGATGACGATGCGTGATTTTTACCGCAGCGGACGCAGCGTGGGGTATAACTGCAGTAAGCACGAGTGTGACCGTAATCCTGACAGTTTTGGCACTGTACTAGTTCACGGCGCTTATGCGGTTCTTCCACTTTAATTTTGGTGTGGAGGATAGAAGTGATATCAAAAACTGTTTTGCAATTTTCATCTTTTGCCAAATCCACGAAAAAAAGCGGAAGTGGTATTTTTGTATGCCGCTGTAGAACGTTAACTACTTGCAGTATAGTGAGATTAAAGTTTTCCAAAGCTGATTTTATGTCTTCGCAGGCCGAAGAAGGGTGAAGGTTGCGAATTACAACTCTGAGAGGCTTTTCGCTATCGAGTTGAAAAGTATGAAATTGCGCATTATTTTGGGCGTTAAGAAAATGAATAATTTGACGATAGTTGTCAGAGGTGTTGGCTTGAAGCTTTACGTTTTTTTGAGAAGTCTTACAGTAAAAACCGTTTTCTCCAACGATTTTTACGAGTGATTCACAAAGAAGTTTGTAGTTAAGATTTTGGTTTGAAATGAAAATTGGTGGTATTTTGTCTTTTTTTAACGTCTCGTTTGATGTGGTCATTTCTATGGAGTCGGCAGGAACGTGGTTGTGTGATTCATTTATTTCAGTGTTGGTAGTTATATCGTCGAAATTGAAATTGCTTGTGTCTTGGAGAACTGAGAAACGGTTTGGTGACGAAAATATTTTCGGAGTGTTTTGTGGTGGGTTTTTGTTGTGAGGAGTTCGTGGAGAACGAAAGCCGTCATCTTCCTCGGGTGAGCTTTTTTTGTTTGTATGATTTAATTTTATTTTGAGCGGAGGTACTTTTTGCGCTGGTTGCTTAGACATATTTTTAGTGAATATGGCAGATGTGATAATAAAGTGGTTATTATGGTACGGTACGGAGCGACAGTGTGTGTGTGTGTGCGATAGTGACTGTGCGGAGATAACGACTAGTTAATTGGTCGGTGATCGGTGTAGCGCGCCGCGCTATCGCGCATTGGTTGCGTAATGTTGTGGACTATTAGGAATGATTGTTTTCTTACCGGTTAATTAAAAAATGTTTAATTTTTTAATTTTGAAGAGAACCAGGACGCTTAGAGTTATCGGATATTCACATGTATTTGAGTGGAAGTTAACTGGTTATTCACGTATACATTTCAACGGGCGAAATGGACACGGAGAGCGAGAAACAAAAGAAATGCGACAGAGCGGTGAAAACACGTGCGCACCTGACGACTGTTCGTCGAAAACTGAACTCAGATTTTGAAACATATTTTACATCATAAAATTCACGATACATAGTTGTTATTTTAAGAAAAAAAACCAAATAGAAACACTACAATAGCAAACAATCCACAACAAACTAACAACAAATTACGAGTTAACGACTACTGTTAAACTGTTTACATCATGGGTTCTCAACCTGGGGGGCACGCCCCCTAGGGAGGCGTGACAAAATGTCAGGGGGGGGGGGCGTTAAATACTAGAATTTTTAATGTTTTGTGTAATGAGTTGCAAAGTGACCATCAAACTCTTATTTATCACCCAGAAGTTCGTTGGCTGTCTAAAGGTGCTTGATAGAATATGCTTGATAGAATGTACAGTCAGAGATTGAAATATTTTTAATAAGTGCTGGGAAATTAGATCTATATAACAAGTTTACAGATGAAAAATATATTTTTATATAGCATATTTAGCAGACTTTTTTGGATTCCTAAATGTTCTACATTTAAAACTTCAAGGACATACAAATATTCTGAAGTCGTACGATACATTCAAGCTTTTTTAGAAAAAATATCATTGTGGCAACGCCGTCTTTGTGCGACCAAACCTAATTTCTCATCTTTTCCACGGCTTAATGAACTTTTTGATGATACTGAAAATCACATATTAAATATCGAGAATGAGTTTAAGGAATTGATTTCAGCACATTTAGTATCTTTAAAAGACCAACTATCAAAGTATTTTCCTGATATTTCTACAGAGAACAGGCAATTTAAATTAGTATTAGATCCATTCAAAATTGATGTGGACATACTTCCAGATTATCTTCAAGAGCAAACCATCGACCTTAAGAATGATTCACAAGCAAAAGAAGACTTTAAAAATAAGACTGCTAAAGATTTTTGGCCGTGTTATCTCTCTATATATCCGGAAGTTACCAATGAAGCTATTGGTTCAGTTTTCTTCCGCCTACCTCTGCGAGTCTGGCTTTTCGGCGCTTGCTTGTATAAAATCGAAATATCGAGCACGATTGGACGTGGAGAGTGATTTAAGATGCGCATTATCACAGATGTCGCCAAACATAAAAAAATTGATTAAAAATAAACAGGGCCAACCCTCATATTAATTGTATATTTAATAATATATAATATTAATTTTAAATTATAATAATATTTTTTTTTTTTGCTCAAATAAATTCATTTAATATTAAAAAAACATCATTGAAGTTGTATTCATATTAATCCAATAACCAACATTAAAGTATAGTTTGCATATAAATATTATGCATACATCAATCTTATAGTAGTGAGGAGGGGAGGCGTGAACTCATAAAATAGTTTGAAATGGGGCGTGGACCTCAAAAGGTTGAGAACCCATGGTTTACATAATACCTAAAAGCTACATTATTGCTGTTCTTTATATAAAATAAACAACAGGACGCAAGACAGATGTGTTATGGTGGTTAGGTTATATTTAAAGTACATTACTTCCAATAATTATCGGAGATAAAAAGCATAATGATATGAGTTTAATAACGTCATGAACAGTAAGAATTTTTTCCTACGATGATCCATTCGTAATTTTACGGAACCCATATTTTAACTGACTATGTTTTATTTGAATTTAACTGTAGAGTAACCGTTGTAGAGGCTTTATTTAGTAAAATGATACGATTAAAATATTCAATTGTAAAATAATAAGATGCTTTTGGATATATAGGATATCAATTACCCCATCTAAATGACATTTTTATGATTAACATGGCTCATTAAAAATAGTCACGTAACAAATATTATCACGTGTGTAATATTATCGGAAATGCATAGAGCAGAGGCTTCCGATAATGAATTCACATGTGAAGGGGAGTGAATAAGATTAAACCTGACCGTGAACATGTTTATGATTTTAATAACTGGACTCGTTTCTAATGTAGCCGTCACACTAGAGTATCACATCAACTCTACTATACATCTACTGTGTAACACAGTTATCGCCACACTAGGAACAACGTTACATTGAACTAACTGATAAAATGATAATTTCATAATTAACACAATAATTCTTTTGAAAAGTATTACAAGTATATTTTTTATTAAACGATAATATAAAATCAGAAATGTTTTGTACGAAACGACATAAATCATTTCATTAATTTAGTGACTTAATGGTCACTCATAAAAAAAACTGAACACTTTAGTACCAAAAAATATTCTCTTGTTTAATGAACCTTCTTGTACTCAGTTCACTTTTTCTTTTCCGTTTAATATGAGGTACAGGAAAATTAGTGTTAACCTTTTCAGACCCTAGTCACTATAATATATCTACTTTTCAATAATATATTACATAAAATCTTATCAACAATTTAATAAGAACAAGTGAGAATATTATTTCAGTATGATATTAACTTGATAAAACTCGATATAAATAACATTGATTAAATATACATAGATCTAGGGGCGGCTCCAGAGCTTTGGTTAGGGAGGGGGGCAAATTATAATCTTACAAAATCTTATAACAAAAAGAAAACAAAAATTTTTACAACACAAATTCAAGTCGTCTATTTTTAAAATTGGTAAAAATATCAATAATATGATCTATTTGATCTAGAGTATCTATTTTATGATAAACATTAATTAGTCATAATTAGGGCAAAGGACTTGTAGCTCTAAAAAATCACCAAATATGCACTTAAAAATACAAAATATGCATTTTAAAATGAATACTTATGAACAAAAAATAAAAAATTTTCTTTACAGTTAATTATTTGAATTACGCAGCCGTCAGGTATCCCTGTATCGATTTTTGTACTTATCTATCTATAAAAATAATAAATAACTCGACAATCAATTTATTAATCGGTAACTTTCGAAAGTTGAGACATATTTCTAAGAAAAACATGAGTCTGGAATAAGTCAATTACCATATTAATATTATGATCAAAATTTAAAATAATTTTAAATTCAACGTTAATTTGATTGTATAAATAAATAAATAAAAAGTCCAAGAAAAAATATTGATAAAATGATAATTTATTTAAAATATGCATTTAAAAGTATAATTGGAAGAAATATGCCCTAAAAACCGAAAAAACGCAAAATATGCATTTATAGGCGCAATAAAATTTCAAAACTAGCTTTGTGGAAGCTTGAAACGTATTTATTTCGCACTGCTATTTTTGTGACTATGCAAAAAAAATATGCAAATGCTATAAGTCCACAGCCCTAGTCATAATACTGAAAGTCATCCTTGAACGAAGCTAGGTTTTTAGTCTCCGAAGTGTGGAGAAACTCCTTTCAGCAGAGGTAACACTTAGTGTAAGGTCACACGAGCGTTTTATTAACGGACGTTACGACGGACGTCATGACGTCCGTTGTTGAAATTCATTACAATCATACGTAGCAGCCACACATACGACGTCCGTTGAATTTATCGTCCGTTCGACGTTGGTGATACCATAGAAAATAGATAATATAGAACGCCGACTCTATCGTATTTCTGATACCATAAAATAAGTAGTACACCAGCGCAGCGAGTGATTCTCTTTAATAACCATCGATAAAAATATCGATTAATCGATAATCGCGTTCAATCGATTGCTGCCAGTTATTGATATACTACAAACAATTTCATAGATTTAATCACAAGCACGAACATCAGGTTAAATCTCGCAACATGTATTAACCACATTTTAAAATGGAAACATAAGTACTTGGCAATTTTTCAGCCGTGTAGTACCAAAATTTTAACTACTACTGTTAAAGTGCGTACAGCAAACTAGGAATATTTTCCAAACATACTCCTTTGTGAGACACTTTAACTTTTCATTTCCAGACAACTGAACCCACGTCGCAAATTCGCCATCATCCAGGGGAAAAACATTTTTTCTAACTGTAATTTTGCTATTACATCCAACTACGCAGCACTTATTAGAAGGCATTCAGTGGCGTAGCGTGTGTTTTGAGAAAGTGTAAGCAGAAAAACTAGTGTATTGGAAATTCAATAAAAAGTCTACAATCAACTATACATTTAATACATTAATTGGTAAAAATATAAATACAACTCTTTTTAACTTTAACTTTATTTTATAACTTTTAAAAATGTATGCACAAATTATAATTTTATTTAAATAATAAATCAATTCTTCTCGGTTTTTTGGTAAAGTCTTCAAGAACGTCGTCATAAAAAGAATTTTGTTTTTGAACAGTGGTCAACATTTTTTTTTCAATTGATAAAAGAGATAACGCCGAAAGTCTATTTTGTGATTGTGAGTTTCTAAGATGAGTTTTGATTCTTTTTAGAGCTGAAAATGATCGTTCAGCGCCTGCACTTGTGGCTGGAATAGTTAAAATCAATGAAGCTAATTTTGTTATTTGTGATAAACTATCCGATAGATCTGTAGATTTAAGATACAACCAAAGTTCATGAATACTTCCTTTATGGAATTCTGCCGATGAGTACACAATAGAGAGTTCACTATATAATAGAGCAAAATCAAAATACTCCCCATATGTTTCTTTTAACGAATTTATTGCATTAGTAGGAAATTGTTTAACATATTGACCAAATTTTGAAAAGTCTAATAATGAAAAGAAATTTAACTGATTGATATCTGAAAACCTTTCATTCATTTTTACAATTAATGTGTCTATGATTTCCAAATAGAGTCTGCGATACTTGGTTTTTTTATCCACAAGAACTTCGGTAACTTTTTGCCTTTTAGATCTAGACGGTGTCTCAGAGTTTATAATATAATTTTCCGATTTTTCCCAAGTACGATCAAAATCATTTCTCATCATTTTTAAATGGTTAACAAAATCTACAATTTTTTCGTTGCAGTAAGTCACGTCAAATATTTTTGTTTGCATTATATTAAAAAGAATTGTTGCTCGGGGTAAAATATTTCCGAATATCAAAAGAAAAAAATTAAAGTCAAAATCTTGAATTGTTTGACAAAATCCTCTTGCACACAATAATGTTTCACTATCCCATTTGTCAACATTTTCTACTATCGAATACATGAGGTTTAAAATTTCTTCTTTATACTCTGTCATCATTTCAATGAGTCTACTATTATAATTCCATCGAGTTGGAGCGACAGATGGAAATCTCTTTTTAACTATTTGATCAAGTGCATTTACTCTTTTTGTCGATTTTGAAAAAAATGACGAAAGTCCAGAGAGTGTAATAAAAAATATTTTACATTCCTTTATATAATCAATAGATTGTTTTAAAATTAAATTAAGCTTATGTGCATAACAATGAACAAAAATTGCATTTTTGCATTTTGATCGAACTAGTGTTTGTAAACCATTATGCTGTCCGGACATGACGGCCGCCCCATCATACGTTTGTGCCACTAGCTTATTTTCACATTTATATTCTTGTAAATAATAAAATAAATACATGTTCGGATAAACAAGTTGCAGAGCGATCAGAACTAACATCTATGTATCCCAAAAATCGTTCTTGTACGCCTTCATAAGTCATGTAACGTAAAATGGTAGTTAACTGAGATTTAGATACAATGTCTGTGGTTTCATCCATAATTATTGATACAAAGTTCGTATTTTGAATTTCAATTTTTATAATTTTCAGTAATGTGTTAGAAATTGACTGAATTAAATCATTTTGTATGTCTCCAGAAAGACCAGTAAAAACGGTAGATGTTTCAAGATGTCCGCTTAGCTTAGGATCAAGTGTTCCCATTAAATTTATTAACTCTACATAATTTCCCCTATTAACTGAAGTTAATTGTTCGTCATGTCCGCGAAACGAAAGCTCTTGTTTCGCTAAATAACACGTTGCATCAATAAATCGACTTAGAACATATCTATTATTTTTTACAGTCTCATTATGTTTTTCAATATTTTTTTTAAATGCCTCACTAAGACATGTTTCTATTCTTACATTACCAATTTTTTTTAAAATAATTAAAGATTCAATATGAGAACGACTTATTTCATGACGATGCTTTAAATTATGAAAATTGTTCAAATCATTGCAACCATACTTCGACCAAATATTAGATTCATGTGAAAATAATAAACAAGGCCAACAGTATAATTTTTGGGTATATTGACAACCAGATAGCCATTTGTTTGAATCGTAATATGAAAAGTTAAAATACCGAAAATTTTTTTTACATTTTGTTTTCAAATCTAAAAGTTTTGGAGTTGGTCTACCATTATTTATAATATTCTGTTTTTCAACAAAAGTATTCGACCCAAACGATTTTACTAATAATTGTTCAATAATACATTTACAATAATTATTAATATTTAAATTCACACCTGAAGAACATGAAGGCAGATCCATTTCCATTGTAAAATAATTAAATAAGTGTATTTCATTATAAATCTATTATTTAAAATACTAATACAAAAATAATGAACATGTACGTTGAATGAATCCAAACACTGCAATGCAATCGCACAAATGTACTCAGCCGTCGGTTATCGTTTTATCGGAAATAAAAATAATAATAAACCGTTTGGTACTGTGGTGTATGCAAAATCATAAGTGCTTACAAATTGCGTTTGAATACGAATCCCCTCTACGACATTGTACGTATATCGTGTCTATTAGCTCACGTAAGCAGTTTCAGAACATGTAACACCACGGCACGACGCGACGCGTCTATATCAAATATTAATAGAATGATAGTAAATTTTCCATCGTCTTATGCAACAATCGACGACGACGACGACGACCAAAACATGTGTTCGTCAAGATTTTTATTTTATATTCTAAACATATTATTTATTATTTTTATTATTGTTAAAAACAAAAAAAAAGTAGTCAATGATTTAATTTGAAATGCAATTTGTTATTATAATAATATTAATATTAATTTTTATTTTTCCTATTTTTCAAGTGTAAGCAGTGCTTACAGTGCTTACATGCAAGCTACGCCCCTGAAGGCATTATTTAATTAATAAAAATTAAACTTTAATTGTAATAAACCTCGTGGCTGTCGCAATAGCAAAAAAATATATGAGATGAGATATAATGATATTATCAATTATCATAGAAGTACAGAACGTAGATAATAGAATTCGATACTAGCGCAGCCGTTGCATCTCTTTTGAGTTACACCAACAGGCACTAGAACTACAAGTACGAGTTGAAACGGCCTGGGTGATACGCAAGACATGCTATAACGTCCGTTACAATTTGCTTATCAGAGTTGTAGATTATTATTAGATTCAATTGACAAAGACAGACCATAGAATAGACTAAATCAGAATGGAAACTCTTGGCCGCCCAAATTTTAGTCCGCCACATTGAAAATGATCGACAGTTTGGCCAGATAAAACGAACATTTTTTTCTATTATATTTGTATTATTAAGATACACTGTTTATCCACATTTTTGTCAACAAACCATAAAATTTAATGTTTTGTTTTGTAAAGAAACTAAAAAATGTAACGGTCCTAGGTTTGTTGGTAAACATCACTGGTCGACTAAAGACGTATTTTGTTTACTGATTTTTTTTACAGTTGTTTCCACGAGGTTATATACTAATTTTTACGATTTTTGGGAAAACTTGTTATTAATATTTGCTTGTGTTAAAAAGTAAAATCCTTTTACTCAAAGATCAATGATATATTATAATTAGTAAATATGAATTAAAAAATAGATTTAATTTATTCTGTTTATGTATGTTTATTTACATTATACAGTAGACGCCGCTTATAAGACTCACTGATATAAGGTTTAGTTGCTTATTAGACTCAAAATCGTCTGGAACGGTCCGGACGTATCCAAATACATTAAAAAAAAAATCGGTTATAAGACTCAACACTTCGGTTATAGGACTCAAATTTCGTAAAATAAATAGTAGAAAATAAAATTTTTTGGTTATAATTTAGAAATAAATTGGTATTGAAAAATTAAATAATATTCGTGTTGATTATACCTAATAACGTATAATTTTTATCGCAGAATTCATCGGAATATTAGAACAAAATAAAAAACAAACAAAAATTACGAATTTTTTTCAAAAATAATTTTTATTTGTAATACATATTTGCCTATTATAATTTTAGTTTTTTTTTTTTATCGGGATTATTAAATTTATTCAATAATAAAGTATGTAATATGTAATATATGTTAATGTATTAAAATCAGAGTAAAGTATGTAGTAAAATAAAATTTATAAATACGTAGGTAATTAATATTTTTTTCCACTTCGCTTATAAGATTCATTCGGTTATAAGACTCACTTTGTGCTGGTCCCAAAGAAGTCTTATGAGCGGCGTCTACTGTACAAGAAAAAGCTAACATTAAGCTTAGTATCAGAAAAAATAATACATACCAGTGTATTTAATGTATTTCAAATATAATTTATTATATTAAATTTTAGGTCTACACTGATGAGCACTTTCAATATGGTGAACCATATTTTTGGGCGGCCTTAAGCACTATGTATTTTTCTTATCAGTTTCCATTCAGATTTAGTCTATTCTGTGGACAGACGAACGTTGTTTTGACGTCCGTTTTTGTTATTTTAGTTCATGTTTTTCACTTGTAGATATGAAGATGATTTCATTTTAATTCATTTTAAATCAAATTTTGTACACATTAATTAATAAAATTTAAGTTAATACGGAGACTGAGCAGTTAATATCGGAAGTTGAAAAAACTTACATTATCAGCTCGTAATCTACTATAAAGAGTGTAAAAATCACCATGCAATAATCTTTCACTATTAATTGGTTGCACCCACCATTTTCTTTGCACTTGTTTTTTTTCGCGAATAATTTTCAAAGCAGTATACGCAAAAATCGCAACCTCTTCGTCATCCATTTTGATGATTACTGACGTCAACGTATGTTGTTCGTAGCTAGTGTGACCGGAAAAGTAACGACCGTTAAAATAACGTCTGTTAATAACACGCTCGGGGGACCTTACACTAACGGTCGTATCCCATTTCGCCGCGGTACCATTTCGCTGCCAAATTAATCCCATTTTGCCGCCGACCCATTTCGCTGCATAAAATTATTTTTGTCTTACAACATGGTTATGAATTTGTGATTTGAAAAATGATAGACACAGAGAAATATTTATCGTTTGAAACGATCTTAGTGCTATACTATCTCAAAAAAAGTAAAAAGAATTTACAACAAATATGTTAAACTGGAACAAAGAATTTGTAGTCTTAAGGAAAGAGTGACGAGTGATCCTCCGCAGATGAAATGGATTTATTATTTGGACAATATTAGTTATTTAATTAAATATAACGAATAATTTTATATAATATATAATAACTATATTATTATAACTATAATAACTATAAACTTTTTTTTTATATTATTTTTTATTATTTTAAATGATTACTTTTATTATTTTTTTTATTATGAAAATATTGATTTTTTTATTTATGACTATATAAGATACCTAATTATTACTATTTTTACATCAATACGTATTACATAAATATAACTAATTAGTATGTAATTTGTAACCTTAAGTTTACTTAAAAGAGTTACTTAAAAATAAATTCGGCGAAATGGTACCGCGGCAAAACGAAACGGCGGCGAAATGGGAGCTGACCACACTAACTGGTAGAGTTGATAATACCTGCAATAATTCTTATCAAGATAATATTCTTGGTATTCCCGTAGTCCGTACAGAAATGTGTGCTATGCAATTCATATTTTGAACATTATAAAATAATAATATCATAGTATCAAACCATAGGATATTTATATTAATATAGTTTATTTATAGCCTTATTGGTTCTTCATAATATAGATAGTAGGTAGTACATGGTATACACCGTCATACCACTTAGGGCCCTCCCTGCATAGATCTTTTACGAAATGATAAATATTGGAAACGCTTGAAACGCCTCAAATGGAGCCAGAATTGTAGTAGTAATGGATTCCTGAATGCGCTGACATGCGTATTCATTTGTCATCTCCAATTTATTGTTATATTATTATTGATATTGTAATACATAGATATTAATAATTATAAACTTCTTCGAGATTTCTACTGGAAATCTAAAAATTATAATTAGCAGAAAAGTCCCAAAATAAAATAAATATTTTAAAAAATAACTAATTTTTAAAATTATTTATTTTGTACGTCTTGTAATTATTATTTTTATTTGAATACGTTGTATTTTAAATAATAAATTATGAAAAAATGTTATGGTTAATTTATTTTATGGCTAAGTCTCCGTTCAGATTTTAATATTATATTTTATTACTATTGACATTTTAAGACAGTTTAAAAAACTATAAAACTAATAAAAATATCGAAAGAATAAAAATTAGTTGTTTTATCATAACTAAGTTTATATAATGTCTAAAACATTTACGCGTATTATCTTTAGTTACAAAAAATTAATAAGGACAATCCGTAATTCTGAATTTACTATTGATAAATTGATAAAATCCTCAATGATTTATTGTTTATTTATTATATTGCATTTAATACAACAGGCAGTATTTTTTTTTCTTATTAATAAAATTAGTAATGAATGCATAGTCGTATTTTGTTATTATAAATATAAAATTACTAATCTTATATATATTAATATGGAAATACACTATTGTGTACGGTGGACCTCTATGACAAACATATGATAATTATATTTTTATTTCAAATTATTTTACAACTACGTTTATGGAAAATAATTACAGTACAAGTCTTATTTTTTATATTATTATAATATAATATATAAATAATACATAAATGGAAAGGAATGCAATTTTACCTTGAGTAAAATAGTTTTAATGATTCCATAAATACTTCAGGTTTGGAAATATTTTGGAAAACATATTTATAGAACTAAATGTTGGATAATATTAAAAAAAAAAATGTTCTTTAAAAAATTTGGCTATGGCTGGTAAGGTTAGTAATATGGGTTCTCGGTAGTAATGTAATGTATATTTGAATTCGAATAGCTCTAACGTAAATAATTCGAATATTCGAATATCAGTATTCGATGCTACAGTATCTATTTATTAACGTACATCACCCCAGCCTGACCTTATTGGAATTTTTGAAAATTTACTTCACCAAGATTTAGTATGAAATTTGTATGAATTTGTACGACCATTTTCAGAATTTGAACTATTTTAGTTTTCCCGTTATCTAACAAAAACCATAGATCGGGCTGGAGTGACGTCACCCCAGCCCAACCTAAAGAGATATTTTAATGTTTTCGATTTTTTTTCAATGCCATATTTTAGTTCGTAATTTGTATGAATTTGTACGACTATTTTCAGAAGTTGTGCGATAATACTTCGGGGGTGATTTCATTAAATTTGAAAACGCCGTGACCCCTACCCCAACATAAGGGAAATTTCAGCGTTTTTGATTTTTCGTGGGTGTATTTTTATGAATCGCGTTTAAATTTGAAATAATCATATATATTTTTATTAAAGTGAGTTTATCTGTCGTATCTGTGCGATATTTCATAATCATTAATGGTACAATATATGTAAAATCTTCCATTGAACATAACAGTTTCCATTAGATATGCTATTAATTATTAACTACTTTTGTGTAGAGATGAGTTTATTTATTCTACATTGTGATATTTATATGTATATACAAAATATAAGTAATACTCTATATATGAATGTATGGTAAACATTATATTAGATTATTAAATTATTATTAAAGATACGTTATTTATATTATAATTGTGTTTAATATTTTCCAAAGCGATTAATTAATTTTGGGCATTATTATTACTATTGTTTAATTCTATACAATCGTATATTATATCATTTTCCCAAAATAACTTATTTTAACAATAGTCAGTTTTATATCATAGTATATATATAAATTTTGATACTAATTGTAACACGTTTACTATTTTTGGTGTTCTTTTACAAAAGTAATAATTTTATATTGATAATAATTTTCATTTTAGTCGTGACTGTCTTGACTACGAGTGTGTTACTGTAATATCTGAATAATTTTATGTTAAGCACTTCCAAGTAATGATTTTTAATACAATTATTTAGTATTTATTCTTGGTTTCATAATTTATTCTATTTTTAATTTGTTAAAAATTTAAAATGAGAGGCCGAAAACCAAAGATCCGTCCTGATGACATTATAAGTGCTACACTTAAATTTAAAGAGAGAGTTTTGACTGAAGTGAATGGAGAAAAAAGTAAGTAATGATATTAATTTTAACATGTACACAAATATAATTTGAAAATTAAAATAGTACAAATTCTGAAAATGGTCGTACAAATTCATACAAATTACGTACTAAAATATGGCATTGAAAAAAAATGTAAAACATTAAAATATCTCTTTAGGTTGGGCTGGGGTGACGTCACTCCAGCCCGATCTATGGTTTTTGTTAGATAACTGGAAAACTAAAATAGTTCAAATTCTGAAAATGGTCGTACAAATTCATACAAATTACGTACTAAAATATGGCATTGAAAAAAAATCGAAAACGCTAAAATTTCCCTTTAGTATGGTTTTTGTTAGATAACGGGAAAACTAAAATAGTACAAATTCTGAAAATGGTCGTACAAATTCATACAAATTTCATACTAAATCTTGGTGAAGTAAATTTTCAAAAATTCCAATAAGGTTGGGCTGGGGTGATGTACGTTATTTATTATTAATAAGTAAAGGCTCATACACTTATGAAGATGGACGTTGAAGGGAAAAGAGGAAGAGGAGGACCAAAAAAGAGATGGTTGGAGACTTTGGAGAATGACATGAGGGCGGTCGGTGTGCGCAGAGGAGATGTGATTGACCGAGTAAAGTGGAGGTGTAGGACAAGGGTGGCCGACCCCAAGTAGTTGGGAGGAAGGCGAGGCAAAAGAAGAAGAAGAAAGGCTCATACACACTACGCTGACGTGACGCATTAACACGCAATAACACGTTACACGTGGGCACACGTCAATTTTCATTAATGTGCACATTAATCAGTATCACACGCGTCAGAGCTGTACGTAAATACAAACACCCTGTCATTTTACTAAAAGTGACTATTAGTTGTTCAGTTGATTGTAACAATTGAGTTCGTACGCACTGAAAACATCGCTGAAATCATAATAATCTAATTATTGACTGGGATGAATTCGACGAAGAAGAATGTGTAGCGATTTTAGCGACCATGATAGTAAAGAATAGCGGAAATAGAAAACCGTGGGTAGAAATCTAAACCAAAAGTTATACAGTGAATTTCATCATCTCATGCCACAGTTGCTTGAAGATGAACAGAGATTTCAAATGTATTTTCGTATGAACAAAGATGAATTCTACTATCTACTTTATATCGCTCTATATACTCTATATAGTAGCTATCTAGTCGATAAGCTCTTCCTCCATGTTGTGCCTTCACACACGGCTTCACACGACTGACAAAAATCTAAAAATTGGATCGGCAGCTGACGCGTGTAACACCGTGTAACGTGTGATTGCATGTTCACACGTCACGTCAGGCTAATGTATATGTTACGGACAAAGTAGGAAATCCGGGCATTGTATAACAATGCCCAGGCACTGTGCACAATGCCCGAACGATCATTTTAATACTCAAATTTGTCATACATTGACCGGGCATTGTACTAGATTGCCCGGGCAAAGTGTACCCTGCCCGGGCAAAGTGTACCCTGCCCAGATTCAAGTGGGCAAAGTGAATTATACAGTGCACTGCACACTTTTATATCAAATTGCATTTATACGTAATAATATCACTACAAAACTATAATTATATATTTTATTCGTACACGACAACGCGACAGCTGCTAAAGTACGAACCGAACCGTAATCTAAAAGATAAAGTGATCACACAGTATCGTAAATAATATTTTATAATCGAATCGTTAAATTCCTATTCGATATTTTCTAATGATTATTGTTACGACAGCAACGTCGCGTAGTCTGACATAGTAGTGTAGGTAGTGCAATTGCGTGTAGTATTATTTTTTCTTTTGATCAACGTTTTTAACTATATTCTAAGTATTTGTGTACTATTTTCTAACATGAAATGAAAAAAAAAAGTTTAATGAGAAGTTTAACAATTTACTATTAAATAAAAATGCAAATGCTGTATTTTTAAATAAAGTAAAATACGATGAATTAATTTTAAAAGTGAATAATGTGAAAACTAAAGCCACAAAAGACTGCAGATTATTACAAATTAATTAAAAAATACGACGTTGTAAATATATCAGGGATTGAAAAGTTAGTAGTTCCAGTATCCGAAGGTAATTTAATTAAGTATTATGTTTATAGCGAACAATTGTTTCAACTTCTTAATGAAACACATACATCTGTGGGACATGGAGGTAGAAACCGTATGGAGTATGAATTGAACTTAAAATATAAAAATATAACAAGGGAGACCATAATGATATTTTAAATTTATGTGACCGCTGTCAAAAAAAAGGTAGTACAATTTAAAAAGGTTTAGTTGTAAAACCTATACTTTCATCAGAATTGAACTCTCGCTGTTAAGTGGATTTAATAGACATGCAAGCTCAGCCTGATGGCGATTACAAGTTCATAATGGTCTATCAAGATCACCTTACGAAGTTTGTAATCCTTAGACCGTTAACTCATAAACGGACTGAAGAAGTGGCCTACGTGTTAATTGATATTTTTACAACATTTGGAGCCCCGGCAATTTTACAAAGTGATAATGGAAGGGAATTCGCCAATAAAGTTATTATTGAGTTGTTTAGTATGTAGGAAGAACTTAAGATTGTCCACGGAAAGCCTAGACACTCACAAAGTCAAGGGTCTGTTGAAAGGACCAACCAAGATATTCAAAATATTCTCGCAACATGGTTAGCTGATAATAATTCCAGAAAGTGGAGCGAAGGTCTTAAATTTGTTCAATTTATGAAGAATCGGAGTTTTCAACATGGTACAAAACGTTCGCCATACGAAGCTATGTTCGGAACACATGCTTAAGTTGGCCTAAAATCAACCCAAATTCCAACCGATTTAATTTCTACTTTAAAATCAGAGGAAGATTTAGAAAAAGCTCTAGGCTGTGGAATTAATATCGAAAACATAAACGAGAAACACAAAAAAAGTGATGGAAGTGATAAGCACAATGCAAAACAACTTTTTTCTGATGAAGATGAAAACGATCAAATAAAATTGAGAATAGAATAATCAATTTCTTCAAATCGATCGAATGCTGCTGAAAATCTTAAAATACAAGCTAACAAAATGAAGAATTTATCTGAAGAACGTTTTTTTTCCAAGAAAAGAAGGAAAAAATGTTAGAATAAAAATTCCTGATGTGGATCGAGCAAGATGTGATCTTCGGTGTATTTTGGGAGTTATACTTTCTGGTAATTAATTTTAAAATAATTTTTATATTAATAATTTTTTTAATAGTAAAAGATAATTTATATGAAATTGGAACAAACGAGGGCAGACTACATCAACTCTACAATCGGAACCAATTCACAATATGCAAAGAGGTGTTTATCCAGGCTGATGATGTACCACCAGTACAAATTTCATTAAGAGAAGTGGCAAGAAAATCTTCTAATTTGGGTGGCCAAGGGTACGATAAGTGTACTTGCAATACATTGTGTAAGATCAACCGGTGTAAATGTAAAAGATCTGGTCGTCTTTGCAACTCAAAGTGTCATAATAGTGGTGTATGTAGTAATAAATATAGCAAATAAATAATAATTGTAATTTAATAATTAATTAATTAATTATTAAAGTTGTGTAACTTTAATATTTATTTATTAAATAAATTATTTTAATAAATAATAATAATAACTTATTTATTTTTAATATCTATATTTTTAATTTTTATATACTATTCAATATTTAATCTACTGTGCCCAAATCTAATTGAACACTGTATACAATGCCCGGACAACGTTAACTTATTCCTACTTTGCCCTTGAAAATCGGGCATTGTGCACAGTGCCCGACTTTCTACTTTGCCCGTAACATATACATAACTATACATGTTAGATCGCCGGAAAATTATATTACACGTGTTATTGCGTGTTAATGCGTCACGTTAGCGTAGTGTGTATTAGCCTTAATTCATATTTACACAACTAAAGATAAAGATAATGTATGTCAATGATTAATAGCATCGAATACTGATATTCGAATGTTCGAATATACGAATTATTAAGTTAGAGCTATTCGAATTCGAATAATTCCCATCACTAGTTCTCAGCATGTTCATTAATACATTTTTCAGCTTACTCGGCTGTTGACAACAGAAGCTTCAAAAAATATTAACAATTGTCAAAGTAGTAAATAATACAGTTCAATTAATTTTATTTAAATATCGCGTGGTTATCAACTTTTAATTTTCAACAAATTGCTTGTGTGTGGACTAAACAAAAACAGAAATATTTAATTATTTTACTAAATATTTTTATATTTTAGAAATATCTAAGCATAATAAGGTTTAATAATTATGTTTAATATACATAAATATATATATTCTCTTATTTTATTCAACCCTAAGGTTGGTTTCGCAGTCAGACACGTGCTCTCTCCACTATTTCTCTGTTTTTAACTAACTTTTTTAATTCCGTTTAACATGTCAGTCTAGCACGGGAGATCATTTTCTCAATAAATCAAGTTCTCGGATGTCCTTGGTCTCTCTTACTTTCAATTTTCCCTTTTATTATTCTATAAACATGTTCGTTTTAGTGGAGAATTGGAGTTGTAAACCAACCTTCGGGTTGAAAAAAAAAAAAATTGAAGAAATTAATTTTGTTAATGAGAATAAAATAATTTAGGGATTTATGAAAAATATTGACTTTTAATAGAAGGCTAGTCAATGTCTGGCGTAAGCTGATACGAAAGAGAGGGAGAGTCAAAATAGCTAAAAAAAATATGCAGCGTATAACTTGATATAGGTACCTATTAAAACTCACAAATAATAATCAATGTAAATTTATTAATTCGAAAAATATTAACAAATAATTGGACGATAAAAATAAGTCACCATTATTTCGTATGGTGGTTCAATAATACCTGTAAGTATTTCTAATTTGTATTATATAATATATATTGCATATATATATACTCTAATAAGGCATTATATAATATAATAATATAATATATTATTATATATACGTATCTACTGAATGTGTACATTAAATACTTTGACAATTTCCTTAATTTTATAAAATGCCCGAAATATAGTAAACAAGTAACATATAAGTATTATAATTTATCTTTCGTATATAGTACATAAAAATTAAGTATAAAATATATATATATATATTTATGAATAATATTCTCATAAATAGTACATTTATTTCAAAGTTCAACTTTGAGTTAGTTGAAGATTGTTTATAAATTATAATTAAATAAAAATAAGCTTTTTTTCAATGTTAAAACAATTTAAACGAATGTCTCAGAATTTTTCATTAACGTAGAAACGTCGATAGTGACTCGACGGTTTTATTAACCAATTGGACAAATGTATTGTTCATATCGATATATGGTAGAAACCAAGGTCATCCGCAAAATTAATTTTACATTTTTTTTAATTCTTCAAGAAAATTGTGGTATAATTTTAGAAACAATTATCTTTTCATTGATACAATGCTACTTATCACGGAAAAAAATATTTACCAAATAAATTTAGGTAACGTTAATGTAGTTATCCCAACTATAATTTAGTTGGGTTAAATAAAATTGTATACTCAGTTCTAACAAATAAATATAGTTGGATCATGTAGTAGTTTTACCAAAAATATATGGTTGATATGATTAAGTTTTAGCTGGTACAACATAACTAAATAGAGGGACGTACTAAAATCTCAAGTTGATTCGTGTTTAGTAGAATTTACTATTTAAATAGCTGTTGTACCTAAAAATATTGTTAATAATCGTAAGGCTTCGTTTTATCAACCAAATATATCAGTTGTAAGAGAAAATAAAACTATATATATATATAGGTACTAGTTTTATCGTGCGGCTTTATTTTAGCTTTATTAACCCATAGGTACCTATTTTTAGATAAGAGATTTTGGAAATTTAATATTCGTGGTAATTTCGTGTTTACTGCATGTTATCGGTTATTTTTATTTTCAAATTTATCATACTGTTTTTACTGCGTCCACGTGCATTATGGATGAATTTACTGTGAATATTTTAACTGATTGGGGATTTGCTGAACTGATTGAACAATTCAAAGGTAATTATGCATATTTTATTAATTTTATTATTTTATTTGCAAATTAGATAAGTAACTGATTCATAAAACATAGCTTGTATAGGTAGGTATATATATTTATTTATAACCAATGCGTTTAAGTAAATCTATAAATAAAAAATGTAAGTTAATTTTTCTTTATGATATATATTATAAACTATGACCTTTGAATTTGAAAAATTGAAAAATGCTAACAGTCATCAGTTAATAAGTACTGATAACACTTTTGAGGTAAACAATATTTAAATTCATGTTTCCCAAATAGTTTTACTTATTCCAACTAGTAGTTGTTGTTACTTAATACTGAGTAATTTTGTTTATGTCAGCCATTACAATAAAAAACTTGTTTTACCTAGCTTACTTAAATTATTTATATTGTCTAGGTCAATAATTCAAAACAATATATTAATGATATACTCAAAAAATATAGTGATGGAAAAATTGTGTTAAACTATTATAATTCTGTTGGTACATTAAATCAAAATATTAGAAATATCTTAACATCCATCATCATAAAACATGAAATTCAACAATCTTCAAAAATTGATAAACAAAAATTTTCCCTATTGGCAAAAGGTATTCTGGTGACAATTTATGTTTTTGTATAACCTTGTTCAGAAAAAATATGTATGACTGATTTACCAAACTAGCCTTCTAAAGTTTTACCACACATTGTTTTACATAAACTTATCTATTTATTTACTTAATTGAAAATCTAAATTTGTAGGTATTGAACAATTATTTCCCTCCGAGACTAGGGAAACTTATTTCACTCCCTACTTAAAAGTAGAAAATAGTGTACAACCAATGAGAGGAAAACTTTATGATAAATACTGTAACTTAAAAAAACATATAAAACAAATAACTCCATCTACGAATAATGAAATAATTCTGCCACATTTTATAGAAGATGATACTTTGATTGAACTAGGTAATTTTTCATAGATGTAAGCCTACTTAAATTTTATAGGTACTTTAATTTGCATTATTAATTAGAATTTGAAGATAGAATAATGTGGCTTAAAAACAATACCCAGCTAGCCAAATGCTACATAAATATTGGGCAGAAACTTCCAAATATCGATTAAAAAGAAAAAAAAATTTTGAAGAAAATACAATTGAACTATATCCTGCTTTAAAAAAACCTATAGGTTATTTCTTAGTAAGATTTAAATTTTTAATTATATTTTTGACTAGTCACTCAGAACCTTAGGTAGAGTAAATTTGAATGAGTAAATTCAAATGTTCTCCAAAATTATATGACAGATTTTAATAAACATTTATTGACATACGGTATTCTTTTTATAGTGTTAGCGTTTATTTTGGAATGTTCGACGGAGCACTTATCGGACCTCTGAGATTATTCAATAACGATCGGGTGTTTCCGCCGAATGTTCCAGAATCGACGCTTATTTATAAATATAACGAGCAGTAATATATGTTAGTCAGTGTGCTAGTCGAACGAGTCGGTGCTTTTGTTGAAAGTGCGTCCCGCCGCGGGATTTTTTTTATAAGATCGGAAAATGTTTGAATGAAATAAAGTTATACTGTAATTTTATATAATTATTTGTTTAAATTAATTACGTATAAAAAAACATCATACACCGCTCAAAATTTCATCTTCTAACAATAGATTGAGATTGATTTCCAGACTTTATACTCTGGAAAGGAACAATTATTATTTGTCAAGTTTGATTTATTTACAGCGAAATTCAACTACTACATTAGTAAGAATATTAAACACTTTGGGTTACCAAATGAATCTACTCTTCTCTCTGAACTTAAGTCTCCTTCTAGCCCAGGTAATATTTTTATTTTTTTTGTAGTATTATGATTATAGTATTACATATAATTTAATAAACAATAGCTAAAGAAATTTGTATATTATAATAATAGCTGTTATAAATTTAAAGTTTATGACTAAATATTATATTTGGTTTTTTAAGGAAATGACTACATAGCAATTTTCAAGCTGCTACCTTTAGTATTTCAACCGGTCTACAAAACTGGATAAAAAGCGTAAAAGAAACACTACTAAATTAACATACAGACCATCAAAAGCTGAACAAGCTGCTTCTTTTGTAACATTTATACCTGTAAGTAATTTTTTTAAAGTTTTTGTTGGTATCTCAATATACAATTATTTATTATATTAAATTTTAGGTTTTAAAAATTCTTGACTAAGAACTTATTTATTTTTATATACCTAAATTTCAATAACCGCTTAATAAATCATTATTTAAATCCTAATTTGTGATAAATTTTGTTATAGGATGTCTGTAATTTAAAATCTGTCAATGAAGAAAAAATTCAGAAGGCTATTGAATTTGGTACTTTTACGTTTAAGTGATGATCCCAATATTCTGCCAATTTTTGGTTGAATTTTAAATTTGTTTATTGCTCATGACATTGATGAAAGTCCATTTATAATATGTAATGTTTTTTATTGTCATTATTTTGATGAGCATTTTCAATCTTATAATGTAAGCTTAACTAAGGAATTAATGTGCTGCTCGATAAAAAATTTAGATTGTATAAGACCAACAATACATTGTATAACATCTAACAACTTATGTTTTATACCGAAGTAAAATGATAAGCATCATTATTTTTATTATTTATAAGATATATAAATATAATTCAATGTAAACTAATTATCTTATTTTTATTCTTGTTTCAATTATTACTGTATAATTTTAGTGAATTGGCTATAATTGTGTGGCTACATTTATTGAAATTAAATAATAAGTACAACTACTTAATTTGGTAGTATTTGATTTACAAAGATTTTTTAGTGTTTCACCTTACTAAAAAAAATGGTGAAATCAACTTATTATGCAGTAAAAGTAACTACTAAATGTAGTAACATTACCTATATTATTTGGTTAGAATGGCATGAATAAAGAGTTATCAACTAATTATGCAGTAAAAGTAACTACATAATGTAGTAACATTACCTATATTATTTAGTTAGAATTGCATGATTAAATAGTTTTTTTAACTATAATGAATAGTTGCAAATTAACTAAATACTATTTAGTTGGGATAACTAAAACTTCTACCTATATGAGTATAGTATCTGGAACTAAAAATTTAGCTGTGCCATATGGAGCCAAGTTTATCAGTTAGACTGACTGTAATTATAGTTGGACCAACTAATTATTTTTTTCCGTGATCAACAGTTCATATAAACATAATTTTAGTAGACTATTACCGACTATGTTATGGGAAATCTGCTCCAAGATCAATGTTATTGAGTAACAACGAGCAGTGGCGTAATTCCTAATTTTTTATGTGAGCTTGGGAGGAAAGGGAGCTTAGAATTTTTCTAAAAAATAAGTGATTTTATAATATTATAAAATATGCATATAAGGTATGAATTAATAATCATATTATCCTAATATTATTATAAATAAAAATGAAGTTTTATTTACAACCATATGGTATAATAAATAAATGTTCTTTTTTTGTATCTTTGTAGAAAATCATTTATGACTTTTGAACCTTTTTTCTTCTAATGGGAAGGGGGGGGGGGGGTGCCGACAAGCAGGAACTACCTTCAAAAATACGAGACTGACGATAGGTAATGAACCTCGTATTTAACTTATATTATAGTAACCAAATTGTTAAAAAAAATATATACATTAAATACATTTTTTTCAGTTTTTTTTTTTTGATAAATGTTAAGTCTGGTATATGTTTAGTTCTGCAGATTACAATATTGATACTAAAGTATTTTAATTTTCATAGAACGTACCCCATTAAAAAAATAACAAATCAAGTATAACAACAAATGCATTATAGGTCTCATTCGAATTTTTCAGTTTTCCAACGTTCTAAAAAGTTATTAAACATATGAAAAATGAAATGGGGTGAAAATCAAGCTATAAAATGAAATAGATTTTAATTTTAATTACTAACGAGCTTCTTAGATCGCGAGCAATGTCACCCAACAGCAACTAAATCAAATATTCCTTTTATGAAAAGCTATGACTCTAAATTAAATTAACACGTTTGTTCGTGACTAAACGCCGATTTTCAAAATGACAAAATTCAAAATCTACAATTTTTCAATAGTTTTTAAAATATCAAAATACATAATATTCGAAAAAAAATTAAAAATTCATACTTCCTTTATCATTTAAATTAATCTGAATGATACCTATGGTTCGTATGTATTAAAGGTAAACTTTATAGGCTGTAGGTACTGCAAATGTTTAAGTAATTGCATACTTATAAAAGTATGAGTTAAATTATATTTTTTAAATAAATAAGAATTTTTATATAGTTCGGAAATTGTTTTTATTCTTGTTCGTAGAAGTCCTAACTATAAAAAGCACTCTAGTCTGAACAATTTATTTTGTACAAGTGGATTAGATTTTACCAAAATCATTCAGAATGTGTCCGCAATTCTCGGAAAATCCAAGATTTCGGAGGTATTATACGTTTACCGTAATATATAAGTAGAGACAATATAAATGGTTTCATAAAAACTTGAAATATTTGATAGAATATTCCGTGCTTCATTTATATATAGTTGACAAGTAAATTTCTTTACTAGTATTAAAATTACTAATAATGAGTAAAAAAATAAAATTAAAATTATTATTATTTTAAAATTATTCTAAATAATCTCTTCTATAAAAATAAACTGTCTCTATGGAAAACACCAATTTTTCTCAATTTTTTAATTCTTTTATTTTTTTATATTCAGGGATGGCGCCAAGGGGGGGGGGGGGCGATCGCCCACCCAGGATAAGTTCTCGCCCCTCAGATATTTTAACTCCTATTAACTGATGCGTGACCGTAGAACATTAGACAAAGCTAAGTTCCCCAACTATTATAACATAAATTATACACAATTTTTGAACACAAGTACTATTCTGTGATATCGATTAACTGGACAATGGCCAGCTGATTTTCTTATAATTTTAATCGACGATCATTCAACAATCACTGTAACGCTATACTTTATAGTTTAAACAGTTTACTAGTGTGTTTATTTTTGATAGACAAATTATTTTATAATCGTAAATAATAAATAAGATGACTATCTTGAATCTTCATTGTTCGCTCTACGTTATCGATAAAAGTGGCACGATTCAAAATATTTAAAAATATTAGCGTTCGCCTATTAGCTGGTTTCCCCGACTTTGCACGACATATTTTGTTCATTGTATACTGCCGTGCTAAGCGAAAACAGGATAACTCCATTTTTCGTAAAAATGAGAATTTTTGTTCCTGTGGGTAAAATTAGTGGTTTTACACCAATTTTTGATGTAAAAATAGCGTATTTCCTATTAAAACCCATCTTAAAATGAAATTTAAAATAAGCAAATACGCGGTAAATCCAGTATATTTGATGTTTTCTAAGCGAAAACATGGTAAATCCAAATACTAAGCAAAAACTCGGTATATCACATGAAAAAGAATGGAGTTACCGTGTTTTGGCTTATGTTCATACGTTAGAAAAAAAGGGTATGTACGTGAAACAAAATTTAGTCACATTTTATAAATTAAAAACAATGATTATTTGCTATATTATTTTGAAATTTACTAAACTGATATTGTAAAGAATATAATTATGGTCTCGACATCACTGTATTTATCCTTATCATTTATTATCATGATAATACGACCAAACGCTTAGTTTAAAAATATTAAATTATATAAATTATAATGTAATAATATAAATATATAATACAACACTGTCTCGCTTTGAGTATTTTATAACCGGCGACTTAATCTAATGATGAGTTTAGCAAAAGCACAGGCCACAAATCAAACAAACGAGCTCAATTTAACTGTTAGTAATATATTTTCAAACAGTTTGAACAGTTACTAACCATTTATATTAAATTGATAACTCAAAATTATTGTCGTACAATTATATACATTATATCCAAATTTAAAAGATATAATAATTTAAAATAACTATTGTTAGGTACTTACTTTTTAATTTTATATATTTTAGAATATGAGAGATACAGAAGATACATTAGAACATTATAGTAAAATAATAGATTCAATGGTTACAGTAGTTGAAAGTATTGAAAACCCTATTTTAATTGACAGCTGCAACCAACACGAAGGTCCCAAGTCTTGAGGTAGGTCCATTATAAAATAAATAATTATTTCAAATGAATATATTATTTTTCCAGTTAATTTATGATTAAATTTTACAAAAAATAATGTATATATTCATTATACCCACTTAATACTTAATTACTTTTGTCCTCTGTAGAATGTTTGTGATGTTCAAGATATTAAATGTACACCGATTACACATACAAATAATATGAATATAGATTTGTTTAATGATGGCAAAACACTGCCACTTTTGTTGAAAACCTTGATATTGAATTTGACTTTCAAGATAAGCAGTATACAAATATTGAGGTAGTAAAATCTTCTTCTTCTTCTACTTCGCCTTCCTCCCAACTATTTGGGGTCGGCCACCCTTGTCCTACACCTCCACTTTACTCGGTCAATCACATCTCCTCTGCACACACCGACAGCCCTCATGTCATTCTCCAAAGTCTCCAACCATCTCTTTTTTGGTCTTCCTCTTCCTCTTTTCCCTTCAACGTCCATCTTCATAACCACTCTTACTGCATTCGTTTCCTCTCGCCTCATCACATGCCCAAACCATCTCAGCCTATTTTCTCTCATCTTGTCCACAATTGGCGCTACACCAACACTACCTCTCACGTATTCATTCCTTATTCTATCTTCTCTTGTCACTCCACTCAACCATCTAAGCATTCTCATTTCCGCGACACTCATACTTTGTTCTATTCTCCTGTTAACCGCCCAACACTCTGAATCATACAGCATAGTTGGTCTCACTACACTTTTATAAAATTTACCTTTCAGCCTAATTGGAATTCTCTTATCGCATAACACGCCCGATGCTTCTCTCCATTTCATCCACCCGCACTTAATCCTATGTTTTACATCAATGTCAAAGCCCCCGTCCTTTTGAACATAAGATCCTAAATATTTGAAGCTCTCAACTTCACCTATCACATCACCATCTATTGTCAGTTGTCTCCTCATTCCTTCAACTTCTTGGTCTCTTTGTCCAAAATCATACTCAATATACTCAGTTTTATTTCTACTAATTCTCAATCCCTTTTCTTCGAGGGCTAACCTCCACTCATTTAACCTATTATTGATAACTTCTAGGTTTTCTCCTATCAGAACTATATCATCCGCAAACATCATACACCATGGTATCTCACCCTGTATCTCCTTTGAAACCTCATCCATTACCACTGAGAACAGGTAGGGGCTTAGAGCTGACCCCTGGTGCACACCTACTCCTATACTGAAACCTTCTGATACTCCACACCGACTCTTGACACTAGTACTCGACCCTTCATACATATCCTGGATCAAATTAACATACATTTTTGGGACATTTTTCCTCATTAATGCCCACCTTAAAACTTCCCTTGGCACCCTGTCATACGCCTTTTCTAAATCTATAAACACCATGCATAGTTTTTTATTCTTTTCTCTGTACTTCTCTACTAATTGCCTAACACAAAATAATGGCTCCATTGTCGATTTTCCTGGCATAAAACCAAACTGGTTTCCTGATATCGAGGTCTCACTTCTTATCCTCTTCTCTATAATCTTTTCCCAGATCTTCATACTATGACTTATGAGCTTTATTCCTCTATAGTTCCCACATTCTTGTATGTTTCCTTTTCCTTTAAATATTGGTACAATAAAACTCTTTCTCCAATCTTCTGGCATTTTTCCCTCTATCAGTATCTTATTAAAAAGATTTTTCAACCACCCAATGCTTACATCTCCTAACATTTTCCACACCTCTACAGGTACTCCATCTGGTCCTACCGCTTTTTTCTTTTTCATCGCCTTCACCGCATCTCTCACTTCCTCCTCGCCCACTAGACCAATCAATCCTTCATTCCATGACATACTCTCTAAAACTTCTTTTGGATATTCCTCGTTCAGTAATTTCTCAAAAATTCTTTCCATCTTTTTTTCACATCCTCATCATTTGTTAATACTCTTTTATCCTCATTTTTTATACACCAGACATCTTGGAAATCCTTGGATCGCTTTTCTCTCACCTTCGCCAGTCTATAAATTTCTTTTTCTCCTTCCTGTGTTACGAGCCGCTCATATAATTCATCATACCTATTAAGCTTCGCTTTGCTTACAGCACTATTCACTATTTTACATACATTTTTATACTCTATCCAATCTTTTAAGTTGAGAATTATAATATTACTAATTATACTGATGATCATTGTGTTGAAAATAATAATATTGAGAATTTTAATGAAAATTCTTATAGTAGTCAAAATTCAGATATTTTTAAAAATACTGTGGTATATATAATTTTTTAATACATTTCAGTTTTTACATAATTGGTAGTAAATAAAATAGGTACATACTTATTTAAATTTGTTTATTTTAATATAGGAAAATGAATATGATAGTGGAGTATCACACATTTCAGGTAGTGATATCCACGATGAAGTAGAAGCTAGTGTAACTAAAAAAGAAACAAAGAGGGAGCGCTGTCGTTATACAACTTCTATTACTGAAAGGAAGAATATAAAAATGCAATTAAAACATGATAAGCATAAGCTACGGACCCCTTGTTGTTTAATTAGTAAAAAAAAAATGTATACAACATATTCCTGAAATTTTGAAGACCAAAATAAATAGGCAGTTCTGGACTATTTCAAAAAAAGAACAAGAGTTATTTGTTTTGAACTCTATTGAAAGAAAATGTGTACAGCATCGTAGAGGAGTTAAAAATGAAAAAAAAAGGAATTGGTCAATTTCTTATTTATTGAAAAACTCAGATAGGTTACTTAAATATGTACGTAAAGAATTTTATTTAGCAACTTTAGGATTTTCCAAGAACAATGACTTTTTTATTCAAAAAATATGTTCAATGAAAAGCAATGAAAATAATAGTTCTATAATTGTATCTCCATCAAATAATTCTTACAAAGAACCATGGAACAAAATAGATATAGAACCAATTAAATCTCATATAAATTCATTCAATCCTTCAGTTGCACATTATAGAAGAGAACATGCACTTTTAAGAAAATATTTGTCAAATGAATTAACAATCCAATTCATGTTTTCTGACTTTCAAGAAAAAAATCCAAATTATAAGTGTTCATATGATATGTACAGGCAAATATTAAGAAAAATGAATATATCATTTACAAAACTTGGTCATGAAGAGTGTGAGTTATGTGAAACTTTCATTCAACATGACCCAAATCATAATAGGCATAATGCTCAAGGAAACAGTGACTGTGATGGATGTAATAAATTGTCATTGCATTTTGAAATATACACAAATGTTCGAATTAAATATAACGAGCATTCAGAAAAAACCAAAAATGGTTAAGTAAAAAATTATACTTATTTGATTAATGTTATTCTTTTATTTAAACTTCTGAACTGTTTTATTAGATGAATTGTATGTATCGGTAGATTTACAAAAAGTCATCATGTTACCAAGAATGGACAATTTCAAAGCTGCTATTTTCACTAAAAGGGTTATAGCATTTAATGAAAGTTTTGTTCCAATTGGACCTAGAAGTTCAATTAAACCCCTAGCTGTAATATGGCACGAAGGGATAAGTGGTAGAAAACAAGAAGACCTAACAAGTTGTTACTATGCTTTTATTTTATTTTATAAATACATGAAAAAAATAACTATTTGGTTAGACAACTGTTCTGCCCAAAATAAGAATTGGTGCTTCTTTACATTTTTTACACTTTTTAATTTTTATGATGAATTCTCAAGAACTTGAAACTATGGTGATCGATATTTACTATTTTCAACCAGGCCATAGCTTTATGTCTGTGGATTCATTCCACCATCCGGTTGAAATTTCCATGAAACATATGGGTAAAATATATGACTTTTGTGATTATGAAAAATTAATAAAGAATTCAAATAAAGGCCATGTAGATGTAAAAGTATTAGATGACAAAGATTTTTATGATTGGAAGTCAGAATGTTTTTTGTATAAACTAAATAAATTAATTAATCGCCCAATGTTAAATAGTATAGTTCATATAAGGGCCAAAAGATGACTGAAATACTTATTATACAAATGTACATATGATTATACTCCGTACCAAATGCTTGACTTCTTAAAACTATCATTCATTAAAAAAGATATTGAAAAACCTCAAAAAAAAAAATTAATTAAGGGGTATTCATCCAGAAAAAAAACAAAGTATTATAAAAACCCTAGTCCCGCTCATGCCAAAGAGTAGACAACAATTTTGGTTTGATATTCCTACATCAGATGCAAGTAATGATTTATATGAAGAACCTGAAAATTAGAAACTGCAAAAGTAATGTGATATATAATATTGTGAAAGGAACCAATATTGTTACCATAAATTGAAATGTTGTTTCATTTTATTTTTAACAGTTAAGTTTATACTAAAAAAATATTTATTTTGTTATTTAATATTTCATTTATTTTAATTGTTTTTGGTGATGACCACCTAAAAGGTATTGTTTTATTTTGTTTTTTAAATATTTAATAGACTAAAATAAGTCTAATTATTTTGTAATAATTTTTTTATAATAAAAAAATTTTAAATTATTTGTTTGATAAAATTGGAGTTACACATTTTTTTACATACAATGTTGTATGATCATAGACTTAAATATGGTATATCCAAAAAAGTCTAAGCAATAACCCGGTAAGTCCATTATTATGGAGTTATTAATTTTTCGCTTAGTTAGTCCGATATTGATTTTATGATAAGTCCATTTTCTCCTTAAAAAATTCAATAAAGTTAAAATAAAAAGTGTTCAACCAATACTAGATGTAAAATTAGATATATCTGCATAAGGTTTGACCAATTTTTTGAATAAACACTCTTTCTAGGCTTGATTTACTGTTGAAAACGTTATTTGGTGTTTCTCAATAATTATGTTAACTGGAGTTATCCTGTTTTCGCTTATTGCGGCAGTATATGTATGTGTGTGTATATGTACCCACATGCCTCATATCGTTTGTATGTAGATATAATAGATACATATAAATGTCTTTGGTGTAAATAGTAAATTTAATATTATTTCACATTTTATTAGTCCAATATTCACGACAACAACCATAACGGCGACAATCTATATTATCTACTTTATAGCCACGTTTGTTTAACAGTTTAATACGTTAAAAGTTTAAGTTATAATATAAAAATGAGTGTTAGAAAAATAGATCCTTACTTTGGTCCTCAAATTAATTCGGTTAACGAAGAACAATTACAAAAAAAAACAAAAAACTACAAATACAGTGACAGAAATTACTAATTTGGTACAATCATGGGATGTGCAGTGATTTAGATATTAACACAAGTAAGTAACCAACAGTACTTACTACTTACTACCATACTAGTGTCCTATATACTACTCATTACCTATTCTATTGAATTTAGGTTAAAGGTACCAGGTACGCTATTTAATATTTTCTTAATAAAGATGAAAAAACACTACACTCAAAATATTGCCAATTGTCATATTAAGTACATGAATAATGATAAATAATAATATTAACTATACATAATCTGAACTTAAGTTAATACCCAAACTCATAAAAATACATCAGATAGAAAAAAAAACTAAAATTAACACTATACTCGATTTCATTCAATTATTAGAATGTTACAAATTGGCTTTTTCTGAACTATATTTACTATGTACCATAGCAATTATCATACCTCCTTCCAGTGCCGGAGAGGAGAGAACTTTTTCTAGCCTTCGACAAATTAAAACTTATTTAAGAAATAAAATGATTAACTCAAGACTGACAGATATAACAATTCTTTCAATTGAAAAAAACATTTCCAAAAACTTAGATAAGGAAAAGGTTGTGGACAAGTTTTCTGCTGCTCATCGTAATAGAAAAATAATGCTTATTTAAATTCTTTACTTATTTAAATCTTACTTTGAATTTATTGTATTTTTATTTTTAAATATTACTATTATGTATCTATTAAAATTATGTTATATTATGTAGAAATGCACTTGTACAGTTAAAAATGTTTTTATATTTAAATTTTACTAATTACTATTATATATTAAATTATGTCTAATGCTGAAATGCAACTATAAAATTAAAATGTTTTTATATTTAAATTTTAGGTCCTTCAATTGTATTTTTTCAAATTTATTTATGTAATAAATTTATGTTTTATGCAAAAATTCACTAATACATTTAATGTTTTCATATTTAAATGTTACTAATCACTATTATATATTAAATTATGTTATATGTAGAAATGCATTTATACAATATTACAGTGTTCACTGATACATAAATCATTACCAAACATTTTTTTTATTGTTATTGAAATAAATTAAATTGTTGAACTTGCCCCTTCAAAAAATTTACTTGCCTTTTACCGCCCCCCTAGAAAAAAAATTCTGGCGCCGTGCCTATTTATATTCAATAATGATTATATTAACTTTGTATCTATATACCAGACGATGAATTTTTAATTAGAAACCAAACGTATTTGACTAATATAATACTTTATGCAAGTATTTATATAAATATATACATAAACTATTTGTGTATTTATTTAATTACTAAATATTAACATTAATAGGTAAGTGATCATAAAATTATCAGTATACATTTTACAATCAAATACTTATACCAATCTTATTGTTGTTGATGAAATATAATTAAAAAAAAATTCAGGAATGAATAAATCACACATAAGATAGATAAAAAAATATCATACTCACATTAATGGAGACCGTTTCTTTGCCTTCAAATGTGAACTTTTCCAAATCGGGCTTCAAATATAAATCGTATACAACGGGTTTAACTGATTGTGGTAGTCGCAAGAAAGGTTTCTTCTCCCCGGCCATTTTACAAGTTTCTCTATCAAACGTTTTTATTAAAAACCGACACCTAAATTAGAAAAATAAAAAATCAATCCTTAACGATAAATACAACTATAATAACATCATGCTCGCAATAACAATTATTACTACACAATCGTGCGCGACTACACGTAAGAAACAGACACGAACACCGTTAACAAATTACATTAACACACTAACACATTTCTAGTAAGCCTCCTCTTCATACCCCAAGTGAACATAACGGGAACCCGTATTCTGTTTGTTTTTATGCCCCTACACAATGTGACGGAAACCGGTTTTAACACGAAAAGTAGGCCTATAAATAAAAATAATACCCATATGAATAATTGATCCATTCGCAAACGCGATATAATTACAAACGGCATACTTCTATTTTTTAACAGGCAATGAGAACGCAAATCGAATGATGTGACACTTCACACAAAGATTCATTGGATTATGTGTTAGTAGTAGCATGACTAAACCAATATTAAATTTTTCGATGACCAATCAGCAATAGTCGTTTCGTTGAACGCATTTCACGAAAATTCAAAATAATAGGCACCTACGGCGAGTATACACGTACAAAAGTCGGAAAATATTAGATAAAGAAACAACATATTATTTTATACACATATAAAATTAATAGTACTTAATAGACAATTAAAGTTCTGCGATAATTAAAATTATATCATATTACATGTGCACATAAATAACGATTTTTACGGGAAAAAATATAAATTATATCTTACTCACTGTAAACGTAGTGTTTGTTTAAATGTATACTTAAAATTCGATATTACGCCGAACAGTTATTACAGAATAATGGGAGGATTTAATGGAATACAACTACGTAATGATGATAAATAGAACAGGCGACAACGTAAACACCAACAGCAATAAAACAACTGCACCGATAAACTATCGAGAACGAATGAATAGGAGCGAGGTTCGACAGAGAGATGAAAAACCACGTAGAACGTAGAACAAATGCGGCGGGTCCCCTGACCCATGTTGTCGCGTCCCATTGGTCATCGACGTCCAACAGTAGGGCCACATTGCCACAACTTGTACGTGATTCAACAATCGATACGGTAGTCGGTTGGCCCTGCCGCCGATGAAGTGGCGACACTCTCCGGGTGATAAGCGCACATGCATTTACTTTTGATCAATAACTAAAGCATAAATATCAATAAATAAGCATAATACTTATTATTCACTCGCAACCGGTGTATTCGGTACGTACCTATGTGAATGTATCGCAGGCTCGTGATAATCAGTGGTCTGTGGACGCCGGGGACGAGGTTACACAATAATAATTTCGCGTCTTTTAATATTCTACCCAAGCTGTTCGGTAGCTCGGTATCCGGTGGGTTTTGTTAACTTTACGACACGACCGTTTGATGGTACTTTTGGCAGTTTTAAATACTAATTATTAAGCGTGGTCTACGATGAACAGGCCACGAAATCAAGCCGAACAAGAAATGAAAGCTAGGGCCCGCATTTACGTGGCGAACATACCGCAAGCCGGTATGTCACGCAAAGAAGTCGTGTCCGTGTTTCACAAATACGGAGAAATCGACAGTAAGTCATTGGCCGTTTGTATGGATATTGCTTTCTTTAAAACGATTTGATTTTTTATAGATGTGTTGTATATAGCATTAGTAGATAAGTATATTAATTCCATCTTTATGCTGTTTCAATATTGCATTTTTGAAGGTTTTTGTTTGAAATAATCTATGATCGCTTATAACATCGATACAAATAGCATAAGGGGACCTCTGCTGCTGGTTAGATAAACTGCTTTAGCTTATTGACTTCAAAAATCATTGGTTTGTTTGCCATCAGTGGTTAACATTGCAGTGTATATGATTGCAAGTACAGTATATTTTAGGAATACTATACATTCTCTATAATCCCGCGATGCTATATCCGAATTATTTAATAGCTTATATAGTTCTTTTATTTTTTATTGATACATGCATAAAATATAAAGTAAAATCTTGTAATTAACTATTCAAGTTTTAATATCAACAAATTTGATAGTTACAAAATTAATGAAATACTAATATTTTAAATATTTTTGAACTGTAAAAATTACATTTATTTATGATAATCAACGTATATTATAACGCCTAATTTGTAAATTTTACAGTGTATGAAAGACTTAGACCAATATTCTGTATTTTTTAAGATCAATTTAGTATTAAATTATTAAAGTTTTGTTGTAACTAGTTGTATTGAGTATCAATAAGGTATTTTCTTAACAATTCGTTTAACACATTCATTACATATTAATTATTCTATTTCAGATGTTTCATTACAAACAAGGCATGTCTTTGTCCAGTTTGTAGAGGAATCTTCTGCACTTAAAGCTCTGGCCCAAAATCCTCCAGATTATATTATGAGCAAAAAGCTTGGTATACATGTTTGTTAATAATATCTTTTTTTTAGATACAAATCATTTATATTGTAAAGTTAAATTAGTTAATGATTTCAAACTTAAAAAAATGATTAAATTTAACTTTTCAGATGTAAAACCAGTAAGACCATTCTTTTATAAAAATGGAGAGCTTGTAAAAAATGAACGAGCAGCAAATTTTGATGCAAATGATAAAAGGTATTTGTTTTCTATAAAAATGAAAAAATTATCACTGATTTGAAGAACATAATTTCTTCAAAATCATATTGCTTTGAAACTTTGTTTTGAAAACTTAACAAAATTCATTGATTGACTACTATTTTATAAAATTTATTTTAAAATATTTCAATTTTAATTATATATTTTTATTACTGCCTCAATGTTTAAACCATAGTTATTCAGGAATATATTCTTGTTAAAGTATTCTCCAAGTTTATTTTTTTGTATCAGTAATAAAGATTATATTTACTTGTTAACTTTTTGAAGAGTAAATTATTTTTCATAGTAATACATCCAGAGAGTGAATTGTTTTTACTAAAATTCTGCTTTTTTCATCTTCTTCTTGTCGTGTCCGATAATAAAAAATGCCAATAACAATTATATAAAATAATTACATCAAATAAAATAGTAATAATAATAATAATAATAATAAAAATAGGAAAAATACAAAGATAATAAGGAAATATACAATAAATTAATTTGGTACGTCTAATAAATCACATTTTTTGGTAACGTTCTATATGTTGTGTTGCGACCAGTAAGCGGCCACCTCTATTGCATTTGTATTTGTCAGAATCAGATCTTCCCTGGTGCATTGTACTGGAATCATGGTACATGACAAAAGGTGTTCATCGGTCTGTCGTTCTCCACAGTCGCATGAGTCATCTTCTCCATTAAATTTCCATTTTACCATGTTAGCTTTCGTCCTCGCCACCCCGGCTTTCAATCTATTAAGAGTTTTCCATAATGGCCATGAAAGGTATCCACCCATTGGGAGTTGTTGTGTAATCTGAGTCAGTTCTTCCGGTTGTAGCCAGTCCCTGGTATAGTGATACACTTTTTGTAGCAATTTATTATGGTTAACCGTATCATACGCTGCTGTTAGGTCAACGAAAACCGCTCCCGTTATCTTTTTTTTTCGAAACCGTCCTCTATGTGTTGACATATGTTGAGTACTTGACCTGTACAAGCCTTGCCTGGTCTAAAGCCAGCTTGTTCCGGTATCAGTATTTTGTCTATTTGGGTTTTAATGCGGTTCATGACCATTCTCTCATATAATTTATAGGTGTGGCATAGCAGTGATATTGGTCGGTAGCTTTTTGGATCACTTAGATCTTTTCCTGGTTTGGGAAGGGCTATTACTTTAGACTTTCTCCAGCTTTGGGGTATGTGTTTTCTATGAAGACATGTATTTAGTAGTTGGAGTAGCCATCGACTCGCTACTGGCCCGAAGTGTTTAATTTGTTCTATTGTAATTTCGTCGTACCCAGCCGCTTTCCCATTCTTCATTTCTATCAAGCAAATGATGAATTCATTTATTTGGAAATCGTGGTCGAAGATGTGGGATTCGTTATTTTTGTCTTATGATTTTATCCCTCTTGATTTTCCTTCTGGGTTTACCATTCTTAAGTAATTCTGAGGCAACCTGATTAGCAGTGACATTTATACAGGTTCTGTGGACAGTTGGGTCTCCACTGAGCTTTTTTATTAGGCGCCAGGCTTTCTTGCTATTTTTGGTCATGTCAGTGTTTTCAATGAGATCGTGCCACTTTCTGTTTTTGTCTTCTCCAAGCTGTATAGTAAGGTTTTCTCCTGCCGTAATAGTTTCATCGCTAAATGGATAGTTTTTAAACAGATCTTGGTATATTTCTATCAGCTTTTCAGTCTCCTTACTTAGACCTGGTATGTACTTTTCTCTGCAGCCGCGTGGTATGTGTTGTCTAGATATTTTCCTTACTTTATTCGCAAATAGTTCGTAGTTTTCTGGTGTTGGTTCTAGGTTCTGAATTTCTTTATCGATAGCCTCCCTGTATTTTTCCCAGTTAGCTTTTTTGTAATTAAATCTTCTCTTGAATGGAATTGATTCAGACCTAATTACTTCGATTATTTGTAGTTTTAATGCTCTGTGTTGTGTTTTTGGTATGGGAGTACATACATCCTTGAGACATTGCTGGCTTATGTTACTACTTACAAAGATTAGGTCCGGGTTGTATCCTCTTTTCCAACGCCCAATATTAAATGAATAAGGAAGCTTTGGATCGTGAATTAAGTCAAGTAGCTCATTTTCAGCCCATTCTTGCACCATTTCACCGTTTTGATCAGTTTCTGAGCACCCCCAGGTGGGGCTGTGGCTATAGAAATCTCCGGCTACTATTTTTGTGGAACTATTTTCAAAATTTGATGGTTTTTCAAAGGTGAAATCAGCGTTCGGTGGCTTGTATATCGATGTGATTGTGCATTTTAAAGTTTCAATGGTTAGAATTTCAATGTTATTTGTGTGGCTGAATGCAGCGCTGTCAATGACTAGGCCCGGCCTAGCAAATATTGCACTTCCGTAGAGTGCGTTAGGTATTTCGATTATTAGGTTCATTCCCGGGATTCTTGGACGGATACTAGTTTCGTCACGGTGCGTCTCTTGTAAACACAAAACATCACATTGGGTTTCCGTGCTTAAGGTAGCAAATAGTTCGCTTTTACACGCTGAGAAACCCTCGATATTTTGAGTTAGCACTGTAAATGCTGAGGCATTAACAGAGGTTGGTCCTGAAAAGGACCGTTTCGAGGAGCTATATGGCATTTTTAGCATCGGTGTTGGCAGAATTAGTTAGCTGTGAGGAAATAGCATTAACAGGGGCACCACGTGAAGGTTTCTTCCAGGCCCCCCTTTTTTCATCATAGTCATGACAGAAATGTACATCACAATTATTATTAAGCAAAAGAGTAATGATTAAAAATTAAAGAAGTCAGAAACGTCAACATGGCAGAAATATATGCTAATCTTCTACAAAGCTACTTTATTAAATGATGAAAATTTCCATCTATACTAGTCAACATTTTGATTTATGGATTTCCAATAAATTGAAAATATTTAATTTTTAAATGTTAGTAAATCATTAAAATAGTTTAATTATGTATTATAGTGGTAAAGAATACTGAATTGTGTTTTTAAAGTTTAAAATTAAAACCATTGCGTTGAATTAAGTTAATTACAAAAATTATATTTTTTTACAACCTACCTTTTTAAGCTAATTAATAAAATTTTTGAGAAGACCTTAGTAATTGAAACGCTTATTGCAGAAACCCCTTAAGTGTAGAAATTTAAACTTTCGAGAAATCAATAAAAACATATATTTAACAAAAAATAAATAAAAATTTTATTTTATTTCAAAAACGCGATTAGTCACATAGATAAACCGCAAAAATAGGGTTTCTGCAATAAGCGATTCAATTATAGTATTAATAATAGGCATACATTTAGCTATTTAAATGAGAGAACTTAAATTTTAAATATAGTAAATTTATGGAAGTCTAAATCTCTTGTCATCTGCAATCTGCTAACAAAAAACATTTATATTATGTAAGAATAGATTTAAAAAATATCTGTTTAACAATAACATGTTTATGTTTATTAACAACTAGTTTGTGAATAATAAGTCTATATATTTTTTTTAGTTACTACTTACTACTTACTACTACTTACTTTTAGCTACTACTTACTACTTATTTCTATCTACTACTGGATTAAATCTAACTGTAATTTAGAAGTACATAACTATGTTGTTGTAATATTATAATGTTGCATAACCAAAAATCTTCTAGCATGTAACAAAACTATATGGCAATGTTAAGGCTATTGTATATAATTTAAATAAATTTGGGAAAATATTATCATGCAAAATAAGCTTCTACAGTTAACTCTTTAGAAATATCAGATATTTGAACTGTATAATTTTTAGTTACTACTATTTCAAATTTCAGTTAATTAATTGAAATATTTTTATAATTGGATATTTTAGGAGGTCTATGAACATTATTAAGTAGCTAAGTCTCTTCTTCAAGTTATTCCTATGTTATTAATAATTCTATATAAAATTACCACAGTATGTAAGTTAATATTGAAACTAAATATTTCTTTAATGTGATTTCAGAAATGACAACCGCAATCAACGGAATCAAGACTTGTAAGTAAAATATTAATAAGATCAATAAATGTTTTATTTATTTTTTAAACTTTTATTATTTTATTATAAATTTTAATGATTGTATAGTGCAATAGTTGGTAGATAGTCCCCACCAATCATAATTTTATTCTTATGAGTTATGATTAATATTGATATAAAAATACAATGTGTATTATGCATAAACATATAATATGTATCAACTAGTAATTAAATAATATTTTAATTTATATTACGCTATTTAGTAAATACAAATTTATTGGAAACAAAAAAAAAAAAAAGAACCGGATGGGCCTCGCTCTGCTGTACAGTTGGGGGTTGAGTGCACCTCGTTTATAGGATAGGTCATTATTACAATGGATTTGTTAAATTTGAATGCAATGATAGGTATCATTGTATACGAATAACGATTCTGAACGGATTTAATATGTTTGTCTAGAATATAATACATTGTTATTTATAAATATTGTAAAAGTATATTTTATTTTGAAACGATAAATATATTTTTCAATTAGAATGGGTTGGCAGTTGTATACAGCGACAATTTCAATGAAACGATCTCCAAAAATTTTTAGTTACGATAAGTTTAACTTATTATGAACCTTGTATTAAATTTTCAAGAGTTTTCGGTCTGCCAATTAAATTTTATAGATGTTTAAAAACAAAAATTTTACAAAAATCGAAAATTTAAATTGTCTATAAATAAGTCAAAATATGTCAAAATACTTTAAAAACTTAACTATGTATAGAAATCGTCAACATAAAGATTTGGTGAAAATTTCAAGTTGTTGTGATTTTTGGTTTTTGAGTTAGAGCATTTAAAAAAATGTAATTTGTAAAAACGTGATTTTGCGTAAAATTTCCCGTTTTTTCGTAATTTTTTTATCGTTTTTTCGATTTTTTTAAAAAGTATTGAAAAGTTGGATTTTAGATTATCCAAAATACCATCTACATTCACTTTCCTTTCAGAAAAGTTGCTACTTAAGCAAATCGAAGCATTTTTACTGCCAAGAAAGGTGTCGTCAGACACAAAAAAAAAAAAAAAACACACATCATTGTAAAACCAATAGATTCCATCACTCCGTTCAGAATCTAAAATTAAATTGTTATTGGAATGTTAATTGAAAATATAATTATTCTTTAAGCTATAAATAAATATGATACTATATATTTTATTTGAAAAATTTCAGTGATGATTTTAAACCAAGCAGACAGTTAATGAATCCCAATCTCATGAATCCAAATGCTGCTAATGATTGTGAAATTGTTGTCACCAATAATACTTTAACGCAAGTTTTTGATATATTTTTATTAGTTTTTTATATATTAATCTAGTAAAATATTTATGATCTAAATATTGCTATTTTATTTTATTTTTAGTGAATATGCAGAATTTTTGGAAGTTAATTTGAAAAAAATGAATATGAAAGTTGATTTATTATTTCCTAATCCTGATATACCAATGAATCGTGTTCTTGGGACTTTAGCACAAAGAGGAACATTATACGTTTTAGTTGTACGTGATGAAAATAAATTATATCGTAGTGTAACTGTAGATATACTTCATGGGATACCTGAAGGTAGTATATTTTAAATATTTCAATTTTGAATGTTCAATCTAATATAAAACCATTATAAATTTGTTGCTTTTCATTTTTTTAGAACATAGGAACATGCCTTACAAAGATGCCTTAGCATTTATTGTTCATAGTTTTGAAGCATTTATTAGAGGAGAAAAAATGAATCCTATACCTGGACTTACTGGTATTCCCATATCTGAATGTGGCATTCCTTTAGGGGATAAACATCCAGAAGGAATTATCACATTGTTGAATTTATTACAAGATCAAAGAGATTTGACAGTCCTACAGTATGATATGGTAAAAATAATATTATATTTATATATTATATTTTATTTATGGTAGATATTTTAATTAAATTCTATTTTTTTTTTATATTTATGAAGTTACACCTGAACTATTATTAATTTATAATTATTATTTGTTCCAAAGCTACTACAATATTTAAAAGAAAAAAAAGATGACCATATCAAAGAAGAAGTTGGAGCTGTGCCTAGTTTTAAACCAAGTAAATATATACTAGGCTAATTAAAGAACATTATTAAAAAATAAATATTTATCAAGTATTGATGTCATGCAATTATATTTTTTAGTTGCAGCAGATGTTCCAATTCTTCCAGCTGCAACAGCTATTCAAAATCCTCAAGCAGCTCAATTACAAAATCGTATTTTGAACATTTTGAATACATCACTTTCTTCTAATGTTCAACCTCAACCGACAATTGAACCAAATGAAATTGAAAAAAATTCATCTAGTATTCTTCAAGAACCTAATGTGCAAAAAGCATTAGAAAGCTTATTTCAAGGGGGTAACTTACTTAGAAAATAACTACTTTTTATAAACTTCATGTATATATATATATATTTTTTTTTTTTGTAAATAGTTTATTATTAATTTTTATAATACATAATTTATATATTTAATAGTACTGTTTATTAATTATTTTTAGTAATTTTGATGATTCTGCCTACACTTGAATTTTATAGATTTATAATTTTCTTATATTATTAAAAAAGTGTAATAAAATGTTGTATTAGTAATTATTTTGTGATTTTAGTAGTAGTATTCCAGAAGTTTCATAGTATACATTATGTGTTAACTGTGTACAATAAATTTAATAAATAGATAAATGATTGGTGTCAAAATAATTTTAAAACTGTACTGTCAATATAAAAGAATTTATATTTTTTGTAATAAAAATAAAAATATTCATTGCCAGTATTAAATCAATGCTCTGGAATATAGGTTCTTAACCTTTTTTTTAGTTATCGACCCCTTTCAAGTATAAACTATAACCATGAACCCTCTCGAAAAAAACTACATTTTTATTTAAAATTATTTTTTAATGATAATAATACAAGGCTTAGTAAAAGCATAATTTTGTTTAGTCACATTTAGGGTGCATCATACATAATGTTGGCATCAATGCGGTCTGGTCATTTACAGTCAATTTATTTTTATTTACCTGATTATAAAATGTATGATGCTATATATAAAGTTATATTTAAACTTCCCTTCACACTTTTCTAGGCTTAAGACTAGTAGTATTTTTTTACTGGTGTGTTTAAAAGCTTATTATTATTATTATAAATAATTCATGTAATAATAATATATTTTGTCAGTTACATTACACAATAAATATATACTTTTTTTTTTAAAACCTTATTATAATTATTATAAAAATAAATGGTTAGTGGCATTCAGGGACTGCCGCGATAAAGCTATTGCATATTAAATAAATAAGAAGTTGATATAATTTAAAATTTTTTTATTAATCTAGTTATTCGGGAATTTGTATCATAACAACTACGATATTCCATTAATTACGGGATTCCACAGGTAGTGGTCATGCTTTTTCGTTACAAAAAATTTTTTTTCAGTCACTACACCAGGCCTGCGATAAAAGCTATGCAGTAGCTTAAAAATAATAATAATATTTGTCATTCACAATTCACAATTTAAAACCTCATTCTAATTTTTCAATAATAGCTATTTTTTTAAACATTTGAGTAAATTGTTATCTATTTCATACTCTACAAATGTTTTTTTTATTCTCTTGTCAATTGTATGTACATTTTTTTCTCCTTTTACCTTCCACACTTAATATAATTTAAATACTAAAACAATGTAATACTGACAAATTGAACTGTACCAAAGCGTATATAATACTAAAGACTGAGTAAATGTTACTGATGTCGTTGTCGAATAACAATAAAATGTACAGATAATATATAAGGCGAAAATGACATCGAATATCCATAATCAACCAAATGGTAATACTAATAATAACCAAATACTTATAAACTTTTTAAACACATTTTCATAATGTAACATATATTTAGTAGATATATAATATTATATTTAGCACCTTAAATTTTATAGACAAGTAAATATAAATAAATTGACCGCAAATGGCACGAAAAAGGTGCTGACTGCATCAGTCTCGTAACCATCATACATGCGAATAATTGTTTGGTGTTTATTTAAATTTATTGTATTTGAGTATTGAATGACCGAGCGAATAAATTTCATTTTTATCTAATAGGTAATAGCGTTATCGAATATTTTACCAAAATAATATGAACAACCACTCAAGTGTACATTAATAATAAATATACTTATATACATAATGAACACAATGTTCACAATAAAATTTTACTTTATCCTGCTCTAGAATATTAACCTTTATTTTGCTAACTATAAACTTATTTACCACAGTTCTATACTTTTTTTATTTTTATTTTATAAGAAATATACATCTATACAAATTTTGCACATCAAGTATTAAAGATAAAGGTATTATTTACATAACATGAGATATGGCACGATGTAGGAGGGCTCCCAATGGAGCAACCTACTTATGGGAATTTTTTTTTTTTTTTGAAAAGAGAGTTTTATTGGAGGAGATTTCTTATTAATTGTCGTTTAAGTTTTCGTGGGGGATTGTGAAGCAAAATGGCTTATGTTAGGGTTAGTATGTGAACAAAATTTTTTTTGAAGTTTGAGGTAGGCAGTTTTGGCGACATGGTTTACATAATTCATTTTCAGATCAAAGTGTATGGTTTTGTTACTAACAAATCAGGGAGCATTTATAATAGTGCGTAAGCATATGGACTGAAACGATTGTATTTTTTGTATATTACTTGGAGCGGCATTACCTCAAATTTGTATACCGTAATACCATAAAGGGAAAATTAGTGCTTTGTAAATATGGATTTTATGTTTAAGGTTTAATTTTGATCGTAGAAGAGGACGTAGTAGATGTAATCTGGAGTTTAGTTTCTTTCTCTTATTGGATAAGTAGTCTTTCCAAGTTAGTCTTTTATCGAAAATGAGTCCTAAGTATTTAACTTGGTTGGTTTGAGGTAATATTTGGTTGTATAGTTTGACAGGTGGACATTTATTTGTGCGAAGAAAGAATGTAGTGTTGCTGGATTTTTGTGTATTTATTTTGATTTTCCAAAGTGAGAACCATTTTTGATTTTAAAAAGTCCATTACATTTATTAAATATTGTCAGTGTTTTTATGTTTGGTTATATGAAGATGAAGCATTGTATACATTCATAATCAATCATATTAATAATGATTGACAAAAAGTTATACACAAATACAATGAATTTTTTATACATGTTTAGAATATTTTATATACAAATATAGAATGAAAAAAATAACAAAAAGTTGATGTAAAAATGAAAAAAAAATCAGGTTTTATTAATCAAGTCTTTATCAGGTGTACTATGATGTTCATTTTTTAAATAGTCCAATTAAATTTTAATTCTAATATCAACTTGAAAATTATCACTCGAACTTATTCAGAACATAATATTTTCATTTGTTGGTGTTTCAAACCATGGATAGTAATAATATTAAATAATAAAAAATAAAATTAGTAAATGGTAAATATTTGTAAATTAATTTGTAAATAAATAGTTAATATATAAATAAATGTTTAGCTTGAAATATTATTATTTTTGTAATAAACAACTGGTTTTAAATTAAAAATTCATTACCTATCAGATAAGTACAAAGTCAATAAATTACGACTCATTTATTTATTTTATTAATTATTATTAATAATTATAATAAAATATTTAAATGTGAAACAGTTGAACAGTGTAAAATATTTTTAATTATGTATAAAAAAACGAAAATAATTTTTTGTGGTACTTAATCAGGTTATAAATATAATTTATTATTTTACGAAATTTCAATAAAATAACGTCTGACATAGAGAAAAAGTCATCAATATTTTTAAAGACAAAAGATACATTTTTGAAAATGCAACGTTTGGCATATTAATGTTTGTAGAATAATGAATTTATACTGATGTTGAATTATGGCATTCACATATCTAGATCTAAGTAATATTTGAGATTTGGGAAGCTGGAAGATTCATAATTTATCTTACTATGAAATAAGTATACAATGTAGTATCACAGATTATATGATTATATATTATATATTATATACATATCATTCTAAGAATTTATTTAATTTAAAAGAATTTTTTTTGGAGGACTATAAATAATCTAGAGAAGCTAAGTCCTCCAGCCCCTCTACCCATTATCTGCGTCTATGAACATAGGTAAACGATTAAAATAGTAATACATGTCAGTGTATTTTAGAACTGTAAAATTGATTCTTATTTTTCAATTATTAATTTCAAGTTTATTTTATTCATTCAACGGTTTGATTTAGGAATCACTGGACTCTTTTGTGTTTATATATTGTTATTACGTGTATTGCGCATGTGCAAAATTACATTTTGTTATTATTTTGATACTACGCCGTTGTCAGTTCTCTTGGATTTCTTGTCACTTTGGTCTTTCATTTCTCAGTCTTTGTTCTCATTGCGTGCGTTAACGTTGGTCTTCGGTTTTTTCCCTTGGTTACGTCTATAAGGTTTTAAAACTAAAGAATAATTACAACTACTACATAAGTATAATATGCCGTTTATATCGAAAGATTGGCGATCTCCAGGGGAAGTATGGGTTAAAACAGAAGAAGGATGGGAAAAAAAGAAAATCCTAGAATGTTGCAATTTTTTATTAGGACAACAGAATGATTTATTGACCAGGTACAATTATTGAAATAATTTACAGTCTTAAGTATAGTTTTAAACATTTAAATACCAAATTTATAATCAGGTATATAATATAAAAAGTTTAAAAGATTTAAATTACACATTAATTTTTAACTGTTTATGTTCTGCATTAAATACCTACTAAATATTCTTTAACTACCTTAACTCCTCTGTATAATTTAAAATGATTAGATTTTCTTTTGAACCATAAAGTTCTACATTTTATGATCTGATAAATATTTGTTATTGCTTTCTTTAAGAACTTCTTATTACATGATATTTATAATAATCAATAATTTATACTTATCTTATTATTATTATTATTATTATTATTATTATTATTATTAAGTCTTATTCATGTCTTCTATTATTTGTAGATATTCTATTTCTGATCATGGCAATGAAGAGAAGCTTGAAAATGTTGAAAAATGGTGAGGAACTATTCATATTTTGTTTAATATTTACATTTATTTATAAACATTGACAATTTGTATAGAAAATGTAAAGTAATATTTTTAATCTTTGATTTCCTATTTTTTTGTATGAAGATATAACTTAAAATGTATTTTATTAATAAATTATTATTCATAGATTTTAAATAACATTACCATTTTTTTAATTTTTAATGGTGACTAATGGACAATAAACATTTTATAAATGAAAAATATTTACTTAACAATAATCTTAGAGGATTTTACCTTATTTAAAATTATTAATATATAGGTTAATTGTTAATTTTAAATGTTATAACAATTTTACTTATTTTTGAATTATTTCATAATTATTTATGATTAAATTCATTTCACAACCGTAATTGCATAATATTTTATATTTATAACAAAATAAATAATTACTAATAGGCCATGATTGTTGAAAGAATTTTTTTGAAATGTTCAGTTTTGTAATCTACAAATTATATAAAGATTAATAAATAAAATATTATCAATGGATTATAATTAACTAATAATTAATTAACTAAATAGATATTATAAAGTTTTTTTATTTAAATATGCATTGGTCATTAATTTTTAGTTAGTTCATAAAACAGATAGTATATGATAAAAATATATTGCATAACTACATAATATATGCATTTTGTAAAATATTTGAATGTATTAAAAATAGTTAACAATTAACTATGAAAGGTTTAAATTCTATATTTTTTAAAAAAAAAACAAATTGAAGGTACAAGTAGAATAATCCTAGTTAAGTATAAAGGACGTATAGTATTGTGTTGTAATCTTGGAAAATTTAAAAAAATATATAAACCATCAACATTATTAAAATCAAATTACATTTTAAAAACATTATAGTAAAAAGCATTGAACATTTTTTTGAACAATTACTTTCCCCATTATAGTGTCCGTAAATAAATTAAAGTAAAAAAAGATACATTATTTTAAAATGGTAAGGAATAATTTGTGCTTTTTTTTCGTCATATCCGCTTATAATTTTATTTTTGGGTTATTATTTTATTAATCCAAGGTACTTAATTGGATCATTCAATAATATTAAAATCTCAAAAATTGAAATTTTTAGCCGTCACAATTTATTTCAAACCAAGGAAGGTACCTACTAAATTAAATAAAAATTAATTTCTGTGTGATGAAAATAAATGTTTATATATCTTTACCCGAATTCCGTTTGTATGAATATCTAGTTTTTCGATTATCTGACGCTTTTAATTATTCAACAGCAGGTACTATAATTGATTATAAACACTATAATCAATGGTACTATGATCCATTATCTCTAAGAGTATTGGATTATCAAAACTACTGTATTATACATTTTTTTTGTGAATTTAATAAATTTGAGATCATTATTGGAATAGAATTACTGTTGATTAATGTGTTTCGAGATATTAAACATGTTCTTGGATAATAAATGGAAAATAAAAGGAAAATATAAATACATAGGTATACTATAAATATTTTCCATTTATTATCCATAAATATAAAATAATAGAATAAATGGAAAATATAAATATATATATTATAAATATTTTCCATTTATTATCCAATAACATGTATAATATATTTATATTAATATTAATATTAATGTACATTAATCAACAGTTATTTTCGATATTTAAATTATTATGACAACATAATGATAAATAGTGTTCGGGATTTCCTGTTTTTGAATCTATTCCAATAATGATCTCAAATGTATTAAATTCACAAAAAAAATGTATAATATAGTAGTTTTTATAATCCAATACTCTTAGAGATAAAGGATCATAGTAATCCAGGATGTTACTATTTTTCTTCTTTTGATTTCTGCCTTTTAAACCGCTCAATGCAAATATTGCCACTTTTCTCTATCCTCCGCTGCTCTCCCCCAAAATTAGTTTTGGCAATTTAATTTATGATAATAACCATTATTTTGTTACATTTCCGATTTTGTGTTATATTACTTTAAGAATACGACTTTGGTAATGATTATATTTTGCATAAAATATTGTATAAACAATAAATCAAAAAAAGTAATATAGGATAGTAGTATTGCGAATAAGTCTTAAATCTTGAGGGGGAGGAATTTAACTTTATCATTTGTTTTGGGAAATGCTATGAGAGATATGGGAGAAATCACTCGAAAATTGTCTTACAGAAAAAAAAGTGTGTTTTTGGTGATAGGTCACACCATTCAAAAATTATCTAGATGCTATTAAAAAAACCGTCTCAAGAGTCCATCCAGCCAAGGGCTTTGATAACAACAGCTATCATAAAACCAAATCTAACGCTGAAACCACCAAAAATCAAAATTCACCCACGGAACACAAAATCGCCGACTCTCCTTCAAATTGTATATCAAATTTAAACTCACTAATTAGTCCCCTCATCTCCCTCTTCTCATCAGTCTTAAATGCACTTACAGCTAATGGTGGTATTCCATAACTTTATCAACCAGTAACTTCTCATTAAAATTCACACATAATAATGTATAGTTATCATCTACTATGTGTTATCTCCTTTTCATTTCTCATTATATTATTTCAAAATATCTATACCAAATTAATTTGAATTGCGCACATCTAACACATTATATTTTGTAATACTTTATAATAGTTTAAACTTGTAATAGCATGCGATATACTGACACATTTTAAATTATTATATTAAATTAAAAAAAAAAAATACTTAAATGTGCTTACCATTAATAATGTAGTATGTCAATATAATTATTTTTATAATTAAATATTTAATTTTTTATTTATTTAATTAATAAATATTTTATTACTTATTTTTATGTAATTATTCTAAATATTCCAAAACAAATTAAATTAACTTTTAGTTACATAAAACGTGTAGAAAACCAGTAAAATGTTTTCATTAATCCAATATATGGTAATTTAATTTAAATGTTTCATTTTTGTCATATAAAGCTTAGGTAAAAATGGTTGTTATTGTTTGTCAATGCTAAGAAAATCAATGTTTTTATAGATTCTGTCTTAGTTTCTTAGTTATAAGTTTCACTTAGAATATATATATCATTGTTTTCTTGTACTGTTAGAATCTGTATTAAATCGAATGAATAAATAATCGGCGGAGTACGATTGCGCGCGTTTTACCTTTTTAGGTATACGATTGCGCGCAGTACCAGAATAACAAAAGACAACATTTTAATTACTCAAAGGCGTACGATTGCGCGTGAAATTGGGTGAGACGTTGCCAAATGTATTACGTAAATAATAAAAATACAAAAAGTTAATAATATTAAAAAAAAATTAAACCCCCGATACCTATTTCCAACTATGGCTAAATACTTTAGTAAATTTTCTGATGTTTTATTGTTTGCATAATGTTTGTGTTCATTTTTCAAATTTTCAATTTTCGCATTGTTTTTCGTATATACTGATTAAATACTTCCATACATTAATATATGTATTTTTAAATTTATCATTTAAAAAAAAATACATCAAAGGTACGTAAATGCCATTTTTATAACCATGAATGGTGTATAATTGCAAAAAAAAATTTGGAGCATATTCGAATGTTTCGTCTGTAAATACATCGGTACAACTGGTCAGACATTGAAGATTTTCTTCAGTGGTTAAACAAATAAAAATAGAATCTTCGGGTAAATGTAAAACCTTTTCCCCTCTAAACATTAAAAAATCTGCATCTTGAAATTAATTTATTTTTGTAATTGCATCTTTAGAAGATGTTGAATAGGGAGGGAGATTTTTTCTTCGTTCAATATACATTGCCTTTCTAACCGATTTTAAATCTTTATGATCTAATTCAGTACTTACGCAATTCATAAGTTCATTTCTAATTAACTTTATTGGCCGGGTAGATATATTACTTGTAGCTTTTCGCTTGCAACTTTCTCTCAATACTTGTCGATCAATTTTTTGTATCGGATCAACAGGATGGTTATGTTCACTAGCATTTTCTATAATTAAATCATCAATCGTCATCAACACTGTGGATGTACACTGTTTTTTACAGCACCTCCATCTTACATATCCATCAGCCCGCTGCCTGATACACCTAAATTTGTGCCCATTGACTAGCAACAAATCATTTCCCCTTTCCGATGTAATACGTCGAATTTCGTTTTCCATTTTTAAAAAATCAACACAAAATTTTAGACTGTGACACAATTCAAACACCGAACACAACTGATAGTAAGTTGATATAGTCACATCATGCACGATTATAGTATAGGTATATTCGTACATGTATGGACATTTACAATAAAATATTTCATTCTTAGTGATGGGAAGTTTGTCTGATATCGGCAAAAATAAGTAATAAATAATCTACTATAATCTACTATGGTATCGTACGAATTTACCATGGACCTATATATTTGGCAACGTTGCTTAAAAGTTAAAATAATATAGGGCGCGCAATCGTACGCTTAAAAAGGTACCGCTGATAAGGACCGCGCGCAATCGTATCGCGCCCTAAATAATTCTAAAAAAGAACCGGATGGGCCTCGCTCTGCGGTACACTTGGGGGTGAAGTGCAACTCTTCATAGGATAGGTCATTATAATGGAATTGTTAAATTTGAATTCAATGATAGGTATCATTGTATACGAAAAACGATTCTGAACAGAGATGATATGTTTGTCTAGGATATAATACATTGTTATTTATAAATATTGTAATAAGTATATTTTATTTTGAAACGATAAATATATTTTTTAATTAGGATGGGTTGGCAGTTGTATTCAGCGACATAGTTTGTCAGTCTAGAATATTATACATTATATTATATTTTACATGTAATTCTATGTCAATATTCGCTATTCAAACGCTTATAAAAAAAAAATTGTGCCTATGGATTTTAATAATTTTTGAATGACATTAAGAACTACTTCTGTGGAATCTTCTATTAAATTTTCAAGTATTTTGTAGGAGCCAAATTTTTTTTATCACCGATTATAAAAATAAAATGTAAAAAAATCGGATTTTTTAAATGTCTATAAGTGGCTTAAAAATTAATATAATATTTTCAAGAAAATATGACATAAAGGAAATACCAATCTTAACAGCTGGTAGAAATTTCAAAAATCTGCGACTTATACTTTTTGAATGATAACAAATATTTAAAATCGTTCGAGAATAAATCGTTATTTTATGCAATTTGGTAAATATATAAATTTCAAACAGTCATTAAATTTTTTCCTCTAAGTACGGTAGAATTTTTTTTAAAGATTTTTGAAGAGTAGCTTATAGATAACCTAGTGTTAAAATTTTGAACCTTAAGTATGAACAGAAAAAATTTTGTGAATTTTTATCTACAAAATAACTTGCAAATTTTCGCAATTTTTACATATTTCGTATAAATTGGAACTTTGAGCACTTATAAAAAAAAAATGGTGACTTACGATTTTAGAATTTTTTTTATCAGTTAAGGAACAATTTATAAGAAACCTTATATTAAATTTTCAAGATTTTCTGGCCGGCCAAAAAAATTTTATCGTTATTTTAAAAAAAATACTTAAAAAAATTGAAAATTTCAATTGTCTATAAATAGCTCAATAAAAGTCAAAATACTTTGAAAATTTAACGGTGTATAGAGAACGCTAATCAAAACATTTGGTGAAAATTTCAAGTATTTACATCGATTAGTTTTTGAGTTATAGCAAAATAAAAAACTCCTGTTTTTCCCTTAATTTTTTAGGGTTTTTCCCGTCACATTTAAAAAATATTGAAAATTTTTTACTTTTGACCTCCCAAAGTACCAACTAGATTCACTTTTCTTTCAGAAAAGTTGCTACACAAGCAAATCGAAGCATTTTTACTGCCAAAAAAGGTGTCGTCAGACACAAAAAAAAAAAAAATAAAAATAAAAAAAAAACACACATCGTTGTAAAACCAATAGATTCCATCACTCCGTTCAGAATCTAAAATAATGATAATTTATTTATTCACGCACTACCTATTTAATTGTGTAGACTAGTATGTAGTCGTACTAAAATCAGTAAAATCTGAATTAATATTAATATTTTATAAATGTAATTATTATTTATATTATTTTGTATTATATTATGTGATAATTTTATATTATTGTAATTAAACTATAATTAAGTAATCAATTTTGACTAGTTTCGAAATAAATAAAATAAAATGAGCATTCAACATTCAAATTGGAGTCTGCAATTCTTACTTAACTCTTTGCTGGTACAATCATTATTGCATATGATCGAGTGAAACACAATTTAAGTTATATAAAATCCTAAGTTCTCATATTTTATTGGAAAAAAGGATTGTATAAAATTATATAAATATAATACTATTTAGGTACATTCTTATATAAGAATTTTTTCTGTTCCTATGTTTTATTATAATTGCATACATATGTAAGATAGTGTAACAAAAAAGTATATATGCAATACATAGCACATATATATATAGTTCTTCTATAACCGACCTAAGTTATAATTACCTACACGTTTTTCAATAATGTTACTTAATATTAAATTTTACGTACTGAAACAATTGTAAAACTGTAAGTAAAATTTAATTGTGTAACGATTGTTGTATATCAACATCTTACAGTATTCCTTAAACATAATCCGGCTAATGTGCTAACGTTACAATTGTGTAAATTATTTATGTAATATATGATGTACAAAACACGTTTATATAATAATTATTTTATTATAAATATTTTAAAACTACTTAAAACTATACCATTGACCATTGTATTTTATTATTCTTTGTACCTAATTTATTAGTCAATATAATAAGCTAAAAATAAAATTAGGAATATAATTTAATGTGAGTTATGTAGCCTATGATTTCTTAAAGTACACAGTTAAAGTCGAAACTATATTGTTTTATTATATTATTAAATATTAATTATAATTTTAATAAAAATAAAAAAATTATTCTATTGAAGTTCCATACAAGACACAAATAAATTATTTGTATTCATTATATACACTGCCATTATTCGTTTGTTAAATTAGGAGTAGTTATTATTAGATTTAAAATATAATATATTAATTTGATGTATACTTTTCGTATATACTTTAGATTCTGAACGGAGTGATGGAATCTACTGGTTTTACAATGATGTGTGTTTTTTTTTTATTATTTTAGATTCTGAACGGAGTGAAGAATGTATTGATTTTACAATGATGTGTGTTTTTTTTAGATTCTGAACGGAGTGAAGAATGTATTGATTTTACAATGATGTGTGTTTTTTTTTTTTTTTTTTTTTGTGTCTGTCGACACGTTTTGGGGCAGTAAAAATGCTTCGATTGCCTTATGTAGCAACTTTTCTGAAAGGAAAGTGAATCTATTTGGTACTTTGGGGGGTCAAAAGTTAAAAATTTCCAATATTTTTTAAATGCGACGGGAAAAACCATAAAAAAATTTGGGAAAAACGGGAGTTTTTACGCAAAACCAGTTTTTGACATAATCAAATTTTTTTTATTTTGCTATAACTCAAAAACTAATCGATGTAAATACTTGAAATTTTCACCAAATGTTTAGATAAGCGTTCTCTATACACCATTAAATTTATCAATATATTAAATATATCAAAGTATTTTGACTTTTATTAAGCTATTTATAGACAATTGAAATTTTCAATATTTTTAAGTATTTTTTTTTTAAATAACGATAAAATTTTTTTGGCTGCCTAGAAAATCTTGAAAATTTAATACAAGGTTTCTTATAAGTTGTTCCTTAACTGATAAAAAAAAATCTAAAATCGTAAGTCACAATTTTTTTTTATAAGTGCTCAAAGTTACAATTTATACGAAATATGTAAAAATCACGATAATTTGCAAGTTTTTTTGTAGTTAAAAATTCATAAAATTTTTTCTGTTCATACTTAAGGTTCAAAATTTTAACACGAGGTTATGTATAAGCTACTCTTCAAAAATCTTTAAAAAAATTTCTACCGGAATCAGAGGAAAAAATTTTATGACTGTTTGAAATTTAAATATTTACGAAATTGCATAAAATAGCGATTTATTCTCAAACGATTTTAAATATTTTTTATAATTCAAAAAGTATAAGTCGCAGATTTTTGAAATTTATACCAGCTGTTAAGATTGGTATTTCCTTTATGTCATATTTTTTTCAAAATATTATATTGATTTTTAAGCCACTTATAGGCATTTAAAATATTCGATTTTTTTACATTTTTTTTTTATAATCGGTGATAAAAAAAATTTGGCTCGTACAAAATACTTGAAAATTTAATAGAAGATTCCACAGAAGTTGTTCTTAATGTCATTCAAAAATTATTAAAATCCATAGGCACAATTTTTTTTTATAAGCGTTTGAACAGCGAATATTGACAAAAAATTACATGTAAAATATAATATACTGTATAATATTCTAGACTGACAAAGATATCGGTTTTTTTTAAAATGCTCTAACTTAAAAATGAAAAATCGCAACAACTTGAAATTTTCACCAAATCTTTATATTGACGTTCTCTATACATGGTTAAGATTTCAAAGTATTTTGACATACTTTGACTTATTTATAGACAATTTATATTTTTGATTTTTGTTAAATTTTTGTTTTTAAACATCTATAAAATTTAATTGATTGAGCGAAAACTCTTGAAAATTTTATACTAGGTTTATAATAACTTAAACTTATCGTAACTAAAAAATATCGGTGATCGGTTAACTCAATTTTTTTTTATAAGCCCTTAATTCTCAAATTTGTATAAAATGTGTAAAAATCACGATAATTTGCATGTTATTTTGTAGATAAAAATTCATAAAATTTTTTTTGTTCATACTTAAGGTTCAAAATTTTAACACTAGGTTATCTATGAGCTACTCTTCAAAAATCTTTAAAAAAATTTTTACCGGACTAAGAGGAAAAAATTGTACGACTGTTTGAAATTTAAATATTTACGAAATTGCATAAAATAGCGATTTATTCTCAGACGATTTTAAATATTTGTTATAATTCAAAAAGTATAAGTCGCAGATTTTTGAAATTTCTACCAGCTGTTAAGATTGGTATTTCTTTTAAGCAATATTTTTTTCAAAATATTATATTGATTTTTAAGCGACTTATAGTCATTTAAAATATTCGATTTTTTTACATTTTATTTTTATAATCGGTGATAAAAAAAATTTGGCTTCTACAAAATACTTGAAAATTTAATCGAAGATTCCACAGAAGTAGTTCTTAATGTCATTCAAAAATTATTAAAATCCATAGGCACAATTTTTTTTTATAAGCGTTTGAACATCGAATATTGACATAAAATTACATGTAAAATATAATATAATGTAGAATGTTCTAGACTGACAAATGATATCGGTTTTTTTAAAATGCCCTAACTCAAAAACGAAAAACCGCAACAACTTGAAATTATCATTAAATCTTTATATTGACGTTTTCTATACATGGTTAAAATTTCAAAGTATTTTGACATATTTTGACTTATTTATAGACAATTTAAATTTTCGGTTTTTCTAAATTTTTCGTTTAAAAATAAAATATACTTATATAATATTTATAAATAACATTGTATTATATTCTAGACTAACATATCATCTCCGTTCAGAATCGTTTTTCGTATACAATGATACCTATCATTGAATTCAAATTTAACAAATCCATTATAATGACCTATCCTATAAGCGAGGTGCACTCCACCCCTAACTGTACAGCAGAGCGAGGCCCATCCGGTTCTTTTTTTTTTTTTTTTTTGTGTCTGTCGACACGTTTTGGGGCAGTAAAAATGCTTCGATTGCCTTATGTAGCAACTTTTCTGAAAGGAAAGTGAATCTATTTGGTACTTTGGGGGGTCAAAAGTTAAAAATTTCCAATATTTTTTAAATGCGACGGGAAAAACCATAAAAAAATTTGGGAAAAACGGGAGTTTTTAAGCAAAACCAGTTTTCGACATAATCAAATTTTTTATTTTGCTATAACTCAAAAACCAATCAATGAAAATACTTGAAATTTTCACCAAATGTTTAGATTACCGTTCTCTATACACCATTAAATTTTCAAAGTATTTTGACTTTTATTAAGCTATTGAAATTTTCAATATTTTTAAGTATTTTTTTTTTAAATAACGATAAAAATTTTTTGGCTGCCTAGAAAATCTTGAAAATTTAATACAAGGTTTCTTATAAGTTGTTCCTTAACTGATAAAAAAAAATCTAAAATCGTATGTCACAATTTTTTTTTATAAGTGCTCAAAGTTACAATTTATACGAAATATGTAAAAATCACGATAATTTGCAAGTTTTTTTGTAGTTAAAAATTCATAAAAATTTTTCTGTTCATACTTAAGGTTCCAAATTTTAACACGAGGTTATGTATAAGCTACTCTTCAAAAATCTTTAAAAAAATTTCTACCGGAATTAGAGGAAAAAATTTTATGACTGTTTGAAATTTAAATATTTAAGAAATTGCATAAAATAGCGATTTATTCTCAAACGATTTTAAATATTTTTTATAATTCAAAAAGTATAAGTCGCAGATTTTTGAAATTTCTACCAGCTGTTAAGATTGGTATTTCCTTTATGTCATATTTTTTTCAAAATATTATATTGATTTTTAAGCCACTTATAGGCATTTAAAATATTCGATTTTTTTACATTTTTTTTTTTATAATCGGTGATAAAAAAAATTTGGCTCGTACAAAATACTTGAAAATTTAATAGAAGATTCCACAGAAGTAGTTCTTAAAGTCATTCAAAAATTATTAAAATCCATAGGCACAATTTTTTTTTATAAGCGTTTGAACAGCGAATATTGACAAAAAATTACATGTAAAATATAATATACTGTATAATATTCTAGACTGACTAAGATATCGGTTTTTTTTAAAATGCTCTAACTCAAAAATGAAAAATCGCAACAACTTGAAATTTTCACCAAATCTTTATATTGACGTTCTCTATACATGGTTAAGATTTCAAAGTATTTTGACATATTTTGACTTATTTATAGACAATTTATATTTTCGATTTTTGTTAAATTTTTGTTTTTAAACATCTATAAAATTTAATTGATTGAGCGAAAACTCTTGAAAATTTTATACTAGATTTATAATAAGTTAAACTTATCGTAACTAAAAAATATCGGTGATCGGTTAACTCAATTTTTTTTTATAAGCCCTTAATTCTCAAATTTGTATAAAATGTGTAAAAATCACGATAATTTGCATGTTATTTTGTAGATAAAAATTCATAAAATTTTTTTTGTTCATACTTAAGGTTCAAAATTTTAACACTAGGTTATCTATGAGCTACTCTACAAAAATCTTTAAAAAAATTTCTACTGGACTAAGAGGAAAAAATTGTATGACTGTTTGAAATTTAAATATTTACGAAACTGCATAAAATAGCGATTTATTCTCAGACGATTTTAAATATTTGTTATAATTCAAAAAGTATAAGTCGCAGATTTTTGAAATTTCTACCAGCTGTTAAGATTGGTATTTCTTTTATGCAATATTTTTTTCAAAATATTATATTGATTTTTAAGCCACCTATAGTCATTTAAAATATTCGATTTTTTTACATTTTATTTTTATAATCGGTGATAAAAAAAATTTGGCTTCTACAAAATACTTGAAAATTTAATCGAAGATTCCACAGAAGTAGTTCTTAATGTCATTCAAAAATTATTAAAATCCATAGGCACAAATTTTTTTTATAAGCGTTTGAACATCGAATATTGACATAAAATTACATGTAAAATATAATATAATGTAGAATGTTCTAGACTGACAAATGATATCGGTTTTTTTAAAATGCCCTAACTCAAAAACGAAAAACCGCAACAACTTGAAATTATCATTAAATCTTTATATTGACGTTTTCTATACATGGTTAAAATTTCAAAGTATTTTGACATATTTTGACTTATTTATAGACAATTTAAATTTTCGGTTTTTCTAAATTTTTCGTTTAAAAATAAAATATACTTATATAATATTTATAAATAACATTTTATTATATTCTAGACTAACATATGAACTCCGTTCAGAATCGTTATTCGTATACAATGATATCTATCATTGCATTCAAATTTAACAAATCCATTATAATAATGACCTATCCTATAAGCGAGGTGCACTCCACCCCTAACTGTACAGCAGAGCGAGGCCCATCCGGTTCTTTTTTTTTTATTTATTTTTTATTATTGTGTCTGACGACACCTTTTTTGGCAGTAAAAATGCTTCGATTTGCCTAAGTAGCAACTTTTCTGAAAGGAAAGTGAATGTAGATAGTATTTTGGCTAGTCTATAATCGAACTTTTCAATAATTTTTAAAAAAATCGAAAAAAACGATAAAAAAATTATGAAAAAACGGGAAATTTTACGTAAAATCACGTTTTTACAAATTACAATTTTTTAAAATGCTCTAACTCAAAAACCAAAAATCGCAACAACTTGAAATATTCACCAAATCTTTATATTGGCGTTCTCTATACATGGTTAAGTTTTCAAAGTATTTTGACTTATTTATAGACAATTTAAATTTTCGATTTTTGTAAAATTTTTGTTTTTAAACATCTATAAAATTTAATTGGTTGACCGAAAACTCTTGAAAATTTAATACAAGGTTCATAATAAGTTAAAATTATCGTAACTAAAAAATATCGGTGATCAGTTTACTCAAATTTTTTTTATAAGCTCTTAATGCTCAAATTTGTATAAAGTGTGTAAAAATCACGAAAATTTGCAAGTTATTTTGTAGATAAAAATTCACAAAATTTTTTCTGTTCATACTTAAGGTTCAACATTTTAACACTAGGTTATCTATAAGCTACTCTTCAAAAATCTTTAAAAAAATTTCTACCGTACTTAGAGGAAAAAATTTAATGACTGTTTGAAATTTAAATATTTACGAAATTGCATAAAATAACGATTTATTCTCGAAAGATTTTAAATATTTGTTATAATTCAAAAAGTATAAGTCGCAGATTTTTGAAATTTCTACCAGCTGTTAAGATTGGCATTTCCTTTATGTCATATTTTTTTCAAAATATTATATTGACTTTAGTGCCACTTATAGGCATTTCAAATATTAGATTTTTTCACATTTTATTTTTATAATAGGTGATAAAAAAATTTGGCTACTACAAAATACTTGAAAATTTAATAGAAGATTCCACAGAAGTAGTTCTTAATGTCATTAAAAAATTATTAAAATCCATATGCACAAATTTTTTTTTATAAGCGTTTGAATAGCGAATATTGACATAGAATTACATGTAAAATATAATATAATGTATAATATTCTAGACTGACGAATGATATCGGTTTTTTTTAAATGCTCTAACTCAAAAACCAAAAATCGCAACAACTTGAAATATTCACCAAATCTTTATATTGACGTTCTCTATCCATGGTTAAGTTTTCAAAGTATTTTGACATATTTTGACTTATTTATAGACAATTTAAATTTTCGATTTTTCTAAATTTTTCGTTTCAAAATAAAATATACTTATTAAAATATTTATAAATAACATTGTATTATATTCTAGACAAACATATCATCTCCGTTCAGAATCGTTTTTCGTATACAATGATACCTATCATTGAATTCAAATTTAACAAATCCATTATAATGACCTATCCTATAAACGAGGTGCACTCCACCACCAACTGTACAGCAGAGCGAGGCCCATCCGGTTCTTTTTTAATTTAATGTTAATTTTAGGTGAATACGTGATTGCGTGTTCATGTGTAACTGAGAGTTCTAATTTATGGGCATTATAGGCTATTACAATGTTGTATATTACGATTATCGTATTCTATCTTTCGACTTTCTTCCAACTATTTGGAGCCGATTATCCTTATCCTAAACTTACACTCGTCTTCATTAGGTATATACATCCCCTACGCCAAAGGCGTATTTGAGGGGACATGGGACCCCCATTCTTCGTATTTTATACTTTTTTTTATTATTGAGTGAATCAACCTCTAAATTTTCTCACTTTTCACGCACAGATACTTGGTATGATTTGATTTGATTGATTTATAATATTTGTGTTATATCTCCCCATATTAACCCATAAATCATCTTACGTGTGTCTTTGGTACTATCCCACAATGCATTTTAATATATTATTATTTATAACATGCCCCCTCTTTGAAATTTCCTGGGCACATGTGCACCACTGTATTTATTTGTTTTTTAAGGGTATTTGTACGATGGGTATGGTCGAATTGCAGTTATTTTAGTCGAACTGCACTTGGGATTACAAAAGGTACTGGTCGAACTGCACTCGGATAAAAAGCAGGTAGAGGTCGAATCACACTCAAAAAAGTATTTTAATAAAATTATCATGCATTTGAAGGGGTTAAACATTTAGTATAATTTAGTAATCATTAGCAAGCATGATTGAAATAATTATTTTATACATCACATTATGTTAATTATATATATTATATTATACGTATTATTATTATTATAAACTTTTTTTTTTTAATCGTCAAATTTAATTATTGTCATTATTATAATTAATTTTTTGTCATTTTCGGTGACAACAATATTATCTGCGTTATCTAAGTAGCACAAACTAATATATAATACTATTAAATAACTACGCTGTAGAGTTCTTCAACAGAAAGATAAGATTCGTAATATTTTTAACGGGTTTACCGTTTAACTCTTTTTTTGAACGAGTGCAGTTCGACCACTACCTGTTTTTTACCCGAGTGCAGTTCGACCATTACCTTTTTTCAATCCAAGTGCAATTCGACCATTTATTTGTAGGTAATAAGTGCAATTCGACTATCCCGTGTACGATTACGTTTTTAGTGTATTTTTGTGCCCCCTCCCCATTATTTATAACTAAATACGCATCTGCTCTATGCACACACCAAAAGCCCTCATATCATTCTCAATCATATTAAACCTTCTCTTTTTTGGTCTTCCTCTTTCTCTTTACTCTTCAACGTTTATTTTCATAACCACTCTTACTACTTTTGTTTCCTCTTCCCTCATCACATGTCCAAACCATCTCAGTCTATTTTCTCTTATTCTTCCACTATCAACGCCACACCATTATATTAGAGATTATCTTATTCTATATGAATAAAGTAATATTTTTGCAATTTTTTAATTCAGGCTGTTATTTATAAAACAAAATTTTAAATTAAGACATATAATAATATTAAATCACTAAAGAATTTATAACATTAATATCTCAATGCAAGTATGTAACTATAAACGTAATAATTAGAATCTAAAAATAACTTCTTATTATGTCTTTTACCCGTTACATTTTTAATTTAAAAAATAGCTGGCTTCTAGCCACTTGCTAAACTACGGTGGTTTTTAGATGCAATACAAATATTTGGAAGTTCTCCAAAACTTCCTATCCAAATAGTATGCAAAGTAAATTTGTTTTTGTTTAAAATTTAACAAAATCGTAATAAGTTTTTGATTTGTTGTTGTTGATTACCTATATTTAAATTAATAATAAAAGCTTTAAATGCATTATAAAAAACTAACCGGATGGGCCTCGCTCTGCTGTACACTTGGGGGTGAAGTGCGACTCTTCATAGGATAGGTCATTATAATGGATTTGTTAAATTTGAATTCAATGATAGGTATCATTGTATACGAAAAACGATTCTGAACGGAGATGATATGTTAGTCTAGAATATAATACATTGTTATTTATAAATATTGTAATAAGTATATTTTATTTTGAAACGAAAAATTTAGAAAAATTGTCTATAAATATGTCCAAATACTTTGAAAACTTAACCATGTATAGAGAACGTTAATATAAAGATTTGGTGAATATTTCAAGTTGTTGCGGTTTTTGGTTTTTGAGTTAGAGCATTTAAAAAAAAACGATATAATTTGTTAGTCTAGAATATTAAACATTATATTATATTTTACATGTAATTCTATGTCAATATTCGCTATTCAAACGCTTATAAAAAAAATTGTGCCTATGGATTTTAATAATTTTTGAATGACATTAAGAACTACTTTTGTGGAATCTTCTATTAAATTTTAAAGTATTTTTTAGTAGCCAAATTTTTTTTATCACCGATTATAAAAAAAAAATGTAAAAAAATCGAATATTTTAAATGCCTATAAGTGGCTTAAAAATCAATATAATATTTTGAAAAAAATATGACATAATGGAAATACCAATCTTAACAGCTGGTAGAAATTTCAAAAATCTGCAACTTATACTTTTTGAATTATAAAAAATATTTAAAATCGTTTGACAATAAATCGCTATTTTATGCGATTTCGTAAATATTTAAATTTCAAACAGTCATAAAAGTTTTTCCTCAAATTCCGGTACAAATTTTTTTAAAGATTTTTGAAGAGTAGCTTATAGATAACCTAGTGTTAAAATTTTGAACATTAAGTATGAACAGAAAAAATTTTATGAATTTTTATCTACAAAATAACTTGCAAATTATCGTGATTTTTACATATTTCGTATAAATTGGAACTTTGAGCACTTATAAAAAAAAATTGTGACTTACGATTATAGATTTTTTTTTTATCAGTTAAGGAGCAACTTATAAGAAACCTTGTATTAAATTTTCAAGATTTTCTAGGCAGCCAAAAAAATTTTATCGTTATTTAAAAAAAAAATACTTAAAAATATTGAAAATTTCAATTGTCTATAAATAGCTTCATAAAAGTCAAAATACTTTGAAAATTTAATGGTGTATAGAGAACGCTAATCTAAACATTTGGTGAAAATTTCAAGTATTTACATCGATTAGTTTTTGAGTTATAGCAAAATAAAAAATTTGATTATGTCAAAAACTGGTTTTGCGTAAAAACTCCCGTTTTTCCCAAATTTTTTTATGGTTTTTCCCGTCGCATTTAAAAAATATTGGAAATTTTTAACTTTTGACCCCCCAAAGTACCAAATAGATTCACTTTCCTTTCAGAAAAGTTGCTACATAAGGCAATCGAAGCATTTTTACTGCCCCAAAACGTGTCGACAGACACAAAAAAAAAAAAAAAAAAAAAAAACACACATCATTGTAAAATCAATACATTCTTCACTCCGTTCAGAATCTAAAATAGTAAGTATAATATAAAAGTTTATATGTTATATAATATCAGTCTATTTTAGTTTTTTTGGTTAAACTGGTAATCATGTAATTTTTCCTTTTTTCAATTTTTTTTTGAAATACTCACTCTTTCAGTCTCTTTATCACGTTCTTCGTCTCTTAATTTACTAGCAGATTCGACCATACTCTGAGCTATTTTGATTTCAATCAAATCATTTTTTACAATAGCTTTTTAATCTTACATTGGCATCATTGATCAGATGCTTTTTTAAGATTTTTTTGTTCAGACTTAAGCTGGTCTTCTAATTTAATAATATTTTCTCCACAGTTATTTATGGCTTCAAGGTTTCTTTTCTGTTCTTCATCTTCTTCTTCTTTTTTAATTTCGGCTTGTTAGATTCTTTAAGTTATTTTTTTTGGTTATTCAGATATGCCATATAATTGTGTTTAGCTAAAATAAAAATAAAAACACACATCATTGTAAAACCAATAGATTCGATCACTCCGTTCAGAATCTAAAACTAGCTGAAACACCGGTGCACTTTGTAGCGCGTTAAAAATCCTACCTCTTATATGTCTCAAACTGTATGTTAAATTCGTTAATAATTTATTTCGCACTAATTATTATTATTAAAATAAATATAATATAAATAACAAATTATTAAAATTTCCATTGTAAATATCAAAATGTCTGCTTGAGCACCTCCCAGTGTACTATCACTTTTTAACTTAGCCTATCTTCTGCCAGTAGGCAGGTCTAATATATCTCTGTATCAAATTATATACGATATAAATTATATACTCGTATAATACTATGTTGTTGATTTCGATTCCATCGATTCTGTTCAACTCCATTTCACGCTTTGCGTTGCTCGTCAATTTGACTTGCTTTTTTATATTTTTGACTCGCAGAATTGTGAGTTCTGCGACGTAAGTTTATATGTTTAATTGCTAGCATTTTTAAAAATAACCATACCAAAAATCTTTAAAAAATGATTAACACTTATCAATAAACTGACTGTACTGTGGAATTTTGTCGGTTGCATCCAGAGATTTTAAATAACCTAGATAACTAACTCTCCGTTATCATTGAAGCCACAACATACCGGCCAACTGATAATGCCGCCATTTGCAAAAAGGTCAATATGTCAATATCGTGTAATGAATCATTACTAATGATGTACCTACTGTCAGAGACTGACTTTAAATTTAAGTAATAAATAATTTAAAATCTTTGTGTACTAGTGAAAAGTGAAAACAAAATAATTTAGTTTCGATTTCAATCATGCCAGTTGCCTGTGCAGCTTATGGCTGTAGTAATAGGCGTAAACCACATTTTACAATTTTTCTTCTTTTCCATATCTTGGTTGTATGATTCGTGGTAATATTAATGATTTGGTTTCGTACTTTCTACATGGAGATAAAAAACAAAAGATTTATTTTATCCCTGACGCTTGCCATATGCTAAAACTAGCACGTAATGCATTAGGCAATTGTAAGCAAATTAAAAGCAAAGATGGTGTAATAGATTGGAAATATATTGAAGCTTTACGTAAGATCCAAGATACTATAGGCCTAAAGTTTTCTAACAAGTTATCTAAAGCCCACATTGAATGGGAAAGTAATAAAATGAAGGTAAAACTAGCAGCGCAAACACTTAGTTCTTCAACTGCAGATGCCCTAGAATTTTTAAAAAATGAAAATTTTCCAGAGTTTACTCATTGTGATGAAACTGTTAAATTTATTCGAACAATCGATAGATTATTTGATTTTCTTAATAGTAGACTTCCATTTGCTAAAGGGTATAAAAAACCAATCTATGCTAACCAAATAGAGTATCTGGAAAAATCTATATTACTATTGATACAGTATTTATTCACACTAACTGATCAAAATGATAATCCTTTGTATGTAGGTTTATTATTATTGGACTTACTATTTCTGTACTTTCTGTATTTTCTGTTGCTAAAGAATTATTGCCTAATAATAAATTTTTGAAATATATCTTGACTTACCGTTTTTCGCAGGATCATATAGAATTATTATTCTCTCGTATAAGAAAAAGGTATGGCCTAAATAACAACCCAAACGTACTCCAATTTAAAACTGCTATGAAGCAAATAATTTTAAAAAATAGCATTACCCCTTCACCAAGTGCAAATAGTATTGCTCTTGATGATGATCTGTTGGGAACATTTTTGAGATTAAATGGGCACAAAAAAAGGTACACCTTACTGAGTCAAATGTTAGTGATCAAGGCATTGAGAGTATAGAAAACAATTGTGATGAGCTAGGTAATGAGATGTTATTAAATAAAATATCAATTATGAATAAGGATAGCTCTAATTTATATGATCAAAAATTAAATATATTATATTATATAGCAGGCTTTGTTGTAAGAACAATTTCACAAAAAGTCTTCTGTATTTCCTGCAAAAAAAGCTTATTACAAAAACAAACAGATCATAACTATGTTCAAAATGATTTTTATACAAAATTTGTTGATATTAAAAATTATGGTGGTTTAGTTTCTGCATCATCTAGTGTTTTTGAAATAATTAAAGAGACTGAGAAAAGAATTTTTATTTTAACTAATAACTTAGGCAATATGAATATTACAAAAATATCAACAAAAATTATAATATTAGTTAAAAACTATTTTTCTCAGAATTCTCAAATATTTGGTGAATTAGATTGTGAAAATGAAAATATGTTGGCAAGCCCACATAAATTAGAACTAATTAAATTAGTTGTTAGCATGTACTTAAAAATAAGATTTCATGCATTTGCAAAAAAATATTCTTTGGCTATAAATTGCACTAGTAAAAGAAATAAACTCAATAAACTTGTGTTGTTTTTAAACCAATAATTTATAACATGAAGGTAACAAATGTATAATTTGTGGAATGTATATTTTATAGTTTGTATAATTTATAATTTGTATTGTGTATAATTTATAATTTACTATGTGTAGTACGATATTCTATATGAACTATACATTTATACCTAATCTGTATAAAAAATAATTAAGGACATTTTTAATCTAAATAATAAAAAAATCAGTTTTACTATATCCAGCGGCATAATATCTTGACCTCTTTACAAATGGCGGACGTTTACAACAACTGGATTCAGATTATGTGATAGGTGATATTGATAGTTAGTTATCTAGGTTATTTAAAATCTCTGGTTGCATCTGTTTTATACGATAAACTGTAATTATGTAATTCCGTAACCAAAGGAATGCATATATATTTATACACATCGATAAAACAAAAAAATGGTCAGGTTGCAGTTAGCTATATAGGTATACAATTTACACGGTTATATTAGTTTTTAATTTTCCGTGCAACTTTCTTAATTTTTCTTACATAAAAACTTTGTCCTTATAATTACGAAAAATTAAAAAAAAAATTGAGCCAAATTGGTCCAGTCGTTCTCAATTGATGAATTGTTTTACATTTTTGGCTCCATTTTTTTAAATATAGATTTTCATCTTTTTCTAGTATTTACATTTTAAATTTATACTGATTATTTAAAATAAACTACCTATAATTTGTGACCTTATGTTTATTATACTTAGTACTAAAATAATATTTTGTATTAGTAAATCATGCATTGTTAATTTCTTAATAATTAATTTAAAAAACGTATTATGATGTAAAATTTAAATTACATTTTTAATATTTGTAAAAATATATCAATATAATATTTATTTGTATGTATTTATTTAAAATTATTTAGGAATGAAAATGAAAATACAGAGGAAAAAGAAAAGAAAAGTTCCATTAACTATTACAAACGCCCAAGAACAAAATATAATTGTGAAAGTCAATGTATGTATTTTGTAATCTATTATTAAAACATATATCTATTTAATATTAAAATATTTTTTATTTCAATTCAATTTATATCAGTACATGATTTTTAATGGCTAACAGCTACTGATTTTATTTACATTTTAATAGCAATGTCTTCTAAATAATACAAAACATTTTTCAACATTTTATTTCAATTTTATTTTTATCCATACTTTTAAATTTTTATAACAATTGATATTTGATATTTCCCTTAATACCTAATTATTGATCCCTATTTTCATATATGGTTGCCACTATATAAATTATAGATAGCTCTGATCAGTCATATTTATATGGTATCCAGTTCTGGGTACTTATTATTAATTGTAGTGGTCTGCTATTAAACTATTAATAATTTTCATACTAGAAACGTCGCTGCCTTTTTTCATTGTTGGCTTCAAGTTACAGCTCCCTAGCTCTTTATAATCAAATTTTGTTTATCTGATAAAAATAATTTTATCACCTTTGAAAAATATATTGCTTTATCTACTACTCAAACTATATCTTTATTCATAGTTCATATAATACCTATTTTTTACCATATTTTGTATTGACCATAAATTTGTGGTCACAAAATGCTCATTGTTTTAAAGTCACTACACATTTGATAATTCCGTATGATACACAAAAATAGGCTCTGAATTCATGAATTCTATGAATTATAAGGTTTATTATTATTTTATATTAACTTAAAATGAGTGTCTATGATCTAGTCTAATATTTTTTCGTCTTATATTATTACGTGATAAGTTTATTTTTTAGATGATGGTGTAATTCAGCCGCACTGTCATATTACAATCAAATGTACTAAAGAAGTAAGTATATGTTATTTGTTATAATACAAATTTTATAAAATATAAAAAAATTAAAATTTTTAACAAACTTGATTCACTATTTTTATTATAATTATATTTAAAAACAAATATTGTTTAAACATACAGTGATAAAATATGAATTAATATATTTTAGATTGCAGGGTTTAATGGCCTTAGTGAAGCGCTCAAACGATTAGACTTTCGTTCTGCTGTTCATGATGGTCGTCGATTTCATTATATTTGTAAACTTCTTGATCTCCTTGTATCTCATAGACTAAATGCATTATCTGGTTGCGCCCAAAGAGTTCTTTTTAATATAATTGAAGAAGTTGCTCGCCAAGGTTAGCATGAATTTATACTTACTGCTATCATATTCAATAGTTAAAATTAATTTTTTTTTCAGTTTCTCAAAGTCAGCAAAATAAGCATATGTTAGACCGTCTCTTGGGACAACTTCGTCAGGTTGTCGAATTTGCTTGTTGGGGAAGACCATTAGGATCAACTATTTTGTGGGAGCAACATTTGAATACTATTAACCGTATTCATGAAATAGCTGACCGTATTGAAATCCGCCCAGTAATATTAATTTTAATTATTATTGAAATTGTTTTTTTAATGTTAAATTATATCTTTAGCCTAGTGATAATGAAAAACCTCAATTTGAGCAATTACCTGAAGAGTGTGTACGTGAAGTATTGTTAAGATTAACTGATCATCAAGATTTGGAGCGTTCAGCTCATGCATGGGGTGTAATGGCACGTTTAGTTGATGAATTACGTATTTGGCGTGAGTTATGTCAATTCCATTTCAGTCCTCGTCAAATACAGTCTGTAATTGATAACTCACCTAGTACTAGTGAAGATTGGCAGTTAATATATCACAAGTTAAGAAAGTAAGTTCATTATATATTGAATAATACTTTAATTATTTACTTAATGTACAACCACATAATCATAGATGTTATGGACTACGAGAAGAGTATGCTGAGATGATACAGCTATGTCGAAATTGTCGATGTTTATTTTGGCATAGTATTGGACATCCATGTATTGCAGATACTGATCCAAATTTTATGGAAAAACTTGAAGATGTTGATAAAAGTTCATTATATGTACCTATACCACCTCAAGCTTTTCTTAAATTTTTTTCACTTTAAATTAATTTGTTAAGTATAGAAAACGGTCTGGTACAGTTTATAAATATAGTGTTACTAATTACTTTAGAGTTTTGAATTTACTTGATTAATCATTTGCCTAACTTAATTTATAGATATTGGAAAAGTATATGTTTTATATTAATATTAACTGAAATTGTAGAGTAAAATATATTTAAAATAAGAAAACTAAAAAATATGTATTTTTCTAGAAAATATATGCATATGATATATATGACAATTCTTACTAAATCACTTAAAAAGTATTTCATAGATTAGTTTTCTTAATTTTAAGTACAAAATTATTCATTTGAAATTTTAATTTTCCTATGTATTATTTTTTGTGCAAGACAACTATTTTTTTTTTCTAGTCATTTTTTATTAATGTCTTAATTATTTTTTCTTCGTCAATCTTAGACTGTTAGTTAAAAAACAGCATTAAAACAGATTGAAAAAAGATCTGGTCCATTTAACAATGAATATAATTGAAATAGTTAAAATTGTTTTCTATAGTACTTATTTGTAAAAAACATGTATCAAATATTTTTATTCTTAATATATATTTTAATAATAATTTTATTATTTATAAATCAAAATTATCATTATAAGTCATTTGGAAAACATTCTTTTAATTTTAATATATAAATAATAATAAAAAAAAAAAAGCTTATATGTGTTATATTATAGTTTAGAGCAGCGTTTCCCAAACCATGGGTCGCGAAAGTTATTTGATGGGTCGCGACTCGTGGTTACGATTATAGTTATTTTAGCCGTAAATTGATAAATGCTTATGTTATATTTTATTTCATACTCTAAATTATATATGTAAAGTCTAACTAGTATTGTAGAATAAATGACGTAAAGTTATTACGATTATGGAATATTTTTTATCCATCGGTAAAAAACAGCATCCAGAATCAAAATTCACACTAAGTTCAGCAATAAATTCAGCAATTTTCTATTATACTAAATTTTTGAATTTTTTTTATAAGTAATTTTATTTATTTATTAAGTTATTATTATTCAGTATATTGTATTTTATAAAAAACTCAATGATAAAATAGATTATAATAAAAATCTTATTTATTTACAGCATACTTTTTTTTTTAACGAGGGGTCGCGTACCTAATAAAGATTGAATTTATGGGTCGCCATTACAAAAAGGTTGGGAAACGCTGGTTTAGAGTATTATTATATTTGTAAAATTAGACTGCTTTCTAATTAAAAATTCATTGTCAGGTGTATAAGTATCTGGTACAAAGTCAATAAAATTGCAACTGAATTTGAAAAAGTTAATTTGTAATTTTAGAGTATATATACTTTGTATATAACTGAGAATGAAACTTTAATTTGAAACTGATCGTACTTCACATTTATAATAATACACTGGGTTAAGCTATTATTTATTCATTTCTGTATATAAAATATTTGTTTATTTATATATTAATTGACAAGTATTAACCATTTTAATTTAATTTAATTTAATTTTTTATTATTTTATTTTAAATTTTAGTTAATTTTTATTTTATTTGTTTATAATAATTTAAGAATATTGTTCTTGTAATCTACCATTATTTCAGGATTTTCCCAGTATTTACCTTTGCCCTTCTGCTCTTCATTGATATAGAATATTTCTCAATCAAATATAAAACAATTCACCAAATGTATTTACATTAGTACACACTAAATATATTTTACATAATTTTTATTGTTTTTTTTTAAAAAAAATAAAGTATTATTTTAACTAATTTATTTAATCTTGGTTCTATATTAAAGTGTTGGTTCAATAAATATTCAATATTTTTAACCTAAGCTTTGAAAAACAAAATAAAATTATTAATAATAATATAGTTGAATATATTTATAAAGAAATATTAAAGTTACAAATAATAATTTATTATTAAAACTTATTAGTCTATAATTTTAGTTCTGATATTTTAAGTATGACTTTTTCTCAGCTTATATTCAGTAGTGCAGTTATATTGACTGTTTTTATTCTTCATGACTAACTAAATTATAATAACATAAATATATATATACTATATTCTATATTATAATTATGTTTTTATAGCATTAAAATTATCAAAACTTTTAATATAAAAAAGTGTTTATTTTGTTCAACACAATATGATAAAATATAACTTATTAGACACCAGTTCAAGGTTTAATTAAATAAAAATAAAAATATAGGTAATTCTTGTCTAATATTAGTTTTTTGGTAACTTAAAATATAATCAATTTAAATTTAACTAATAAGTATAACAATTGAAAATAAATTACAACATATAGAATAAGTTTAAATTATGTAATATGGGATTGCATATACCTAATGTTATTAATGCACAGTATTTGTATGCTCATGTATTTCTTATGTTTTATTCATTCAAACCCTATATATACTATAATACAAATTATACACCTTGAAATTATAAAAATATTTTGTTTATAGGATTTAATAGTAAAACTAATTATGCAATTATAATAGCAAAACAAATATTACCTAAAGGCTAAAATGTATAAATTGTTCTTTGTGTTTTTTTATATTTTCAAAGTTTAAGTAAATTTTGAGAAATTGGTTTTCCTAATTAAAGAATTGTTTTTGTAATTTATTTTATGTAATAAATGTATAATTTGCTGTGGCAGATATTTAGATGTAATTTTATTTATTAAATTTTAATTATGAATGTAATGAAACATTTTCATGTTTTTTGTTGTGAAAATACATTTGATTTTGTGATTTATTATTAATTAATATATATATATATATATATATATATATATATATATATATATATATATATATATCTTTTTTTTATTTTTAAATTTGTTATGAGAATTTGCCTTAGAATAGTCATTTTTATTTTGTTAAAGCCATTTTGTTTCTTGTTTTATTAACAATGTTAGTTTATTAAACTATTTTTCTTTTTAACTTAGTTCATTTATTTCTTTAATGACCAATCTATCAAAACTTAATTTTACGACCTTCAATAATTTAGTTTATATTAAATTATTTACATCAAAAGTATGCTCTACTATATCGATGGTTATCCATCGTATCGTTGTAGAGACACTGACCATGGTGGTCAATCACATCAATTACGCATGTAAAACGGTACAACAGTTAATATTAAACAGTAATATTAACAATTACTTGATGATTCCGTCCGTACTCACCATCGGACCCGGACATTTCGCCGCACCGTTTCGCTGCAAACTCTTTCGCCGTCGGACTATTCGCCGCCAGACTATTCGCCGCAACCGCTTACCCGTTGGACTACTCGCTGTCGGGTTATTCGATGCAAAAAGAACCTCCCCACGAAATATTATAACCAATAATGTACTTAAATTATTAAAGGGATTTTAAATTATTAAAAAAAAAAAGGTGCTCGGTAAACTAGACTTGTTCCTATTAAAGATTAATAAACAACAATACTAAGGTTATATTTTTTCAACAGGGACGGCGGCGAGGATGGGCGATCGCCCACCCAGGATAAGTTCTCGCCCCTTGGATATTTTAACTCCTATTAACTGATGTGTGACCGTGGAACATTAGACAAAGCTAAGTTCCCCAACTATTATAACATAAATTATACACAATTTTTGAACACAAGTACTATTCTGAGATATCGATTAACTGGACAATGGCCAGCTGATTTTCTCATAATTTTAATCGACGATCATTCAACAATCACTGTAACGCTATACTTTATAGTTTAAACTAGTGATGGGCATAATCGAGATACATAATCGAGATATCTCGATTATGAAAATAATCGAGATATCTCGATTATGAAAATTATATTGATTATATAATCGAGATATTTCGATTACGAAAATAATATCTCTATTATATTATAATCGAATGATTATATTATATTCGAATGATTTATTATAATCGAATCATACTTTCTAATGATATCTCGTTTATTAAGTTTATTTTTAAAACAATGAATTCTTAGCCTCAAAATAGTCAAAATGTTAATAATCGGATATAAATTATTTGGAATGAATGAATGACGTCCATGAAACGAGGGAATTTAACTAATAAACTATAATAAAACTATTATTAAATTGTTGTTGACTTAATGGGTAATATATTTTTCTAACCATAGGATTATTTGGTAGGACATAGCTATAGTAAAGTTGTTGATATTTACCAAGTATAAATAATGTAAAGATAACATAAGAAAAAGAAACCCGTCTATTGTTATTATTCGATATTTCATTCAAAACAATTCGATTATTTTGAACGAGTGATATCTCGATTATTAATATTTCATTTGGACATTTCGAATGATTATTTCGAGTGATATCTCGATTATTAATATTTCATTTGGACATTTCGAATGATTATTTCGAGTGATATCTCGATTATGAAAATGTCTCGATTACTAATCATTCGATTATTAAAATCATTCGATTATGCCCATCACTAGTTTAAACAGTTTACTAGTGTGTTTATTTTTGATAGACGAATTATTTTATAATCGTAAATAATAAATAGGATGACTATCTTGAATCTTCATTGTTCGCTCTACGTTATCGATAAAAGTGGCACGATTCAAAATATTTAAAAATAGTAGCGTTCGCCTATTAGCTGGTTTCCCCGACTTTGCACGACATATTTTGTTCATTATATATGTATGTTTGTACAGACCCGGATTGAACCGGCGAGCTACCGAGAAAATCTCGGCGGGCCGCGTAGTAAAATTTGGGCCGTTATTATTTTTGGACAAAAGTATTCTAGTATTTCTAGATAGTGATATAATAAAATATATATAGATCCAAGTACACGGTTTAAACAATAATTGCGTCAGCTGTATAAATGTATAATACTGATGTATAGTGTATTGGTTATTTGATTCTCAAGAATAAAATTGTCAATCGATAATACAGCGTATCAGTATGTACCAAGTAAATAATAGTTGTGTGCTGCGTCCTGCCAGCATGTTTATAAAAATAAATATAATTCCAATTGACCGTATTATTGACGTCCGTGAAGTTGGCCCCCCCACTTCCACCCAAACACATCAAATCACTTTAGAAAATTTGCTATTAATTTGCTAGAATTTGCTATGTCGTTTTTAGAATTTGCATGCCTCTAGTTTTTCCGGAAAAAAATGTTTTTACTTGGGGGGGCTAACTTCACGGTGACCCCCCCACTTTCACCAAGACACATCAAACCACTTCAGAAAATTTGCTATTAATTTGCTAGAATTTGCTATGTCATTTTTAGAATTTGCATGCCTCTAGTTTTTCCGGAAAAATTGTCTTTACTCGGGGGGGCTAACTTCATGGAGGCCTCCCAATTTCACCCAGACACATCAAACTACTTTAAAAAATTTGCTTTTAATTTGCTAGAATTTGCTATGTCGTTTTTAAAAAAATGTTCATGGATTATTGTGTATAAAATTACATACATTTGGGTGCAACAACCAGTTATAAGTTGATAACAAATACTTTTACATATATATAAATAATTAATACTTCAACTTATAGACTTTTTCATAGTTTATAAATGCTGTAAATTTATTAATTTTATTTGGATAAAGTACAGTACTAAATCAAAAAAATTAAATAATAATTTAAAAATAAAAAAAATCTTATTATGTAAATAATAACTAATAATATTAATAAATTAACGTAGTAACCTATATTATAATAAATCTTTATAAAAACTCTTTTCTCCTATAAGTTTTTTAAACTTTTTAGTTTGACCTTATATACACAAGAAGATATGGAATTATATTTTTGTCCTTCGTATTTGAAAACTTAATAATTTTTTTCAAAATGTCATTATGAAGTTCCCATTCTTTCTCTGATCTTCTAATATATGCTACGTAATGACTGAATGCTATGGCCCTGTAAAATATGTAACTAAAAATATTATGTATAATTATTAGTTGAATGAAATTATATCAAGTGTTGAATTTCAGCTTGGTGAAAATAAATAAATAATATACTTATTTACATATAACATTTATACTAACCTTTGCATATTTATTTTGAGATTTACTGGAAAATCTTTCAAATTGAACTGTTGTTTGTCAGTAAATATGTCGGTTTAAATGAACAAATGATACTTTAAGATTCTTAATGAACTGATGACTCCACAACACAATTCTTCTTGGCATTCATTTGTTTTTTCTTCTATGTACTGGATAAGACTTGATTGTAATGAATTAAATCCATTTCCTATTAATTGCATTATAATTGTTGGGCAACTGTAAGTTTTTGAAATATTTTTACATTGTTTATTTGAGCATTGTAAAAATATTTCAAACATGTAATGTACTCTTCAGCCGATGGTTCATCTTTGAGTAATTTTGTAATTATAAATGAAACATTACATTCTGTATTAATCAGTTTTATGTTGGTAACATTCAAATCTTCATCGAAAATGCTTTTTAGTAGAACAAATCGTTCAATGTATGTTTTTTTTGATGTTTTATGTTCAGCTAATTCTTTACAAAAACGTAACATTTTATTGTTACTTTTGTTAATAAATTCTTTGTATATACTAATATCAATGTATGCAATTACTATTATTGATGAAACTGAATCAAATGGGCATGTATTATGTAATAGATATTCATTTTTGTCATATCGCAATACGATAGTGTACCAATAGTGTAGATAAATTACCATTTATAAGTAGAGTATCCAATGATCAGTGTTGGGAATAGATAACTAATAATTTATCTAGATAAAGATAAAGATGACTATACTAATTCTTATCTAGATACAGTTAAAGATAGTTATACTAAATTTCATCTAGATAAAGATAAAAATAAGTACATTTTTATCTAAATAAATATGAGATAATTTTGAAAATATTCGGGATACTACAGCCAACAGATATTAGGTAAAAAATTCATAATTAAAAATATTTTAAAATAAATATCATTTTTTCAACTCATTTCAAATATTAATAAACATAAAATATAAAATAATTTTTTTTTGAAATAAACTTCATAAGAAGATGCCAAATCATTCTCTAACTTAATATTAAAAAAATCTTAGATTTGAAAAATAAAATAACAATACATTTCTGTCTTTTTTTTAACAAATTTCAAACATTTTGAAAATAAACATATAATATAAAGAGTTATTTTTTTAAAATAAACTTTATAAGAAGATTGTCATCTTGCCAGTTATTATCTGTGAAATAGGTATATAGATGTACAGAAAAATGTAAAAATGAAAATATAAAAACATTTTAAATTTTCAAATTTTATTTTTATTCTATTTAAATAAATTATCTAGATTGGTACTCATAGATAACAAGATTTTTATCTAGATGAAGATAAAGATAACTGAATATAAATTTATCTAGATAAGATAAAATATAAATAATTTTTATTTAGATAACTTATCTAGATGCATTTATCTAGATATTTCCCAACACTGCCAATGATGAACGTGTTGACGGAATACTAACTCTTTCGATTTCTGGATGTGAATTCATATATTAAGTTGTTTTTTGTTTTTTTATATTTAATTGGTACCGGACAAACTATTGTATTCTCTCCATAACCACACCTATTTTCAACAGCATTGAAAGAAGACTCTGAGTTTTTTCAAGAATTTAGATCATCATTCGTAGTGAGTGAGTTAGGATCGTTGTTAGAATTCTTATAGATACTATAACTGTTGGTTGGTATTAGAATTATTGACTTAATGGACTTGCATCGTTTGAATCTGAATCGTTGATATCATTTATAATTAAATTATTATCCATCAGTTTCGCACAAAAATAAACAAAAGTCACAATAGTCAACTAACCGTGTATACAAATACAGTGTATAAATCAGGATTTATCTGATTGTTGCGCCAAAAATAAAAATAATTATTATAAGCTATGTTTATACTTAGAAAATATAACTGGTTGTTGCACCCAAATGTATGTAATTTACACAATACACGCAATTATCCATAAAAAATTTAATTTTCAAAAATAAGTGGATTAATCTGGTTGTTGTTTAAGACCTTCAGTTATAAAATAAAATATAAAATTTCATATAAAATAATATAATAATGTAAAAATGAATAAATGGTAGAACATTGTATAGTACAAGGATCCTTAAAATTATTTATAAAATTCTAGCAAATAAATAGCAAATTTTCCGAAGTGGCTTGTTATGTCTGGGTGAAAGTGGGGGGGGGGCTACCGTGAAGTTAGCCCCGCCAAGTAAAAACATTTTTTTCCAGAAAAACTAGAGGCATGCAAATTCTAAAATCGACATAGCAAATTCTAGCAAATGAATAGCAAATTTTCTGAAGTGGTTTGATGTGTCTGGGTGAAAGTGGGGGGGGGGCACCGTGAAGTTAGCCCCCCCTAGTAAAAACATTTTTTCCCAGAAAAATTAGAAGCATGCAAATTCTAAAAACGACATAGCAAATTCTAGCAAATTAATAGCAAATTTTCTGAAGTGATTTGATGTGTCTGGGTGAAAGTGGGGGGGGGGGGGCACCGTGAAGTTAGCCCCCCCTAGTAAAAACATTTTTTCCCAGAAAAATTAGAGGCATGCAAATTCTAAAAACGACATAGCAAATTCTAGCAAATTAATAGCAAATTTTCTGAAGTGATTTGATGTGTCTGGGTGAAAGTGGGGGGGCCAACTTCACGGACGTGTATTATTGTATGTATTTTCCCACAATTATCGTAATATCGTCCAACGACCAACGGGTAACAATTCATGGAACTCACACATCCTACGTACTCTACTACACAACACAAGTTTACATTTTACATTATTATTACTTATTGACTTATTAGTTATTTGAAATAACTTGATAAATGATAATTTAGTTTTTTCTACATCGACTACACACTACACAGTCCTGAATCAAAAAGGTTACATGTTTTTATGTTTATTGTGGTTTAGTGCGTCTTAACATTAAAATATTTTGTTCGCCGTACTAAATATATACTAATATACGAGTATACGACTATACTAGGTAATATAGGTACTGTTACGTGCCACCGGCTAGATTACAACTTGTGCAGTCGATGATGAATTTTCTTCTTCTTCTTCTTCTTCTACTTCGCCTTCCTCCCAACTATTTGGGGTCGGCCACCCTTGTCCTACACCTCCACTTTACTCGGTCAATCACATCTCCTCTACACACACCGACAGCCCTCATGTCATTCTCCAAAGTCTCCAACCATCTCTTTTTTGGTCTTCCTCTTCCTCTTTTCCCTTCAACGTCCATCTTCATAACCACTCTTACTGCATTCGTTTCCTCTCGCCTCATCACATGCCCAAACCATCTCAGCCTATTTTCTCTCATCTTGTCCACAATTGGTGCTACACCAACACTACCTCTCACGTATTCATTCCTTATTCTATCTTCTCTTGTCACTCCACTCAACCATCTAAGCATTCTCATTTCCGCGACACTCATACTATGTTCTATTCTCCTGTTAACCGCCCAACACTCTGAACCATACAGCATAGTTGGTCTCACTACACTTTTATAAAATTTACCTTTCAGCCTAATTGGAATTCTCTTATCGCATAACACGCCCGATGCTTCTCTCCATTTCATCCACCCGCACTTAATCCTATGTTTTACATCAATGTCAAAGCCCTCATCCTTTTGAACATAAGATCCTAAATATTTAAAGCTCTCAACTTCACCTATCACATCACCATCTATTGTCAGTTGTCTCCTCATTCCTTCAACTTCTTGGTCTCTTTGTCCAAAATCATACTCAATATACTCAGTTTTAATTCTACTAATTCTCAATCCCTTTTCTTCGAGGGCTAACCTCCACTCATTTAACCTATTATTGACAACTTCTAGGTTTTCTCCTATCAGAACTATATCATCCGCAAACATCATACACCATGGTATCTCCTTTGAAACCTCATCCATTACCACTGAGAACAGGTAGGGGCTTAGAGCTGACCCCTGGTGCACACCTACTCCTATACTGAAACCTTCTGATACTCCACACCGACTCTTGACACTAGTACTCGACCCTTCATACATATCCTGGATCAAATTAACATACATTTTTGGGACATTTTTTCTCATTAATGCCCACCTTAAAACTTCCCTTGGCACCCTGTCATACGCCTTTTCTAAATCTATAAACACCATGCATAGTTTTTTATTCTTTTCTCTGTACTTCTCTACTAATTGCCTAACACAAAATAATGGCTCCATTGTCGATTTTCCTGGCATAAAACCAAACTGGTTTCCTGATATCGAGGTCTCACTTCTTATCCTCTTCTCTATAATCTTTTCCCAGATCTTCATACTATGACTCATGAGCTTTATTCCTCTATAGTTCCCACATTCTTGTATGTCTCCTTTTCCTTTAAATATTGGTACAATAAAACTCTTTCTCCAATCTTCTGGCATTTTTCCCTCTATCAGTATCTTATTAAAAAGATTTTTCAACCACCCAATGCTTACATCTCCTAACATTTTCCACACCTCTACAGGTACTCCATCTGGTCCTACCGCTTTTTTCTTTTTCATCGCCTTCACCGCATCTCTCACTTCCTCCTCGCCCACTAGACCAATCAATCCTCCATTCCATGACATACTCTCTAAAACTTCTTTTGGATATTCCTCGTTCAGTAATTTCTCAAAATATTTTTTCCATCTTTTTTTCACATCCTCATCATTTGTTAAAACTCTCTTATCCTCATTTTTTATACACCAGACATCTTGGAAATCCTTGGATCGCTTTTCTCTCACCTTCGCCAGTCTATAAATTTCTTTTTCTCCTTCCTGTGTTCCTAGCCGCTCATATAACTCATCATACCTCTTAAGCTTCACTTTGCTTACAGCACTTTTCACTATTTTACATACATTTTTATACTCTATCCAATCTTCCCTCTTCCTACTTTTCTGCCATACCTTAAATTGCTTTTTCTTACTCGCTACTACCCTCTGAATCTCCTCATCCCACCACCACGTTTCCTTGTCTTCTGGTAAACTAGTTTTGGTTTCACCAACAACCTCGATGATGAATTTTAATTTAATAAAATGTGAGACTTTAACTTTAATACGTTTATTTAAATAATTCAAAGTGTTATAAAAATTCATAAAACAGAGTGACGTGAAGTTGCTTGCAGTTCTGTGACTAGAACTCATCTGATTAGTGGTTGATTCGGACGCTCTTTTATATGGTTCGATTGACGTCATTGGAAAGTTGCACCCGGTTTTTTGGTGATTTCCAGGAATCGGTGTGTGACCTTAGGTGTGGACGCACCTTAACACGATGCTGGCTTTGTAGAAATGCCGCACCTGGTTATCTGGTCAATTCCTTTTTATGATACTGTGGACTCGTTGCCCTTGCTAATTTGATAATTCCCAGGAATAGGTATATGACTTTATACGATGATACCTTATTCGTGGAAATTCTGCACACGGTTTATTGCTGAATCTATTTTTATAGTTCTTATATACTTTATTAGTTTACAATACTTATTTTTAGGTGTGATAGGCACATAATTATGATTAATATAAAGTTTATATCATTATTCTCAGTATTCTAAATATACATGTGGTCATAATATGTTATATGATGTATGGAGGCCCATAACAGTACGCACTATAATATATTTTATTTTGTGCAAATTGTGCAATATTCTCATTTACGTATTTGCAATAATTGCATTTAAAAAGTAGTAGACTGCGCTTGTCATGGATAAAGAAATAAGAAAAAAGAAATTAAAAGGTGGAGCTGAAAAGCTACGAATGAAACGGCATGCTGAACTAAAAGCTGCAGGGAGTGATCCCAAACAAACAAAAATATCATTTCTTAGACCTCCCCAAAAAGGTAAGTTTATTTAATTAATTATTAATATGATTAATAAACTAGTCAATTGATTTATTATTTTAAATATTTCATCTTTTATATTTATTTAAATAAATGCATAATATAGTAGCCAGAAGGTATAGTAAATAGTTTTTATTTATTATTTTTAAAATTTATAATAATTTATTATATTTTTTTCAAAATATAGTTAATGAAAGCATGATTTCATCTTCATCTTCAGATTGCAATGAAAAATCAAAAATTATTGAGTTAAAAAGCCTCAAAATGCACAGATTCCTCAAATTCAAGAATCTCTTTTACCCACGGTTCGTATTTCGTATAAATACATTTAATTACATTTTTTGTTTTAGTAATGTAACTTACCTAATATTTTGTTTTTATTTACTAAGGAATCAAAACTAGATAATTTATCAATATCAATTTTACAGGAATGTCAGGAAATAGAAAGTAGACAATTGGTAGATGATGAAATAGAATATGTACCCAATGGTAACTTGCCACTACTTGATAACTCATCGGTACAGTATAATAGTATAAATTAATTTAATATTTTATTTTGTTTCTTAATTTTAAGAAAATTAGTCTTTCAAATTGCTCTTACACTGAACAATTTATGTTGGGAGAACTTAACTTAGGGATTTATTGTTCTGTTTTAGATTAATGACACAGATAATAAAATAGTTGTTTCAACAGAAATAATTGATATTAATATTTTTAAGAAACCTGAAAGTAAAAACCTACACAACTTTTTTAAATCTCATCCTATACAACCGTTTGAAAATATTTTATTCAACCCAAATAAAGTATACTACCGTGTACACAACAATGTTGCATTTAAGAGAGAGTGGTTAAGTTACTGTAAAGAAAATAATATATTGTTTTGTTCTTTCTGTTTGGCTTTTGGAAAAGAAGACAACCGCTTCACAGTAGGATGTTATGCACTTTCAAGTTTTAACCCATATACTCGAATTAAAGAACATGAAAAATCCATTAGTCATGAAAATAGTAGTAAAGCATTTTTACTTTTTATAAACTCCAATGATATCCGATCAAGACTTGATGCTGTCAGAAGATTTGAAAATGAAAGAAGAAGATCAGTTTTGCAAAGACTTATTGATACAATCAAATTAATTGGAAAACGTGGACTCAGTTACAGGGGCGCAAAAAATGCTGAAGCTGCTTGTACTTTAAATGATTTATCACTAGACCATGGAAATTTCTTAGAAATTATATTATTGTATTATTATTAGCAAAATATGACCCATTGTTAAAAGAACATGTAGACAAGGCAGTAATGCAAAGTCAGAAGTTGTATGAATCCAGAAAAGAAGCTGTACATGCTGGACGTCCTGGTAAATTTGTTACCTTTTTATCAAAAACTACTGCAGATTATGTTATAGATGCAATTAGTGTTTTATTAAAGAAAAACCTTTCAGAAATTATAAAGAAATCTGAATTTTTTAGTGTTCAAATTGATTCAACACAGGATATAAACGTTCATGACCAATTAGCTATTGTTGGTAGATTTGTTACAGATGACGTACAAGAACGTTTAATAGCATTAGTGAACTGTAAATGTGGTACTGGTAAAAATCTATGTGATCTATTATGTAAAGTATTGGAAGATATGAACTTGGATGTTACAAAATGTGTTGGAAGTTCGACTGATGGTGCGAGTAACATGCGTGGACAGTATAATGGTTTTTCAGCATGGCTAAATAAAGTAAGTCCAGACCAAATCCATGTATGGTACTATGCTCATGTGCTCAATCTGGTAATGATTGATACATCTAACGTTACTTGTGAAAGTAATTCTTTATTCGGTTTATTAAACTCTATTGCTGTGTTTGTTAGAGAATCTTACCTTCGAATGAATAAGTGGGAGGAGAATAGTAAATATAAGTTTATTTCAAATATTGGTGATACACGTTGGTGGTCTAAAGATAGGTGTTCGACAAAAGTTTTTGGATTATATTAATTTGCTAAAGAGGCTTTGTTTGTAGATATTATACAGACTCTTAATGACATTTATTTGAGTGATAAATTTAATCAAGAGATAAGATTTAAAGCTCAAATGTATAGAGATTCACTTCTTAAGTATGAAACTGTATTAAATGCAAATATTTATCTTCAAATATTTTCATCTACAACACCAGTTTCGTTATATCTCCAGAGTAAAGGTATGAATGTTATTCAAGCTTATAATATGATTAAATGTACTTTAAATACTCTTATTCCCAGTCACGAAAATTTGTTACTATACTAGAAGTAACAAATAAATTTATCACATGGGCCAATTCAAAACTAGAAGATTTAGACTTAGAAGTTGCAACTACATTTCCAGTTAAAAGAATTCTGAAAAAGAAAAAGATGTCCGGAGAAAATTTAAATGATCAAACTCAAACAGATTCAAAATTAAAATATGAAATAAATGTTTACAATGTGATTTATGATCAAATAATTAGCAGTTTGGAAAAACGATTTAATACTCATGGCAAATTATATGAAGATATATCCTACTTAAATCCACATTATTTCATTAATTCTAATTTACCCACTACAGCAATTAAATTTTTAAGTAAAAAAATTCAGAAATTCAAACCTGAAATAACAGCTGGCAGTATTCAAACTGAACTTAAAGATTTTATTTTAAAATGGCCAAGATTGAAAAAAATTGCTTCAAATTTAATGGAAGAACTGAGTGATGAAGAAAATGAAATTTTAATTGAAAGTGATGAAAATACTATATGTACAGAAAAAGGTAAAGGAAATGCTTGACAAATTGTATTAGGTATGTATATGCCGTATTACACTAATACAACTTACATTCTTCAGCTTATTCTCATCTTTATGTAGTTTATAAATTTGTATTGACACTTTCTTGTACACAAGTTAGGTGCGAAACTATTTTTTCAAAACTTCAATATATTCTTAACCGCTTAAGAAATTGTCTTTCTCAACCAAAATTAGAGACATTTCTTTTAATGTCTGTTGAAAAAGACTTACTTCAAACTATTAATAATGAAGATGTTATTGACTTAATATCTAATAAAAGTCAGGATTTGATGAAATTGTTGAAATTGTAATAAAAAGTAAATTATAAAGTTTATATATATTATTTATAATATATGTGTTCATTTTTACTATTATGTTATTTAATTCTAGTATACTTATTATTTTTTTGGACCATAGGTGATTTCGGGGGGAGGGAAGGGGGTGGGCTGATAGAAATATAAAATCTCGGTGGGCCAAAAACTCTCAATCCGGCGCTGTGTGTGTGTATATGTACCCACATCCCTCATATCGTTTGTATGTTGATATAAAGCCTTCCGCACACGGTAAAACTGTTTTGATGATAGTGCATCAGCTTCAATGAAAATGTGATTTCCCAGATTTATACTTCTGCTTAATATCCCGTTGCATTTATTTTGAGAACACGGCATGGTCTCTGATCGTAAATATCTTTGTAGTAGATTTTGGAGATAGGAAAAACCCTTAGTATGAATTTTATTAATGTTGTTTAATATTATTGTGGCTGAGTTTCTTGTTCTGTTTTTCCCGGAGCACTTTGTATTGGAGCACATCGTAGTATGAATGGAACTGGGATTGTCTTTTATATAATCTTGAACTACTTTAATGACATTGCATTCAACATTGAGAAAGTTTACTGTAGAACGCATGTGGAAATATCAAAATATGGAAGAAGTAATTTTAATCTTTGGTTGTAAGTTGATTTTGATGAACTATGAAGGCCAAGTTCTTTTGCAAGATTTAGAAATTCATTGTTTGTCTTTGTGATATTTATTATATCATTTTTATTATTATGTTCCATTATCGCACTAGGCGCGCACCACGGCCGACCCGGGTGATTAACAATATTGTATCGTACTACTTTTGTCAGTATGTATTCTTCCGTGTTCGTATAATATGGTTTAACGAACAAGTGGAAAAATCGTTATTACAATAAATATACTTATTATATGTATTTGTTATATTATTTAATGATCGACCACATACAAACATTACATTGGCGACGAAGATAAAGATTGTTTTAAAGAATGACATCATATTTGGGTAGTTTGGCGCAATTTAATGTCGATGGTGACAGTTGGAAGATTTATCAAGAACAGTTGGAACTTGAAGTAAATAAAATTAAAAATGATTTAAGAAAATCTGCATTTTTAAGTTGTATTGGTCAAGATGCATACAAATTACTAAGGGATTTGTGCACACCTGATCTTCCAAAAGAAAATCTTTTGAAGAATTGTGTTTGTTGATGGAAAATCATTTTACTCCAAAAATAAATATTTTTCGGGAGCGAAATAATTTTTATGCGGCTAGTCAACAAGAAGGTGAATCAATTGTGGATTTCACGGCAAGACTTAGGAATCTATCAGCAAATTGCAATTTTGGTATCAACCTTGAAAACATTTTAATCGATAAATTTGTATTCGGATTAAAATCGGGGAAAATTAAAGACAGGATTTGTGAGGAAAAACCAACAGTAGAAACATCTTTTTCTCAAATTGTCGAGATCGCACTTGCAAAAGAAACTTACTTGATCAACGAGACAGTCCAAGTCAACTGAATAAAGAACAAAAAAGGACTATTTCGTCAAAAACAACACAGGTCGTCGGCGGAGTACCAAAACTCGGGTTCGAGTCACGGGGATCACGGAGTTCGAATAAAAAAAAATGCAGGGGACCAAGGAACGCGGACACATGGGCATTTTCATTCAACGAGTAGCAGTAATCATTTCAAGAGCAAGGATCAAGGAGTAAGCACGGTATCAAAAATCAATCAATGTCGAGTTTGCGGTAAGCGGCACACGGGTATTCAAAATTGTAAATATAAAAATTATCGTTATAATCTTTGTAGTTCAATAAGACATTTAGCTGTAATGTGTAATAAGTCTAAGAGTACGAATTTTATAAATATCGAGAAGGAAGATGAGGATACATATGAGAGCTTAATTTTGAATATAGAGACGAACGATTTAAAACCTATTATATTAGACGTAAAAATAAATGACATAAGATTAAAGGCACAATTAGATTCAGGTTCAGGTTTAACAGTCATTTCGGAAAAAACTTTCTACGAACTATTTGACAAAAACACGATTTTAAAAATGGTTTTTAAAAATGTTAATGGTTATACGGGTGAAAAAATAAATATATTGAGTTTTTTTTTTTTGCAAACATTAATTTCAAAGATAAAACCTTCAAAGATTTTAATATTTATGTAGTGGAAAAAGGAGGGCCGAATTTATTAGGCAGAGATTTTATGGTAAAATTTAACATAAAATTAACTAATATCAACATGTTAGATAATTTCGAACCAAATTTCGAACAATTAAAAAAAAAGTACGCAGAATTGTTTAGTGACGGTATGGGTAAATATGTGTATGAAAAATTTTAAATCAGGTTGAAGGACAACGCGACGCCTATTTTTCATAAGCCAAGACAAATTCCTTTCGCATTTAAGGAACAGGTGGAAAAGCAGTTATGTAGACTGGAGAAGTTAGGTGTGATTTCTCAGGTGGAGTCGAGTGAATGGGGAAGTCCATTAGTACCGATTTTAAAGAGTGATGGGAAAATTAAAATATGTGTGGATTATAAAGCTACGGTAAATAAGTTTGTTCAAGAAGTAAAATATCCATTACCAAGAATCGAAGAAATTTTTCAAAAAGTGAGTAAAGGAAAAGAGTTTAGTAAGATTGATCTGAGTGAAGCGTATAACCAATTAGAGTTAGATGAAGAATCTTCGAGAATATTAACGTGAAGCACCCATAAAGGACTTTTTAAAGTACATAGATTGCCATATGGTGTCTCACCAGCTAGTTCTATATTTCAAAAGTTAATCGAACAACTTTTTCAAGGTCATGATTGTGTAGCTAACTTTTTAGATGATATTGTAATAACCAAACAAGAACGAGCAGAGCATTTAAATAATTTGGATAAGGTATTTAACATTTTAAGCAAAGCTGGTTTAAAAGTTAAATTATCTAAGTGTGAATTTTTTAAAAGTGATATAGAGTATTTAGGTCATATTATTTCAGCGGTAGGTTTACAGAAATGCGAAAATAAAATTAGAGCGATTGTAGACGCACCAGCACCTCATAATGTAACACAAGTCAAATCATTTGCGGGCATGGTAAATTATTATTCTAGATTCTTAACCAACGTTTCGATTATTATGAGACCTATTTACAAATTATTACAGAAAAATGAGCAGTTTTATTGGACTCGAGATTGTCAGAAAGCATTTGATAAAATTAAGGAACTGGTTACTTCAGATAAAGTTTTAGTACATTTTAACCAAAATTTCCCTATTATTTTGACGACGGATGCATCTAACGATGGTATCGCGGGTTGTTTATCACACATAATGTCGAATGGAAGTGAGCGACCGATTAGTTTTATTTTGAGAACATTTGTGGCAGCGGAAAATAATTATTCTACCACGGATAAAGAGACTTTAGCAATTTATTGGTGGGTTAAGAAATTATTTCAATATCTCCAAAATCAAAGATTCACTATCAGGACTGATCATAAACCTCTCATTGGGATTTTAGGGAAAACAAAAATATACCAACTATGGCATCGGCAAGATTCCAAAGATGGGCAATTTTCTTAGCGGGTTTTCAGTATAAGCTAGAGTTCATTAAAGGGAACGATAATTACACGTCAGATTTACTTTCGAGGTTACCGATAAAGGGGAATGTTATGTCGATAGATAGCGAACCGCAAAGTACATATATTTCATTTATAGAGTCTGAATATTTCCCGATAAATCATAATACAATCAAATTTCAAACTAATAGAGATAAAATTATTAGTAAAGTTTATTATTATGTGACCCATGGATGGCCTAAATTGGTTAGTGATGATTTAAAACCATACAAGGACAGACTCAACGATTTATCAGTGGAACAAGGGTGTTTGATGTTGGGGTATAGGGTGGTAATACCAAGTAGATCACGTAAAAATATTCTAGATGAATTACATAGCACACATCTTGGGGTAGTGAAAATGAAAGCAGTGGCGAGATCGTATGTTTGGTGGCCTAAAATCGATGAACAAATAGAAAATATAGTTAAATCATGTGATCATTGTTTGAGTTTAAGACAAAATCCTAAAAAGTCACAATTAATACCATGGAACAGACCAAACGGGGTATGGCAGAGGATACACATAGATTTTTTTGGACCTTATCATAATAGTTATTTTTTAGTTGTTATAGATGCATTTTCAAACTGGTTGGAAGTAAAAGAGATGAAAAGGATAACGACGAATAACACCATTTCTGAGTTGCGAGAGATTTTTGGTAGTCGGGGGTTACCTTTAACGTTAGTTTCGGATAATGGAGCTCAATTGACTTCTAATGAATTTACCACGTTTTTAAAAGTAATGGCATAGTACATTTGCGCACAGCTCCGGGACATCCTGCTACAAATGGTGCGGCTGAAAATGCAGTTAAAACAACTAAACACGCATTATCTGCAGCATTAGCGGATCAAAAAAATAAAAATATATCCAAGTCAGTTATATTAAGGCGCCCGGTGCCGATGTCGTTTAGCCCACTAAAATACGCTTTACGGGAATAATGATCCTGTCCTTTAGGATCAACCAATTTTTTTTTTTTTTTTTTAATTAATAGAAGGGAACATTCTACAGCCCGCATTGAACTCTGTTTTTCAATATTTTATTCTCAACATTTGTAGTTAGTCTTTAAAAAAAAGTATATTTTATGCTTTTTTTTTACCTAATTTTTCCCATTATTTAAAATTGAAATTAAAAAATCTGAGTTCAATGCGAGCTGTAGAATATTGTCTTTAATCAATAGGCAAAATTTTTTTTTTTAAATATTTAATTGATAATGAGTTATCCCTATTCCCGTAAAGTCTTTTTTGGCTGTCAAATGGCGTATTGAATACTTCATTAGTTTGTTGTTCATTGACATGTGCATGCGCGTGCGTTTACACAGTTTATAGACCTCCTGCTCTACTCATCACCTCACCATCATTAGTGTTCCGTTGCGTTGATTTTTGGTATCTCATTTTCCGCGTACCGATAATATAAATAATTTAAAAATACAATCTGCGCTTTTATAATATATTAGATACTTACATACATTAACTAATAAGATAAACTATGTATGTTTTTCGAGCCCGTTTACGCGTATTATGTAGGCTTTTGGAGTTATTGAAAAACATTTTGAAACCATTTTTCGTTTTTAGTTATTATATATAAATAAAATAACCATACAAAGGTATGTAAATAAAATATGAACATATAAATAAATATACATATCACATTAATACATACATAACTAAAATATAAGACTAAATAAAAATGGTACTTTGTAGTGTATAAACTGAATTAGCAGAGAATTTTAAGGTCCACTATTTCTTGTAACAAAAAATTCTCATAAAAATTTATAATTTGAGTTTCCATTTTATAATTCCAAATTTTTTTCTATAAGCTGCCACTGTCTTAGATTTCTTTTTATATTTCTTACAATATATTTTATCCATTGTTATACTTATTTTTTAACAACTCACAATACAAAAGTGAAGACAGTAATAATAAGCAAACAAAATTTCGTCAAATGCCAATACTTGATAACGACGATAAATATACATTTTAGTGTATACCTACTATCATTAATTATAGAATAGATCTATTCTATAATCAATTTTACTATATTACAGCGGTTCATCCTAAAGGTTCTCATCGCTGCAGCGGTTACGGTATAAATTGTATTCAATTGAAGTCGAATAGTCTATTTTTATTTTCAGGCATATAAACTATAATTTTATAATTTTGTTTTTCAAAAACACGTTTGTGTATGATTACCGCTATCGCTATCGCAGTAGTGTGTAACGGATTAATATAATGATAAAATACATACAATAAAATCCAAGAAAAATTTTTATCTTTTATACAATATATATATAACTTGCAGCGTAGCGCATAATCGTAATTATCTTATCGGGTGCGGGGTAATAGGGGAGTTCACTCACACTAATAATGATTTACACACACAGCCATGTATCGTCACCAACACGATATGTGAATTGAGTTGCCAATGTTTTACTCCTTAATAAATGGCCAGCACCGGGCCCCTTAATGACTTTCTGGCATTGAAGCTTATTTATACTTGCACATCGTGGTAGCAATTATACGGGTTTCAGTTGACGGTGGGGGAAAATCATGGGTTTCAATAGGTTTGGTGTATTGCAGGTTGTATTTAAGGGTAGGGACGTGGTTTTCATTAGGTTTATATATTATTTATTGAAGGTGGGTTAGGTTTGTATATGTTGAGGGGAAGTTCATGGTTTTCTTTAGGTTTATCTGTGTTGAGGGTTGCATTTTCAGGGGCAAATAGTGAGCACCTCCCAAACCTATAATAATGTGCTATGCTTAGGTAAAATTTAAGGGAGAGGTAGCTCAGAACATACCTTTTATTCATAATAATGTACATTTGTTAATTTTACATATTACATATTTTATTCTGATGTTGATCGGAGTTGTTTTTTATTTCCAAAGTCATATTTTTGTGATGAACTTATTAAATCTAATAATTCATTTTGTTTTATAAGAAAATTATAAAATTCATTACAAGAACTTATAATAATTAGGTATTGGTAGCTATAGCATGGATATTGATTACTTTACTTTGATTGATAACTATACTGTAAGGCCTTCTTCACACGAGGCAACTTCCAAACGAAGTGTTGGATACTCGAGTATTGTCCATTTGAGTTGCTTGTTAGTAAGATATCCACAAGCAACCCATAGCCATACACTAAGCTACTCTGGAACTACTGAGAAGCGACAATATCTTCTCAGTCTAACTTTCGCCACCATTTGTTTATAAACCTATTGCTAAGTTTTCAATATGTCGTCAAATGAAAATACATCAATTGATGATGATGTAGTTGTCATCTATTATTATAACTATTATAGACAGAAAAAAATCAAAAGAATGTGGTACCACCTTTATATTGAAAAGAACTTTCACTGCCGCTTATTTGTTGCTGCTAAAGAGCTAGAAAAGTCTGATGCTAAGTTTATAACATTCTACTGCATGTCGAAAGAATCATACCAACTTTTGATCGACAAAGTTTCTCCACAACATCTTTACGGGAATATTGAGGCAAGAGTAATTATACAGTTCTGGCTTTTTCTCAACTTTGCCCACAAACTTGATATTAAAAGCGTGTTCGGCTATAGTTGTTTAAATTCAAAAAGAAAAATACTAGAAAACACTTGTAATATTCAGGAGACGCAGACGACGGGCGACCTTCTTTGCAAGTCGCGCGAGACTGGTAGAATACGCGTAGGATATGCGTCGCTTGGAAGTAGCGACTAGTGGCGGTTTTCGGGAGGAGGCAAGAGAGGCAGTGCCTCCCTTGAAAATTGAGAAAAGAAAATGTAATTATTGTTTCTGATAAATTTTTAATTGATGATAACATCATTTATCAGGCTCATTAATCAGATTCAGATTAATTTAAAAATATTGAATTCCAAAAATTGATTAATTAAATTAAAAACTACGCTGCATAGTGCATCGGAAAAATAGTATTGTGGTTGTAGCCCGCCGCCCACCTCCCGTCAGACGGGCACCTGCACAGCAAAGCGATTACTTTACGCGAATACACGTACAAGATTAATAATAATTAATAGGAACTATTAGCGCCGTAGCGGAGACAACTGCATATCACTGCCTCCTGGGCAGTGTTTGGAAATATAGATAAATGTATCTAGATAAAAATTATTTATATTTTATCTTATCTAGATAAATTTATACTCGGTTATCTTTATCTTCATCTAGATAAAAATCTTGTTATCTATGAGTACCAATCTAGATAATTTATTTAAATAGAATAAAAATAAAATTTGAAAATTTAAAATGTTTTTATATTATCATTTTTACATTTTTCTGTATATCTATATACCTATTACACAGATAATAACTGGCAAGATGACAATCTTCTTATGAAGTTTACTTTAAAAAAAATAACTCTTTTTATATGTTTATTTTCAAAATGTTTGAAATTTGTTAAAAAAAAAGACAGAAATGTATTGTTATTTTATTTTTCAAATTTAAGATTTTTTTAATATTAAGTTAGAGAATGATTTGGCATCTTCTTATGAAATTTATTTCAAAAAAAAAATCATTATATATTTTATGTTTATTAATATTTGAATTGAGTTGAAAAAATGATATTTTTTTTAAAATGTTTTTAATTATGAATTTTTTACCTAATATCTGTAGGCTGTAGTATCCCGAATATTTTCAAAATTAAACATGAAATTATCTCATATTTATCTAGATAAAAATGTACTTATTTTTATCTTTATCTAGATGAAATTTAGTATAACTATCTTTATCTGTATCTAGATAAGAATTAGTATAGTCATCTTCATCTTTATCTAGATAAATTATTAGTTATCTATTCCCAACACTGCTCCTGGGATATAGACAGTATTATTATAGTCGTATACACAAACACATAAATACACATAACGACTAAACGACATAACAAACATTAAATAATTGAAACTGCGCATGCGCACCACTCGAACGGAGGCAATGATTCTACTGATCTCCGCTGCACTATGCAGCGCTCGGCATCCATCGCCGTTGAAGTGGTCTTCTCTACATAATTTATATTATCAGTTAATAATTAATATTTATCAAAAGATAATATGCTACTTATTACTAAATATTTTAAATCTATTATCTATATTCTAAACTGTATAGGCTATAGCTGAGCTGTCGACTGTTGTAGTAATATTTTATATTTTCAATAAAAGCATTTTTATTTTTGGTAAAATGAATCCTTTGTACGATCCGGTTGCCTTATTACAAGAAACTCCATATAGGCGTTGGAATACTGTCGATAAAAATGATTTACTTAGGCAAGGTAAATTAACTCCTCATCTCACATGTTTGTCCACTAACAAGATAGGTTCTAAGGTATTTAGTAGATCATTTAATTTGAATGTATATAATAAACATTCATGGTTGTGTGGCAGTTATTATCTACAAATGTTATTTTGTTGGCCATGTTTATTGTTGGGTAAACAAAATCTGTTTGGGTTATAGAAGGCTATAATGACTTAAAAAATGTATCCAGAAACATTGAAAGACATGAATCTTCAAAAGATCATGTCCATAATCATTTCAGCTTAAAAAAAGAATAGGATGGGCCTCGCTCAGCTATACAGTTGAGGGTGGAGTACACCTCGTTTATAGGATAGGTCATTATTACAACGAATTTGTTAAATTTGAATTCAATGATAGGTATCATTGTATACGAAAAACGATTCTGAACGGAGATGATATGTTAGTCTAGAATATAATACATTGTTATTTATAAATATTGTAATAAGTATATTTTATTTTGAAACGAAAAATTTAGAAAAATTGTCTATAAATAAGTCAAAATATGTCAAAATTCTTTGAAAACTTAACCATGTATAGAAAACGTCAATATAAAGATTTGGTCAAAATTTCAAGTTGTTACAGTTTTTCGTTTTTGAGTTAGAGCATTTTATAAAAAAACCGATATCTTTGTCAGTCTAGAACATTCTTCATTATATTATATTTTACATGTAATTTTATGTCAATATTCGCTGTTCAAACGCTTATAAAAAAAAATTGTGCCTATGGATTTTAATAATTTTTGAATGACATTAAGAAATACTTCTGTGGAATCTTCGATTAAATTTTCAAGTATTTTGTAGTAGCCAAATTTTTTTTATCACCGATTATAAAAATAAAATTTAAAAAAATCGAATATTTTAAATGCCTATAAGTGGCTTAAAAATCAATATAATATTTTGAAAAAAATATTGCATAAAAGAAATACCAATCTTAACAGCTGGTAGAAATTTCAAAAATCTGCGACTTATACTTTTTGAATTATAACAAATATTTAAAATCGTCTGAGAATAAATCGCTATTTTATGCAATTTCGTAAATATTTAAATTTCAAACAGTCATACAATTTTTTTCTCTTAGTCCGGTAAAAATTTTTTTAAAGATTTTTGAAGAGTAGCTTATAGATAACCTAGTGTTAAAATTTTGAACCTTAAGTATGAACAGAAAAAATTTTATGAATTTTTATCTACAAAATAACTTGCAAATTATCGTGATTTTTACACATTTTATACAAATTTGAGCATTAAGGGCTTATAAAAAAAAATTGAGTTAACCGATCACCGATATTTTTTAGTTACGGTAAGTTTAACTTATTATAAACCTAGTATAAAATTTTCAAGAGTTTTCGCTCAACCAATTAAATTTTATAGATGTTTAAAAACAAAAATTTTACAAAAATCGAAAATTTAAATTGTCTATAAATAAGTCAAAATATGTCAAAATACTTTGAAATCTTAACCATGTATAGAGAACGTCAATATAAAGATTTGGTAAAAATTTCAAGTTGTTACGGTTTTTCATTTTTGAGTTAGAGCATTTTAAAAAAAACCAATATCTTTGTCAGTCTAGAATATTATACATTATATTATATTTTACATGTAATTTGATGTCAATATTCGCTGTTCAAACGCTTATAAAAAAAAATTGTGCCTATGGATTTTAATAATTTTTGAATGACTTTAAGAACTACTTCTGTGAAATCTTCTATTAAATTTTCAAGTATTTTGTACGAGCCAAATTTTTTTTATCACCGATTATAAAAAAAAAATGTAAAAAAATCGAATATTTTAAATGCCTATAAGTGGCTTAAAAATCAATATAATATTTTGAAAAAAATATGACATAATGGAAATACCAATCTTAACAGCTGGTAGAAATTTCAAAAATCTGCAACTTATACTTTTTGAATTATAAAAAATATTTAAAATCGTTTGACAATAAATCGCTATTTTATGCGATTTCGTAAATATTTAAATTTCAAACAGTCATAAAAGTTTTTCCTCAAATTCCGGTACAAATTTTTTTAAAGATTTTTGAAGAGTAGCTTATAGATAACCTAGTGTTAAAATTTTGAACATTAAGTATGAACAGAAAAAATTTTATGAATTTTTATCTACAAAATAACTTGCAAATTATCGTGATTTTTACATATTTCGTATAAATTGGAACTTTGAGCACTTATAAAAAAAAATTGTGACTTACGATTTTAGATTTTTTTTTATCAGTTAAGGAACGCTAATCTAAACATTTGGTGAAAATTTCAAGTATTTACATCGATTAGTTTTTGAGTTATAGCAAAATAAAAAATTTGATTATGTCGAAAACTGGTTTTGCGTAAAAACTCCCGTTTTTCCCAAATTTTTTTATGGTTTTTCTCGTCGCATTTAAAAAATATTGGAAATTTTTTACTTTTGACCCTCCAAAGTACCAAATAGGTTCACTTTCCTTTCAGAAAAGTTGCTACATAAGGCAATCGAAGCATTTTTACTGCCCCAAAACGTGTCGACAGACACAAAAAAAAAAAAAAAAAAAAAAAAAACACACATCATTGTAAAATCAATACATTCTTCACTCCGTTCAGAATCTAAAAAAAATATGAAAGTACTAAAAATCCACTTTTTTATATTTTTCACAAAAAAAAAAAAAAGGTTCTATTAATAATAAGGAACATTTTTACAGTAAAAATACCATTTAATGAGTAGCAATTTCAGGTTGTCTATCTTATACCGAGGTACATACATCTTAAAATTAGTCTTTTCCTTTTACAATTCATCAAATTATAAAAGTATAGTTTTATACATAAGGGGACCAATTACGCTTAAAATGACCTTTTCATATACCAATTGCATTCTAAACAATTCAGGTATACCAATTTCGCTCTAAACATTTTAGAGCCGATTGACCAATTAGGTACAATTAAAAAGTTTTACAATACCCAAGGAAAACTTATTAGTATATTATAATTATATAATGAATACGCTAATTGATTGTTTTTCGAGTATTTATATTTAATGTCATAAAAATAAATAATTTTTTTCTTCGCGTCAATGAAGTTACTTTTTGATCGTCAATTATTAAAAATTAAGTAATAATTATAAATACAATAAAAATAAATTATACATTAACTGATTTTTTTTTCGACTTTTTATACATATAATATAAATTAATTAATTCAAAATTAAAGTTATATCAGTTATATTTTAATTAATTCACATTTACATTTTTAAAGTAATAATAACACATTGGTTTTAAAAATTCATTCCTGGTAATTTCGTCAGATTTGTATTTCTCAATAATAGAATTGATTGTTAATTTTAGGGTAATAAAATATACTGATAAATAGCGAAATTGGTACATTGACCGTAAAATATAAAGAGAGAAATTGGTACACTGACCCAAAACAAAAATTTTTTTTAGACGCAATTGGTCCATGCCCTTACAGAAATATCATACATTTATGTTACAGTAAAATATATAAGGTAAATTTTACATGATAAATAAGAACGAAATTAACAAACATTCTATTTGCTTTGAGCAGTTGTTCTAAATTGTTTTTTGTATACTAATTACTACCAAGTATTGTTCTCTATATATTTAGTAATAGATTAATATTTTAAGGTGTTTTTTTCCTAAGTAATATTTGCATAAGCCATTTTATAATACCTATTATCAAGGGCATTCGCAGTCGTTTTATTGAGGATAGCGCTATCAATTTGTATTATAACGATTAGTAAACAGTTAACAAATCATTTAAATATAAAACTGGACAATATACCCACATAATATTAGTTTTAATATTATTTTAATACTTTCATGAATATAGTATAAGAAAAAAAAAAACAAAACAAAACTTCCCAAGTGTATAACTATATGTACTTCAATATAAATGGAAGTTTCACTTGCATAATCTTGAAACTGCGAATTTATTATTCAAAATATATAAACTATAATAAGATATATATTATTTGGTGTTCAATATTCTATACTTATGATTTACAAAACTATTATATTTATAATAAAGTTAATAATGATATATGTTGTAGTTTGTACGAATTTTCAGTATTATAAATAAAAATCGTTACATCCGTGTTATTTATCAAATAAACCACAAACTTAATATTATTTAAAAATTAAATTATTACAATAGGTACTTAAAAATTATGTAGTATAATTCATAATAATCTATTTATTTTGCAATAATAAGTATAATAAACTAGCTGAACCCGTGCACTTTGTAGCCCGTAAAAAATCTTACCTCTTATATGTCTCAAACTGTGTGTTAAATTCGTTAATAATTTAATAATAATTTTTAATAAATTTATTTTACCTTAATTATTATTATTAAAATAAATAAAATATAACTAATAAATTATTAAAATTTCCATCGTAAATATCAAAATGTCTGCTTGAGCATCTCCCAGGGTTACTATCACTTTTAAACTTGGCCTATCTTCTGCCAATAGGTCTAATATATCTCTGTACCAAATTATATATAATACTATGTTTTTGATTTCAATTTCATCGATTCTGTTCAACTTCATTCCACGTCTAATTGCTAGCATTTTTAAAAACAACCAACTCTTTAAAAAATGATTAACACTTATCAATAAACTTTCTGTACTGTGGAATTTTGACAGATGCATCTGTTATATACGATAAACTGTAATTACGTAATTCTTTACCAAGGGAATACATATATATATTTAAATACTCCGATATAACACACACAAAAAAAGGTTAGGTTGCAGTTAGCTATATAGGTATACAATTTACACGGTTGTATTAGTTTTTAATTTTCCGTGCAACTTTCTTCATTTTTTCTTACATAAGAACCTTCTCCTGGCAATTACGAACAATTAAAAAAAATTGGTAAATGGTATTACAGCCATTATATTGAGATATAAAATAGCTTAAGCAACAGTCAATGGTATACAAAAAAAAAAAAAATGAATAAGTAGTTGAACTCACCAGGTATATAGGTCACTCTAATGTCCTTGATCATTGATCATTATATGTATTATTGAATAAATTTGAAAGCAATTAACATTAATTGATTGTATAGATAACATGTGCTTCACGTTCATCATGCATGTGACCGGTATACCATGCTAACAACTGGTTGGCCCTCAGCTGTCTGCGGCAATATTTACAATTACCTATTATTACTATCACGTGTGTTGACGAAGAAAATAGATTGATGCTGACTAACGTCGGTGACTGAAATATTGATAAAAATGTTTTTATGTGGAAAAATATTTTGCGCGAAGTGTTGAATATTTTTACCAAAATTAAGTGTAGTATACTTATACAACTCGGTATACGGAAGTAATTTGTTTTTTAAATTTCGTATCGGATATATTTTACATTCCATGAAAATTGTCGACATTTCTATGGATTTACATAACCACAAAGGTTCGGCAGTTCGAAAACTGGCATTAGCGCAAATTAGATTGATTATTTCGCTGGTTTTCGTAATTAATTGTGTTGACTATACGTTTGAATATTCTTCCGCAAACATGTCCCTTAATCCAGTGGTTATATCTTCATCTGTTAAACAATCGGCAACTGTAAGTATAATTGAACTTTACATTTTTTGGATTTAATTAAAACAAAATTATAGATTTTATATATTTTTTTATTTAGAACTGTTAAATTTGTTCAATAGATACTTATTAATTTAGTTTTATTTTCCTTGTTAATGTAATTTGTAATGTGTTATATCTATCTTTATTTGGTTGTTTTATTTTTAAAACTGAATAATTTTTTTTTACAAAAAAATATTCTATTCCTATTAGTTTTTTATATTGTCTAATATAATAAATTAATGTAAGGAACTGTCATGTTACATAATATCATATTTAAAAAAATATTATTATTTAAACATTTTCTTTTCTTTTTCATTATATTTAAAATGGTTGAATATATTTTTTTAAATATCTAAAAAGATTCAATATTTTCAAAATCTATAAACATATAAAATATTTTTCATCCTGAAATCCAGAAATTAAAACTAGTATTTTTTTAATAAATTTTTGAGTTGTACATAGTTATAAAGCAAAATAATATATTAATTTAAGATGTACTTTTCAAATAATTTAGTTTTTATATATATTCATATATATATATACATATATACTTATATACATATATATGAAGAAAGTATAGGTATAATTTTAACTTACAATAAATTAATTTTTTTCAACTGGTGTTCATTTTATTTAAATAATTTAAGTAAATTATACTTAATTATATTATAGTATTTATTCTAAGTTTTTTCTGTCAAATTTTTAAGAAATATTAATACTTTAATATCTTAATTGATAATTTTGATCAATTATTTGTAAGACTGGGCAAGTTAATGATTTTTTTTTTAACTCAGTTAAGTTAAAAGTTAATACACGTTTATTTAAACTTTTTACTAAGTTAAAAATAAGTTAAATTAAGAAAAAAGTAATTTTTTCATACGGTAGCGAAAAACTAAATTATAGATTATAATTCTAATACTTCATACAACATACAGTATTTCTATATAGGATATATTTTATTAGTTGTTATAACTAATTGAATAATATAAATAACATAAAACCTTTTATTATAAAATATTTTCTAATTTGTTAGGTTGTTCCTTTAAAATGCAAAGTGACTGGAAAAATAACATTTTTAACTCTTATAAGTTTACAATAAAAAATATTTTTTGACATGAAAACAACTGAAATAGTGAAATATAAAAAAAAAAAAAAAAACAAAAAAAATTAACTTAGTAACTTATATTTTAAAATGAAAAATAAATTTGTTAAATTTCACATTTATTAAAAATTAATTAAGTAAGTTACCTAATAGTTACGTTATGAAAATCCAAATGTAACTAGTTAAAAAGTTAAAATTAAATTAACTTTAAATTTTTAACTTGTTAATGCCCAGCTTTGATTATTTTAGGATTATGAAAAAATTAATATTTTGTTTGTTATATAGGTTATATTTCTGCATGGCCTTGGAGATTCAGGGTACAGTATGTCATTTATTTATAATCAAGATTACAGATTATGTTCTTTTAATATAACATTTTTTAATTACTTATAATTTTGATTTAAAATTGTTCTAGTATAAACATTTAAGCTCTTATAAATAGTATTTTCAAATTAATTTTAGATTTTAAAATATATAATAACTGATAAATGTAAATAACTATAATTTGATTTTAATATTTTATTGATGTATGTTTTTTTTTTTTTTTTTTTTTTTTACTGAAAAATTGTTTTTATATATCTATAAATTAGTCAGTTTATTATATTGTTTTAATTATTTCTAATAATCATTATTTGTTTTATGATCACTTTTTATTTCTGCTTTTAGAAATGGTTGGGCAGAAGCAATGACACAAATAAGACAACCATACATGAAAGTGATATGTCCATCAGCGTAAGTTATTTTCATTAATATTTTTTCATTATTTTATATGTTTAACATAATTTAACAGGAGTCCAATGCCAGTATCTTTAAACCAAGGTTTCCGTATGCCTTCATGGTTTGACTTATTTACTTTAGACGAATCAGGTCCAGAAGATGAATGTGGAATTAAAGAAGCTGCAAAATTAGTTCATTCACTTATTGATCGTGAAATTGAAACTTCCAACATACCGTCATCTCGTATTGCTCTTGGTGGTTTTTCACAAGGTGGAGCTCTGGCTTTATATTCAGCTTTTACTTACAACAAACCATTAGCTGGAGTTATGGCTTTATCATGTTGGATACCATTACATAAAACTTTTCCAGCTGTAAGAATCAAATATTATTTTTATTTTTATTTTTTTTGTATGATTTATTAACAAATTTTTATTAAAGGCTGCTATAGGTAACAAAAATATGCCCATAATTCAGTGTCATGGAGATTGTGATCCAATTGTACCATTAAAATGGGGCCAGTTAACTGCATCCATTCTTAAGTCTTTTGCTAAAAATACCGAATTGAAAACATACAGTGGCTTGATGCACAGTTCATCTGATACGGTATAAATTTATATCTATTATTATGTATTATTTCTTTTTGTCTTTCACATTTTCACCATTTAAAATTATTTATTGATAAGGCAAGTTTTAGTAGGTATAGTTGTATTATATCTATTAAATAGTTTTAACAAAAGTTTTTCATTAATATTATTATATTCTTATTGAATTTAAATTATTGTTGTATTATTAGTTGTTTTCATATTGATCTTAATAGAAACTTGTTATACAAAATACATTGGTTGTATTTTAAAAATACAAATATTTTCATTATTTAATCAATAATATAAATTTATTTATATTATGTACTTTGTTAGATTATTTTTTTTTAATTTTAAAATATGATAGATAAATTAATAAGAACTAATATAATAACAATTTTTATTAGATGATGAAGAGAATTATATTTGTCTTTAACTTTTGTTTAACATAATCTATGATGTAAATTTCTTACCAGAAGTAATAAAACATGGGAAAGAGAGGTATGCGTAATTGCCATACATTCTTTTGTTGAACAGAGAATAGTAACAGGCCTAATTCTAGTATTTCTCTCGTATTATGTTCTTATTAATAGAAAGTATTTGTAATAATTTAAATTACCTAACTAATAGTTTTTCTAGCTTTTTTTTCTTCAAAAACAATATTTTGCATTAAAATTCTTCAGTCTAATCTAATAAATTTCATAAAATGCTAGTTATTTTAAATCATTTCTTTTAATCTCAAAATTAGGTGTGATTAATATATTTTTATTTAATTTTTTTCTCAAATTAATATTTTGTTCAACTATACAACTACTAAATATTATTATATAACATGTTGTTGTAATATTTATCTATTATAAAAAATATTTTATTACAGGAATTAAAGGATCTGAAGAAATTTTTGGAAACAGTCCTTCCTCCAGTGTGATTTATCTTATCATTTTATCAACATAATTATATTAATTTATATTATTGACACACTTAGCCTGTAAATTTAATATATACCTTTATTGTAGTGTACCTAACTGAAAGTCTTATTATATGAGATCATACTTTCATTGCTGCATTTAGTGTAAATAACATACAAATTGGTACTTTTGGTTGCATCATTACTTAATGTTTACATTAAAAAATAAATACAATATGCATATTATTCTTTTAATAGTAATTTCCGTACAAAATTTGTTTGTAAAATCAGTGAATATTAAGTGTTAAGCAATTTATGTTATAAGATATTAATTTGTATTTTGTTTGTAGATTAATACAATGTTTTACTTAAATTATAATAAAATATTACTAGATTAATTGATCAAGAAGAGAAAAAGAAATCAGTCATCAATTATAGCAACTTACAATTTATTCTGTACAGTAAAAATATAGTGGAACATAAATAAAAAATAAAAAAATATAGCAATAATATTGATTTAGTTATCATAATTTTTTATCCACTTATACCAACTTATACCAAATTTAATAGATTGTTCTTCTATAAAATGCAATTTCAATTTCAGTTGTGCTTATAAATAAAAATAACATTTAGTTTTAAATTAAAATCACTGCTTAATAAATTATATAAAACATTTATTTGTATTCATATATAGTAGAATCCGCTTAATTAGGACACATTGGGCGGTGACCTATTTGTCCCCATTATCCGACTGTCCTGATTAACTAATAAACCGGAGGTATTCAAGTCCATATATGTACATACATAATAACTTTATTAAAAAAAAACATACATACTTAATTCATACTTTATTTAAAAATTACTTATTATTATTATTATTAGCAGTAGTACATTATATTTACTATTTAGTATTATTAATCGTAAATTAATTAGATGATTATACATATTTATTATACATTAATTGTAAATTAAGTATGTTAATCAATACATTAATTGATTAATATACTTAATTTATATTCTGTTAGGCTGCAGAAAATGGTCCATTCTTAGCTGTAATTTATTAAGACTGCTTATTATTAAAATCTGTACAAACGTCCAGCAAAGTTGTTGGGATATTTCCGTTTTCATTTTGCATAAAATATAATATCAACTGATCAATGTACTTTTCTGATTCTTTTGTTGTAATTTTGACGGGCTGAACGTTGTTATAAAATATAATAGAGCCACAAAGATAATTACAGTTTCGATAAGAAAGGCCAGAATATCTAGTTAAACGCTTTTATTTTTGTCTCTTATAACCGATAGTTTGTCCCGATAAACAAAGTTAAATTGCATTAAACTTATACATTGGTTCGGGATTATGTCAATTTGTCCCCATTAAGCGGTTGTCCCTTTTATGCAGTGTCCCACATAAGCGGATTCTACTGTATGTCCTTAATATAGGAAAATTATACATTGATTAAATAATTAAGTATATTTATTATAAAAGAAATCCAATAATACTTTTGGGAAGATAGATCAACCATTCAATTATTTTTTCTTAGTTATATTAACTATTTGTTTTATGAAGTATAATTACAGTCATAATACTACTTGTTAACTGCGATTACTATATAGTTACACCAATATAAATGAGTTAAATAATTTTATTTTAGAATATATATTGCAAAATCAATGATTTTATTATTTAATGGGTTGCTTGAGAGAGTGCGTTAAGAATCGATTGCTGACATAGGTACCTGTATGCGGCGATAACTATCAGTTAATTTGGTAAAAGCTACGTAACAATTAGGTTTAGTGGCTTTTTCGAAAATCGAAAACTTGTTAACAGCATTAAAATCACTGAACAATACTCTTTCCTAATTGAACAAATTTTAAATGGTTTTTGACATAGGAATTTCAGCCCTAGACTGAATGAAAATCCCAAATCTTGACAATTTAATTTTTATGATTAATGAAACTTATATAATTTAGAAAATACTGGAAACTATATCAAACTTCTTATGATCCAACTGACATTCCCAAATTATTTGATTAATTTGGTAATCAGTCACTCGATCTATTTCCTTTTATATTTACTTCTTTAAAAATATATTTGACATTTCTTATAGTTAATTGTTCTGCGGGGAGAGAGTGCTTTTTTTAAATTAACTATAATATAAAATAAGCTTAGACCTTGTCTAAATTAAAGTAAATCTAATTAAGTCTAAACTCGTTAGACTTAAATTAAATACAAGATAGTTGGTTTTAATTGAAGCAAGAAAAAAAATGTATTTAATAAAATATTTTTTGTTTTATATATTAGTTTTTTTTTTTATATTTATTGTAAATAAGTATCTATGCTGTCATTAAATTTAAAACTTATTATTATAATTTGAATTTAAATTAATGAAATATGGAGTATTATCTTTTATTATACTACAATTAGTAATTTTATAGACTAAATTGCATTTATTAATTATATAATAAAATTTGTGAATTAGATAAATGTATTTTTCAGCAAGTGGTATTGTATAACATATATTGTTTATTATTGATGAAATTGTTACAACTAGGTAGTTTCATATTTTCATGAAATAGCCTTAAAAATTAATATATTAAGATGTTTTGTGCATTAAAAACCAAATCACACATTCGTACTATTTCTCTATGTGTTCCTTTACATTTTCTTATGAGTATTTTCAAAATAATTACATTTGTTATATAAAAATGTGTATAATATGATATTCCATTACTTATATGAAATATTTTAGGTATATCAAATGTAATTACAAATAATTCAATAAAATAGACAATGGTAACACTGTAGTCAGTAGACCATAATTATGTGTGTTACATTATATATAAATACCTATATACTATGCATAGGCTAACATATATTTACTATATACTAGTCTATAAATCTATAAAATTACTAGGTATTAAAAATTTGATTCTATCACGAAAAACAGTATATAAATGCTAGAAACGTATCAAATTCAATGTAAAAACATTCTTAAATATATAAATAGCACATAACTACTATATTTCATTTATAAAGTTATAACTAATTTCAATATTAGATTTCAATTCAATGAGCATGTATACTACATAATATGTTATGTGTTTATAGTGTACATGAATTCATATTTTATAAATATATATATATATATATATATATCAATTTCATATGATATGACTAAAAATATTTACTTTGTAATATAAAATTATCCTTGAGCCAATCATTATACTTAACATATTCATAGACATTTAATCTACTCATCATCCATTGACTTATCTTTTTCTTTCTTCTCTTCACCCTTTTTTTCTTCAACTTCTTCATCTTTGGCATTTTTTTTTTCGTCTTCGATATTTTTTTCTTCTTCGTTTTGTTTTTCGTTTTTTTCAATTATTGTATCTTCATCTTTGATCTCTGTTTGTTCTTCTTTTATTTGGTTAGTTATTTCTTCTTTCGTATCGTTAATTACTTCTTTCGTATCGTTAGTTACTTCTTCTTTTGTTTCATTAATTATTTTTTCCTTAGTTTCGTTACCTACATTTTCTATGGTTTCATTGTTTACTTCTTTAATTAATGACTCATTCTCACTTGTCAATATTTCCGAATTTATCGTTTCATTTGGTATAAGTGACATAACTCCAGTTTCTTCAACCGTTAGGAGAATAATTTCATGTACTTGGGGCTTTCTAAAAAAAAAAATACATTAAAAATTGTTTAGGTACCTACCTAAGTATTTATAAGGTCGATAATATATTATAAAAGTATGTTAATGTTGAGTATAAATTATTAAGTTATACATAGTTCAGAGTTAAGTATTACTAACCGACGATTTGCGTGTCTAACTGCGCCCAAAGGTCAAGGTACGGCCGCACACTTGTGTGTGGACACTTCAAATAATGATTTTTTTGTGGTTTTGTAAGCTTAAATAATTGAGTTGCATGATGAAGTATAACTTTCTAAAAACTTCGTTAAGAATTTCTTATATTGAATTTAATTCAATATAAGAAATTCTTATGACTTTTTAACATCAACAAAATTACATTAAATTGACGGGCCTATAATGTATTATTACTAGGGCTAGGGACTTCATTCCCTAAAAAACCTTAAAATATGTATGCATTTATGCCTTTAAAAATTACCAAATATGCTATTAAAATATGCAATAAAAAAAAAGAACCGGATGGGCCTCGCTCTGCTGTACAGTTAGGGGTGGAGTGCACCTCGCTTATAGGATAGGTCATAATTATAATGGATTTGTTAAATTTGAATGCAATGATAGATATCATTGTATACGAATAACGATTCTGAACGGAGTTCATATATTTGTCTAGAATATAATACATTGTTATTTATAAACATTGTAAAAAGTATATTTTATTTTGAAACGATAAATATATTTTTCAATTAGGATTACTTCTGTGGAATCTTCGATTAAATTTTCAAGTATATTGTAGTAGCCAATTTTTTTTTATCACCGATTATAAAAATAAAATGTAAAAAAGTCGAATATTTTAAATGCCTATAAGTGGCTTAAAAATCAATATAATATTTTGAAAAAAATATTGCATAAAAGAAATACCAATCTTAACAGCTGGTAGAAATTTCAAAAATCTGCGACTTATACTTTTTGAATAATAACAAATATTTAATATCGTCTGATAATAAATCGCTATTTTATGCAATTTCGTAAATATTTAAATTTCAAACAGTCATACAATTTTTTCCTCTTAGTCCGGTAGAAATTTTTTTAAAGATTTTTGAAGAGTAGCTCATAGATAACCTAGTGTTAAAATTTTGAACCTTAAGTATGAACAAAAAAAATTGTATGAATTTTTATCTACAAAATAACTTGCAAATTATCGTGATTTTTACACATTTTATACAAATTTGAGCATTAAGGGCTTATAAAAAAAAAATTGAGTAACCGATCACCGATATTTTTTAGTTACGATAAGTTTAACTTATTATAAACCTAGTATAAAATTTTCAAGAGTTTTCGCTCAACCAATTCAATTTTATAGATGTTTAAAAACAAAAATTTTACAAAAATCGAAAATTTAAATTGTCTATAAATAAGTCAAAATATGTCAAAATACTTTGAAATCTTAACCATGTATAGAAAACGTCAATATAAAGATTTGGTGAAAATTTCAAGTTGTTGCGGTTTTTCATTTTTGAGTTAGAGCATTTTAAAAAAAACCGATATCTTTGTCAGTCTAGAACATTCTACATTATATTATATTATACATGTAATTTTTTGTCAATATTCGCTGTTCAAACGCTTATAAAAAAAAATTGTGCCTATGGATTTTAATAATTTTTGAATGACTTTAAGAACTACTTCTGTGGAATCTTCTATTAAATTTTCAAGTATTTTGTAGTAGCCAAATTTTTTTTATCACCGATTATAAAAAAAAAATGTAAAAAAATCGAATATTTTAAATGCCTATAAGTGGCTTAAAAATCAATATAATATTATGAAAAAAATATGACATAAAGGAAATATCAATCTTAACAGCTGGTAGAAATTTCAAAAATCTGCGACTTATACTTTTTGAATTATAAAAAATATTTAAAATCGTTTGAGAATAAATCGCTATTTTATGCAATTTCGTAAATATTTAAATTTCAAACAGTCATAAAATTTTTTCCTCTAATTCCGGTAGAAATTTTTTTAAAGATTTTTGAAGAGTAGCTTATAGATAACCTAGTGTTAAAATTTTGAACCTTAAGTATGAACAGAAAAAATTTAATGAATTTTTATCTACAAAATAACTTGCAAATTTTCGCAATTTTTACATATTTCGTATAAATTGGAACTTTGAGCACTTATAAAAAAAAATTGTGACTTACGATTTTAGATTTTTTTTTATCAGTTAAGGAACAACTTATAAGAAACCTTGTATTAAATTTTCAAGATTTTCTGGAAGGCCAAAAAAGTGTTATCGTTATTTTAAAAAAAAAAAATTAAAAAAATTGAAAATTTCAACTGTCTATAAATAGCTTAATAAAAGTCAAAATACTTTAAATTTAATGGTGTATAGAGAACGCTAATCTAAACATTTGGTGAAAATTTCAAGTATTTACATTGATTAGTTTTTGAGTTATAGCAAAATAAAAAATTTGATTATGTCGAAAACTGGTTTTGCGTAAAAACTCCCGTTTTTCCCAAATTTTTTTATGGTTTTTCCCGTCGCATTTAAAAAATATTGGAAATTTTTAACTTTTGACCCCCCAAAGTACCAAATAGATTCACTTTCCTTTCAGAAAAGTTGGTACATAAGGCAATCGAAGCATTTTTACTGCCCCAAAACGTGTCGACAGACACAAAAAAAAAAAAAAAAAACACACATCATTGTAAAATCAATACATTCTTCACTCCGTTCAGAATCTAAAATATATAAATAACAGTATTTAATAAAAACCTTTTTATTTTAATACGTAGACATAATTTAAAAAATTTTAATTTAGAGTAAAAAAAACTTATTATAATAAATAATTGGTTTTCTTCTAACATTTGAATTTTAGTCTAAAATAAAAATAAAATACTTTTTTAAAAAAATTTTTAAATTGAATATATTTGTAAATTGTTTTAATTAAAATTATATTTATTACCTTGAGCATTTCATTGAACTATGAGATATTTTTTCAAGTTGGAAAATTCGAATGACCTGTTATCAGCCAAAATATTTTAAATATTCTAAATTTTAAATTTTTCGTATAAAATATTTATAAAATTATAAAACTACCATTTTTATATTAAAAATTCTCAATTATGCACTTAAAAATAAAAAATGGTCAAATATTTATAAAATTATAAAACTACCATTTTTATATTAAAAATTCTCAATTATGCACTTAAAAATAAAAAATGGTCAAATATGCAAAATATGCAACTATAAATTTTAAATATGAACTCGTATTACCGTGAAACAAATTTCTATATTACTTAGCTATATATTGAATGATTATTGAAAAACATGCAAACTCCTAGAAGTACCTAACCCTAAATATTACACATGCAATTACCCATTAGGGTTGTCTTTATTTATAGGAAATTTTTTTTTTAATTTTGTAGTGACGCCCTCAATATTTTTAACCCTTTCACTACCCATTTAATTGTACTTGACCAATATTTTTTTTTTTTACTTTATTTTTATTTATGGTCATAAATTAACAATCTCCCCAAGTTTGATAAAAGTTTGAAATGAAAATAATTTCTATAAAGTTCGACCATGATAAGTTAGTTCTAAAAAATGACGCAAGGGAGTTGAAACTTTTCGAAAGGGTAGTTATTTTGTGTTGTTTTGTTTTTTAGAGTTTATGTTCAAACTACAGTGATTAAAGTAAAAATTAATAGATTCAATGTAGAGCATAACAATACCTAAAAAAATAATACAATAATAATATTATAATAATAACAAATAATACAATTTAATAGAATACGCACGGGACAAGGTAGATGCAATGAATTTATGCATAAATGGAAGTTTAGAGAAAGCCCGGAATGCGACTGTGGTGCAACCATGCAGTCAATGCAACACCTAATTATGGATTGCCAACTAAGAAAATACGATGGTGACCTGGATGACTTCGTCAACGTGACCCCTGAGGCAGTGGCCTGGTTAGATTATTTGGATATTTAAACTTCTGTTTTTGTTTTTTTAACTTAATTTAATTTAACGTGATATCTGTTTTGTTTTGCTTGCATGTTATTCACTTTACTAGGGTATTTTGTCCCACTAAATGTTCATTTAGTTATAGGTATTAGAATAATAATAATTTAATTTAACCAGTTAGACATCTAACTACAAAATTTATATGCTAAATATGTTACTGCTCAATTTAAAGTCATACGAAAAAAAATAGAATATATTGGTTTCGATAACGTTTAAAGTCTTAAATACGTTGATATTTGATTAGTATTAACAATAAATTAAATTAATTTGAACGTTAAGACTTGCGATTTTAGTTATTGCTTTAAGCTACGTAATGGTGGGTTAATTTCGTTTATTGAATATTATTTTAACGTTTTTCAAGTATTTAAGTTTATATACATATTATACAGTTTTATTTCATTAATTAACATTTTCACCAGAATGTCTCCACATGGAGACAAGAATAATGAATAAGATTTATATAATTAGCTATGCTTAAAGTTACCCTTTGAGCAATTTTCAATCCCCTTGCGCCTCGTCTTATTATATAATTATTATAGCCAAATTTCGTAGACATTATTTTTACGTTTTTTAAAAATATTTAGGAACGTCCCGACAAAAATGTGTACTTTCATAAATAAGAACTATCCTATTACCCATTTCTTTAATTTACTGTGTTAAATTGTTTGTCATTTTAATAAAACCAATAAATATTATAGTATACATTATTGAGTATAAATAAGATAATATGCCTGTTATATTTTAAGAAAACATTTTGTTTTCAAAATTAAAACGTACTTTATAAATAATGTTACAGTTTGACATTTCAGAAATTTCTCACATTTTATGCGTACAATTTTATAAAAATCTAATATTTATAGAAATTATTTTGTTAATTTATGTAAGCTGAGAGAAATGTATTAAGTAACCTATAATTAATTTTCCTCATGAGAACAATAGTTATAAATCATTTAACATACTTTAATTAATAACTAAACATGTATTTGAAAGACAATTTGAATTAATTATGAATGTGTTCACAAATTCAACTTTCATGTTAAGAGTGATTATAATAGTATCCATTTCTCATAATATATAGCTTGTCTTGTGAGGCAATCTTTATCTCAACGTCCGTGAGAGCGTGACCAGCAACCAGATGGACAAACGACAAAAGGCTGGACATCAGCTTTTGTAAAACTCCCATGACAGATTAAAAATACGGTTGACGGTATTACGGTTTTCTATCTTAATGTAGTAATCGAAAGTATTTTGTCATAAAATATTGAGCGCAAGTAATTTGAAACAGCCCTGTCACCATCAATTAAGTTTAGTTACAGATCCTGTAATTTTGCGGTTATTGTTGTACTTATAATTAGCTAATGTTCATACTGCTTCTATAATTTATCTTCTAATTAAAGATTTCATGTTCAACTATAATTAGAAAGAAAAATACATTAATTATATTTGAGGACTCAAGTCGTTTTTTATATGGGATAAAATATTTACGTTCAATAAAATTAGACAAATATCAGCTTTATTTTAACTATAGATCAGTAAAATATTAAAGTAAACAATTTAATATCGATTTTATACGGCTTTTAATTAGATTTATTCGGTGTATATACATTATTTAACCGTAATTTTAAAATAAGTTTGATTGGTATTTAAAACATCAGAAAACATAGAGTTTAATAAATACAAACATTTATATAGAATTCAAATGTTTTGAATTGAATATTAATACATTTACATAATTGTATGTAGTGGAGTACTCAGAGGGAGGTTTAGGAGTTAACCCTCTCCCGAAATATTTTTGAATTAAAAAAAGTGTGCATTATTACACTTAATTTTTTCAAACTATAAGTAATTGTATATAATATGTATTAACTGTAATGTGTTATTACACTTAACAGTTTATAAAAATAATATACAAATAAAAAATTAAAGAATGTATAAAAAAATGTAATACAATTCCATGCAATGTATATAAAGAATTTAAAGAAATTTAAATAAAACAAATTAAAATGTATATATTATAAAAATTGATTTAATGATTAAGCCTTATAACAATTCCAATAAAAAGTAACTTTTTTTTTATTAAATAACTTTTCTTCGATTTAAGAATATTAATAGACCACAGTTAGGTGTTTGTACATATTAGATAAGCACAATACTATTTTGTTGAAAATTTTTTTTCTTCAAAGTACCTAGTAAAAATTTATTTTCGAATTTGATCAAGTTTCATAAAAGCTCCTATGTATTATATCATAATAAAACATTGAAAGTACTTTAAAATATTTTTTTGTGATCATTTGTGATCATTTTAAAACTCACGTGATATCTAGTATATATTTTGCTTACATTTATAATTATAGAATTATAATTAATTAAATTCATATTATATATTTATATTAATACATAAGCGTAGCCAAACTTCGTGTTCAAGGTATGCAAGAAAGCTGTATATATGTATACAAATGTGAACGAATAATGAAAATTAGCAATCTCCAAAATAAATTATTTTTTCCATAGTAGTTACATACCCTACAGCCCTAACCTGCTTATGCCTATGTATTATTTCATAATTATGTTGATAAATCATACTCCTGGTGATGTATTATATATTTATAGTAATATGTTATAAACATAATGTAATTACGAAGATAGGTAAATAATATTATTTAAAAATATAATAAAAAATAAACGAATTTTTAAAAATTTTATTTATTCATTTTAGTTTGTTTTGTGGTCGACAGATCAATTTTACATTAGCCTACGCATTTAATACATAAATAAATATAGTTTTTTAGTGTGCACTTAAGGATAACAACTAATTAACTTATAAATGTTAAAATGGTTAAAAAGGATAATCGATTTATACTAAGTAATACAGCTTAATGATATGAAATGGAATCTGTCTGATACATATGTATATATATATATATATATATATATATATATATATATATTTATCGTGGTTTATAATGTATAAACAAATAATTTTTCAAGTATCTATGGATATTATCACCACTTACTCAGGCATGTCTGAAGTAACATCATTTACTTTATCTTCGACTTCTTCTTTAACGTCATCAGCTTTCTGTTCTACTTTTCCAAATAACGAACCTAATTTTTCTTGAGTATCATCCATTAAGTTTTCCATGCTTCCAGTGACATCTGAAAGTTTAACATTGATTAAAATAATTAATAATTACTCTAAAAAGCAAAAGAATAACAAGATTATCAGTTAGAAATATGTTTAAATTATTATTATTAAAATTAAAATTATATAATACCAGACATGTATGAAAATATTGAATACTTAAATCACGAAATATTTTTAAATACTTTAGAATATTAGAAACAAAAACAGAAGCCATGGCTTTTATGCACGAAGAACCACGAAGAGTATAATTATTATAACTTCTATGAAACTACCTATACTACTAACTACTATCTGTATAGTTAGTTGTGAATCATTTTAAATGTAATATGTCAGTTAACGCTTTACGAACCAAAGCTTAATTTTATAATACCTAATAAAGTACAAATACTGACTATTATAATTATATATTTTTTTAGTACGAGTCCCAATGTGGTGAGAATCGCCCTTAGACATATATATATATATATATATATATATATATATATACTAATATTTACTGATTAATTTCATTCTTTTTTTAATTTTGAAATGTTCTCCAGTATATTTACATTAAATTTACAAACAATTCAGGTCATCATTACAAATAATAATTATTATAATTTATATCACTATATTGTATTATTGAATTTTAATTAAATATATTATTATTTTTACTAAAAATGTATATACATATACATAGTATAGTATTGATAAGTAATTGTTCTTTATAAATTGTTATATTTTTTTTTTTTTAATTAATTGTTCATGTATTTAACAAAAATAGTAACTGTTTTATAAATTACCATGTAAAATACAATTTTAAAATAAAAATGTATTACCTATATATACAATAATAATTATTATTATTATTATGTTTATTACTTCTTACATAATATTGTATTTATGTGTATGTAAAATTATGTGTAGAATTATATAATATAATAATATATTAATATATTATAATTATATTATGTATGTAAAAGTGTGCATTTATTATAAAATACCGTGGACAAAAAATGGTCATTAATGCCCACTTTTACATACACATCATTTTACATACATAATATAATTATAATATATTAATATATTATTATATTATATAATTCTACACATAATTTTACAACATTTTTCAACATGATTTAAAATTTAAAGTTTTTAAAGATTTATTAAGTTTAGATTTTTTTCCTTATTTTTAACAAATTCCTGAAATTTAAATCTATATAATTATAAAAAAAATAAGAAAAAATAAAAATTTGGGCATTGAAGGGTTAAGATAAATAAAAATTACATTTTTTGAATAAGTATTAATAGCCCAGAGGTAGTAGAAATTCTAAAGCATACATTTTTTATCTAAAACTATTGAGTTATTTAGAGAATCTCAAAATCTAAAATAAAATAGGTTAAGTATATACTAATAACTTGCATTATAATTTTAAAGTTTTTTTAATTTCAATTCAATATTGTTTTAGTTATAATGATAACCATGCAATTATAGTTTATTTAAAATTAATATGAAGAAAGTTGCAAAACATATAACATACATGTCAAAATTTAATTTCTGTGTTGAGTACTAATAATAAAAAAACAGTACAATATAAATGTATATTCATTGTATCTAAGGCGTTTTGTTATGTTCTGTTTTTTTGTTCTTTCGTTTCTCTTCAACTAAAGGTTCCATTCATCATAATCATTCGTCGAAACGCAACCTTTGTCGAGGGGCTGTTTTGTCAGAATAGGGACGCGTGTGTTCATCCTTTAGAGTTAGACTCTATTCGCATACCCACTTCTGATTCCTCAGCAATTGACCCATTTAATTGTTTCTTGACAATGCAAAAGAAAGACACAATAGAAGTGTGCGTAACACATGGCATTAAAAATATGTGTATGTGTGCGTGCATGTGAGTAAATGTCAATAGATTTCCAAATAGGAAAACTTTTTTAAATGATTGTTCAATGATAGTCGTTCATAAATACCAAAAGAGCATTAAATATATTGATTTGTCCTATAGGTACTCTATCATTGATGAAATTATTATTCTGAATAATATAATTTTGTGTGTACTCCTATTATTTGGTTAAGCTCATTGTAACTTGATGTTAAATAAAACATAATTATATGTGTGGACTTTTGATAAGGTCGTTTATAAAATTCAATAATATATTTTGAAATAAAATGTTATTATTTTGATTGAATTTTATTAGTATTATTGTATCATATGAGTAAAACTATAAAATTTAAGATTGTATGGAAATTAATTTTATAATGTGCTCATATATGGACGTAAAATTATTAGTTATATCTTATGAAAACACCAAAACCAATACACCATAGTGATGGGAACTATCAAACTATTTGATGATAGTTCACTGTTCATTTAAAACATATGACATTTTATACGTCACAAAATGGTCAACATTTTGAACAAATATTAAAAATAAAAAATAAATAAACCAAGAATTTTATGTAGTTGGATTTTCATACATTTTTTTTTCAAATCCTTATTTATTAATGGTCTTGGACTCTTGGGATTCCGATTTGATTGTTAATCAAATAATATCACTACATTAATTTGATATTAGTTTTTGTACAATAAAAGAAAAAGTTATAAGATTTTCTAATAGTGTAACTGTAAAACACGATTTTAGATAGGTAATTTATTAATTAAATTCTTAAATAGTGCTGTAAAATTATAATACCTATTATACTAGTATTATTCTATTTCATTTTCTACTATTATCATACAATATTTATATCATTCACAATATCACAGAACAATATTTTTTAAGATAATTGATAGGACTATCTTGAATTGTGCATATTATCACATAAATATGGGTATTTATTATTTACTTTCTGCAAAATATTGTAATCATATTACCAGTTACGGACTTATCAAGGTATACCTTAGTCATTAGTGGTAATAAGATTTAATTGTGTGGTGATACCATTTTGATTTTTAAATAATTATCTGTGAAATTGTGATTAAAATTGTCATAATATATTTCCAGTTTTTCATTTATCATTCTTTAGTAATTCGGTATGTCCGATTAGTCGATAAGTTAATAAATGATTAGGGTTCAAAGTACAAAGGTAATCTACAATTAATTGTTGTTTATTTTGTCACCTTGGGTTCAACAATATCAAATTTATGATTAGCTCCTGGTCTTTACAATTATTGAAAACATTTTGAAAACCACCAATATTTTAAGGAGCTGTAACTCGCAAACAAATCATCAAAAAATAAAAATGTTAACGCGTAAATTCATAATAAAAATGGTTTAATTAATTCATGATATTTTTATTATATGTTACCATTTGAAAATCAAAAGTTGATAGTGGTTTCACCTATAAATATAAGGGTGAAAAAAATTAAAACATACGGTTTTAGAAAAACATAAACCTAGAAGTTTAAAAAAAAAAAAAATCAAAAAAGTTAATACTTTTCGAGATAATTAGTGTACCAACTTAAAAGAATCATCCTGTATATATATATATATATATATATATATATATATATATATATATATATATATGTACATATTTTTATTATAGGAATAGGTAGATATTATTAAAAATAATTATTTAAATCACTACGTTTTATGTTCACCCACCTTTAAATTATGTTTTTAAATTTAGTTGTGTAATTTATTTACATTTTTAAATTAAAGTATTAAATTCATTTTTAGAAGTGTCCTATAAATGCATAAATCTGTAGGATAAACGAAAAAGCTTTAAAATAACAATTTATTTAAATTATAATATATTACATTCCAACAAAGGTAAATAACAAACATATGGTAAATACTACATCTGATTTATTAAAGCATTATAAGTACCTCTGGCAAGTGCGAATCTAAAATTTTACACAAACTAGACCTTGTATTAAAATCCAACTGGACATATTTATCGTACTCAGTCCATGCTTGAAAATAATTTTACGCAGTTATTTATGATGAAATAATCAGAGACAAAGTCGATACTAATAATTTATTTCTGATAAGTTAATATAATAAATAATTATTATTTCATTGAATTGTTACAAAAACGATATTATTTTAAATAAAAAATTTAATTGTTTTAAAATTGTTTTTATTTATATGAAAAATCGCTGCGGTTGTGGTTCAATTTTAATAATCAGAGCCGTGTTTAACGGGGGAAAGGGGGGAAATTTCTCTGTGGTGGCTAATTGTATGATGTTTAATGAGGCGGAAAATTTTAAGGATCAATATAAAATAAAAAAAAAAACCTGATGGGCCTCGCTCTGCTATACAGTTGAGGGTGGAGTACACCTCGTTTATAGGATAGGTCATTATTACAACGAATTTGTTAAATTTGAATGCAATGATAGACATCATTGTATACGAATAACGATTCTGAACGAAGTTAATATGTTTGTCTAGGATATAATACATTGTAATTTATAAATATTGTAAAAAGCATATTTTATTTTGAAACGATAAATATATTTTTCAATTAGGATGGGTTGGCAGTTGCATACAGCGACATAGTTTGTCAATCTAGAATATTATACATTATATTATATTTTACATGTAATTTTATGTCAATATTCGCTGTTCAAACGCTAATAAAAAAAAAATGTACCTATGGATTTTAATACAATTTTTATACAAATTTGAGCATTAAGGGCTTATAAAAAAAATTTGAGTAAACCGATCATCAATATTTTTCAGTAACGATAAGTTTAACTTATTATAAACCTTGTATTAAATTTTCAAGAGTTTTCGGTCAACCAATTCAATTTTATAGATGTTTAAAAACAAAAATTTTACAAAAATCTAAAATTTAAATTGTCTATAAATAAGTCAAAATATGTCAAATTACTTTGAAAACTTAACCATGTATAGAGAACGACAATATAAAGATTTGGTGAATATTTCAAGTTGTTGCGGTTTTTGGTTTTTGAGTTAGAGCATTTTAAAAAAATGTAATTTGTAAAAACGTGATTTTGCGTAAAATTTCCCGTTTTTTCGTAATTTTTTTATCGTATTTTTCGATTTTTTTAAAAAGTATTGAAAAGTTGGATTTTTGACTAGCCAAAGTACCATCTACATTCACTTTCCTTTCAGAAAAATTGCTGCTTAAGCAGTGGCGTATTTGAGAGTTCATGTCGGTGGGGGTGAATTTAAAAAGAGTTTACCCAACTATTCACACCAACTTACCAAGACATAATGAATTTTATATTGCACCTGTATAACCTATAAAGTAATAAGTTAAACAAATATGATAAAAAAAGCAACATATTAAGCAACATTATTAATAAAACAAAATCTATATTTCTATTTTTTTTATTAGCAAATCTATTTATAACATTATCTATTGATATAGTATGATGTATTTTTAGCAAAGCCAAACCAGTCAAGCGTTCTTGCCTCATTTTGGATCTTAACCATGTTTTCAATCTAACAAAAAAAAGCAACAAAAATAAGCAAAGATATGAATTATAAGTTTGTTTTTAATGTAATTTAAGAAAAAGAACAAGTCCTTAATTTTAAGCAATGTAAATATATAAATACATATATACGACATGTGTACCACAAAGAAAAATGTATGTACATTTTTATCATGGTTATCTAGATAACCGTGATTTTTACCAATAATTTGTTATCATCAACACAATTTTTCGGAATTTTTGTTTTTTAATGAAATACTCAAACACCCTATACCCATTAGTTATATAAAATTTTCCTGCTCTAAAAATTTTCGGGGGGGCGATTGCCCCCATCGCCCCCCCCCTCAAATACGCCACTGTACTTAAGCAAATCGAAGCATTTTTACTGCCAACAAAGGTGTCGTCAGACACAAAAAAAAAAAAAAACACACATCATTGTAAACCCAATAAATTCCATCACTCCGTTCAGAATATAAAATAGGTAATTATAATTTTCTTATATTAACTGTATTACTATAATACATATTATTTCGTTCATAAATACCACGAGAAAGCCGCAGTCTATAGTTGCATGTTACAAGGCGATAAACATTTAGAACTTCTTCTAGTAACTAGAAAGTACAAGTAGTATAACTGTTGTACTGTTATCGTATAAACTATTTTCGTTATTCCTGTATGTTTTTACCTCGAAAATAGTCGGTTACAAGAAAATCGTTTCATTATATCTCAGCAGTTGGCACATTGCACCGTTAAGGTGGGATTTCACGGCCCGTGGCGCGGCGCGGCGCGTGAACTTCGTCACTACACGCGCCACTACACGCGCCACTACACGCGCCACTACACGAGCGCGCCACTACATGATCCCATGGCGCGTGGATCGGCGCGTTTCCAGGCGGGGCAAATTTCCGTGCCAGTTTGAATCTTTGCATTGATCGTTCGTTGTACATGCTACACTGATGTTGTCGCCAATCCTTTTCCATGCGTCATTAATGCAGTTCCTATTTTTATGGTTTGGATCTCTCGGGTTCCATATAATTGGTTCTTTCTCGTATAACTCCAAAAACTCGATAACGAGATCATTGGACCATTCCATAATTATTAATAAAATAATTATAAAATAAAATTTTAAAGATTTAAAAATATCACCAAATAAAAAAATATTAAATAAAATTTAAACAAACAAACAAATTACAGTAGAACCTCATTAATTCGGACTATATGGGGCTCTAGGTTGTCCGAATTATTGAAAGTCCGGATTAAACAAAATAAACAAAAATCGTAAATTATAAATTTAAAAAAACAATGTATTGGATTATTCTTATAATTTATTATTCAAACTAAATATAAATACATATGTATGTCTTACAATAATTAACCTAAAAATACATGATACATAATTGTATTATAATCATTTCACACTTAATATAGTACATACGTACATATTAAGGCTCACCTTCGTTATTCACACTTGATACGCTTACTGGTTTAAAAAAAACTGCTAATCTTTGGTTGTCTTTCTTTCACATTGATTTCTTTAATAATTAACTCACGGAGATGCCTTAAATGTTCATAATACGCAGATATGTTTTCATTGTTGTTATCTTCAACGTATTTAATGACAATATTTATGTGATCTTTAATTTCGATATGAATACACGCGCCGCGCCGGTTTTCCTTTGACGTGGGCAGGCGCGGATCCAGGGGGGGCGGTAGGGGCGACCGCCCCCCCCCCCGTCAGCCGTATCAAAATGTGTTGTATCTAATTTGTTGTACTATTAAATTACATTATTTTGTGTTATACCATTCTAATGTATTGTTAATTGTTATTGTCACAAATTTTTGTCTTTTATTTTTATAACTTAAACATATGAAGTGTCGATAACAACAATATTATTTCGATATTATTTATAATCCGCCCACCCTCCCGTTAAGGTAGGCTGGATCCGCGCCTGGACGCGGGACACCAACACCGACAATCATCGGGAACGGACGCGCCGCGCCCCACCAATCCCACGGCGCGTTTGTTGCACCGCGCAATGCCGCGCGCCACGCCACGGGCCGTGGATCCCACCTTAAAGGTTAGATGTGCAATTATATTTTCAGTTTGACGATTTTTTTTATATATATATATATATATATATAATATGAACTTGAATTTACTATTTAGTATGAAACAGTATTAAATATATATTTAATATGGTCCAAATAACTATTACTAACATAGTATTTATAAATAATATTTAATAGAACATTATTTAATAAAACATTTAATAGATTTTGCTGTTTTAAAGAACACTATAGAATATTGAAAATGTACTTGAATAAATAATGTATTTGTTTACAATATTATTTATTGTGTGTAATTAATGGGAATTAACCCTTTATAAAATATAATAATACTTTGGACAAATTTTAGACAACAACCAATTAACAATAAAAATATTAGAATAATCATAAAAATATAAAAAAAAAAAAATATATAAAATTTGATAATGTTTTAACAATTTAAATAGATAAGCCAAAATGACAACTAAATTAAAAAGATTCTTTTAAATAAAATATAGTGTAATTTTTAAAATTATCACGTGTAGAATTAAAAAAATCAAGTTGATAGGAAATTTTATTGACTAATCGTAAAGCTCTAAGAAAATAAGAATTTGCTCCACTATCAGTTTTATAATGAGGAATAATAAATAATTCTAGATTGGATGTAGGTATATAATTGGGGAACCCGGAATCCTATCATTGCTAATAATTCCGGACAAAGAACATAACCAATAAAAATATCAAAGACAAACATTATGTCGGCCAATATTACAATATATTGTACTGGCTTTTGTACTCAATTTTATATTAGTCAGTAAGGAATAATGTAGGTCATATTTTATAGAATCTCTGTTGAGAATATTATTACTACTTAATAAAGATATCAAGGGTGAAAACAATAGTATAGATACGGATCGGAAAACATATATAGAATATATAGAATATATGTGTTCCGATCCGTATTGATACTATTGTTATCACTCTTGATATCTTTATTAATCATAGATTTTCGCATTGATCATCGAAATTCGCCAGGACACTACTTCAATTATATTGATGTATATTATTATATCATATACAAAAAAGGATATATTAGATTCTGAACGGAGTGATGGAATCTATTGGTTTTACAATGATGTGTGTTTTTTTTTTTATTTTTTTATTTTTTTTTAATTTTTTAATTTTAATTTTTTTTTTTTTGTGTCTGACGACACCTTTTTTGGCAGTAAAAATGCTTCGGTTTGCTTATGTAGCAACTTTTCTGAAAGGAAAGTGAATCTAGTTGGTACATAAGGAGGTCAAAAGTAAAATTTTCAATATTTTTTAAATACGACGGGAAAAACCATAAAAAAATTTGGGAAAAACGGGAGTTTTTACGCAAAACCAGTTTTCGACATAATCAAATTTTTTATTTTGCTATAACTCAAAAACTAATCGATGTAAATACTTGAAATTTTTACCAAATGTTTAGATTAGCGTTCTCTATACACCATTAAATTTTCAAAGTATTTTGACTTTTATTAAGCTATTTATAGACAATTGAAATTTTCAATTTTTTTAAGTATTTTTTTTTTAAAGAACGATAAAATTTTTTTGGCTGCCCAAAAAATCTTGAAAATTTAATACAAGGTTTCTTATAAGTTGTTCCTTAACTGATAAAAAAAAATCTAAAATCGTAAGTCACAATTTTTTTTTATAAGTGTTCAAAGTTCCAATTTATACGAAATATCTAAAAATCACGATAATTTGCAAGTTATTTTGTAGATAAAAATTCATAAAATTTTTTCTGTTCATACTTAAGGTTCAAAATTTTAACACTAGGTTATCTATAAGCTACTCTTCAAAAATCTTTAAAAAATTTCTACCGGAATTAGAGGAAAAAATTTTATGACTGTTTGAAATTTAAATATTTACGAAATTGCATAAAATAGCGATTTATTCTCAAACGATTTTAAATATTTGTTATAATTCAAAAAGTATAAGTCGCAGATTTTTGAAATTTCTACCAGCTGTTAAGATTGGTATTTCTTTTATGCAATATTTTTTTCAAAATATTATATTGATTTTTAAGCCACTTATAGGCATTTAAAATATTCGATTTTTTTATATTTTATTTTTATAATCGGTGATAAAATACAAAATACTTGAAAATTTAATAGTAAATTCCACAGAAATAGTTCTTAAAGTCATTCAATAATTATGAAAATCCATATGCACAATTTTTTTTTATAAGCGTTTGAACAGCGAATATTTATGAAACAATATGAGATATGTAACGGCATAGTATCTACCAAACATTTGTCGTGTGAAATTTGTGGTTTTACTTTTTTATACTATTTATATTTCAATCCTTGTAAACATAAACCAAATTGTTTTGGCCTATAGTAGTTATTCAATTATCTTATTTAATTTTCAATACTACTATATATGGGTGGAATTTCTCAATTTTTTTTGTGATATCTTTTGCTACTTTCAGATTAATCGTGATATTATGTCGTGTGGATTCTACATAATGATTGTACGCTCAGCGCTGGTGTGATGCATTCTTACATATTTTATAGACGGAGAGAAAACCTGAAAGGCTACATCGAAATGTTAGTCCTACGTCTAAATGATGAGATGATTATGGTCTCATTCCCATCAACAAATATAATAGTTTGTGCAGTCATGCCGATGTGTAGTAATGAGTACATATTCCAGTGATGTGCTCCTTGGCTTATTATTATTATTATGTATACGTGATGTATTTATTACGCGCTCGGGCGCGGGCACGCACGACGGACGTGTACACGAATGTTACATGCGACATGCGTTATGTACCTTGGATCTTCTTGACCACGTCGTCGACGTTGACACTGCCAATCACCTTTTGGACCATTGAGCACGCTCTATCGTCACCGTCGACAGCTGGCGGCGGTTCAACCGCGACCGCTCGACCATTGCTGACGGCCGATTGCATGGTATTGCCTGAAGGCAGAGGATTGCTTCCGGCGCATCCCATAATCGCATAAACGCGTAGAGCGACGAGAGAGGGTCGGGTCTCGCGTACGGAGCGGTCGTTCGTCGTCCGCAGAGCACGAAATATACTATGACCCGCGTTCGGTTCACACAATGCACGCGCGTGCTGTTGTGATGTGGAGTATATCGCCCGACCGAGTGCCTTTGCTGTGGCCTAGACACGTCCTTCCTGCGGGCCGATTTCCCGTGACGAGCACGTGTCGGGGGAACGCCAGTGCGAAAACGAGTAATACGTGTGTGGATCGCGCAAACCTCGTTATCGCAGTGCAAGCGCGGTGGTTCCGTGCGCGGTAACTTATTTTGGGCGCGTCGTACGCTTTACAACATCGAGCGCCGGTCATTGTGATCGTACGTTCCGTGCGCGTGTAATACGTCATTGAAGTGTCATTATCACTGAAGGCACACGCGTAGGTGATGTTCGGAACGTGCGTCAGCGGCGGGTGGAAAGGGTGTACGGGGTGGATTTTTTTCAAAACTCGAACCGAGTCAAAATAACTAAGAAAATATAGGTGATATTTTTCTTTTCTTGTTACAATTTCCTATGCACCTATAATACTATCATTCAAAATTTCTTCACAACTGGTACGACGATTATGTTTCCTAAGTGCGGATGTGTTACGTATGTTGGAACAATATTCAATATTTGTTTTCAAACACAAATATCATTAATTTTGTATTTTTATCCCAAAAGAGATAATTATGATGATTAAAAAAAAATATATTAAAAATGATTCAATTTGAATTAAATTTTAAGTTGTAATGCATTCTTATGGGATATTTTAATTCTTAATGAATCAGAATTCGAGTTACAGTCACGATTATTTTAGATAATTATAATATTTTAAATATTTGTATTTGTAATTATAGTAAACTGTAAAAACAGCTGTATAAAAATATTTACATATTAGCAGAATAATCCGTCTTCGCTCGTTTGTAGTTATTGCTTTCTCTAAATTAAATTCTTAAATCAGATGTTTATTATTTACCTTCTTTCTTTTTTCCGTTCCCTAGCAACATTCCTTAAATAAATGACGTGCATTTTCAAACGAAAATCATAACACGTAGGTTTTACAGTTAGAGTTAGTTTTATAATAAATTATAGTTGACCCCTGTGCGCTTCGCAGCATTAAAACAAAAATGCAATAAAAATCATATAATTTTTCCTAGAAAATCATTTATTTTTTTCTAAATTCTTTATTATTAATCCAACAAATTCGGGTAAACAATATTCTTTGTTTGTCCATTGCATACACTAATAAACAATTTGGAGTGCCAATTCTTGAACAGGCCACGTATAGTTGCTCGTGCGAAAAACACGGCTCCTTCAAACTCAAACCGCATACTTGGAACGTTTGTCCTTGTGCCTTATTGATGGACATGGCAAATCATAGGCGCACGGGGAATTGCAATCTTTGAATTTAAATGGCATGTCTGTTAGTATCAGAGGAATACATGGGATGAGTACAAATTCCCCCTTCGCTTTGCCAGTCAATATAGTGACTTTGATTAAATTCGGCATCAATCTTTTTATAGCTAATCTTGTGCTGTCGTACAGTTTTGGTGTATTCATATTTCGTAGTAAAATAATTGATGAGCCGGCCTTCAAATTCAAGCAATGCGGCGGCGTACCGGGTGGGTTCAAAAATTGGATTCAAAAATTCATCTGGATACTGAATCATCTTCATTCAATGCGCCATCAACATATTTGTATGATGTCACTGTACCAGGCAATTTTTCTTGAATGAGATAATTGATAGCATTGACATGCACATTTTTTGCTGCCAGAATTGCACATTCACTCAACCAATGTGATTCCTGTGATTCTGGATAATATTCATAAACACTCATTCAATTAATTCGTCTTTTGATTGGAGAATTATACAAAAATTGGTTGGCAAACTAATTTAACTGTTTGTGTTATCAATTCGAACTTTGCCATCTCCGATTTCCAATAATTGCTTCGAAAACCGATCTGCAGATTGATTATTGTGCAACCGAACACGCATGTTTATGTTTAGCGTCAATTTTCACACATATCTCCACAGGAAAGAAGACTTTAGGCAAGCATTGATCTCATCTACCGTTGTTGAGCGTGGAATTACGGGCAGTATTTGCCTAAAATCACCTGATAATAGTATCAATGCACCACCAAAAATGTTTTGGTTGCCACGTAGCTCTTGCGTTGTGCGGTCTATTGCTTCAAGTGATTTTTTATGCGTCATCGTAAATTTATCCAATAAAATAATTGCTGTTTGCTGCAAAAATTTCGCTATCGCAGAATTTTATTTAATATATATATAAATTTTATATTATATCATATTCTTCTTGACAACTTCAAATAATTCTGGATCAACAATTTAATTTGGAATCTCAGCTAATATAATGCTATCAATTTGATCCGGTGTTATTTTACGTATCAGCCATATCAATATGTATGCATGCGGCAGCCTTCTCTTTTGCAATTCGATCGAGTACATCTAGCAACGCACCTCTCCAAATACTCGCAATTAGATAATCAAATCCATCAGCGCTTTGAATTTCTGTCGAAATACACGTGCTATTATATCGTAACAGCATGTTGTTGTCTGACCTTCAAAAAAATTGGTTTTTATGTCATCTCACTGTGGATTGCATATAAATGTTATGAAGAGGTCAGGGCGACCGTATTTGCGAATGTACGACATTGCAACTTGTGTATATTCATGCATGTGACGCGGACTGCCAATATAAGTTGCTGGTATTATTGTTAAACGTCCAATATTATTGACATCGCTATCATTCACTATTGCATTATGTAAGTGTATGTACTCTTCTGATCGCAAATACGCTTGATTGAATGAGTGCAGTGGATCGAGTGGAAATTCGAATGCTGGTAATTTCACTTTACCATTAGCACAACACATTTCAACTGGAAATTTGGCTGCAGCACAATGTCGACATCTTACCGTCATTCTACCAATACGACCATGTTCACTGTAATCCATTTTACTGTAGTAATGAAATGCAGCAAATTCCATGGCTTGTGCACGACGCGAAATTCGTGACGTTCGTCTTGATGCTGGATTTGTTGACGGACCTGCAGGTGTATTTCGACGTGCGTTTCGTACTTGTTGAACAACATTCGTTGTAATTGTGCTTCTTCACTTTGAGATATCTATGAGACTGTTTAATAATTACCAAAATTACATTAGCAATAATCGACTAGTTGTGATAAGAAAAATGCAGTGGTTCTCAAAAATGTATTGCCAAGTTAATGGTTTTTATTGCTAACTAATAACCGTATCCCATAAATTTAGTGTGACCAACCTATTATTGTATACTTTTATTGCTACGTTTATTAATGTGAGCATGCGGCAATACGGCAGCGGTCGAACTATTGCCGAAACGAGATTTTTCGAAAATTTTTTTGAACATGTTCCGGGAGAGCGCGGGCTTTGAAAATAATGTCAACGAAAGGGGAGGTCATGATTAAAAAGGTGTTAAAATATCTAAGGGAACACTTTGGCCAGTTTCGAGATATACATTTCGAAAGTGAGTACCAACGTAGAGCATACGGCAATACGCCCGCGGTCTGACTATTGCCGAAACGAGATTTTTCGAAAATTTTTTTTAACATGTTCCGGGAGAGGGCGGGCTTTGAAAATAATGTCGACGAAAGGGGAGGTCATGATTAAAAAGTGCCACTCGTTTATAGGATAGGTCATTACAATGGATTTGTTAAAATTGAATTCATTGATAGGTATCATTGTATACGAAAAACGATTCTGAACGAAGATGATATGTAAGTTTAGAATATAATACATTAATACATTGTTATTTATAAATATTGTTATAAGTATATTTTATTTTGAAACTAAAAATTTAGAAAAATCGAAAATTTAAATTGTCTATAAATAAGTGAAAATATGGCAAAATACTTTGAAAACTTAATCATTCATAGAAAACGTCAGTATAAACATTTGATGAAAATTTCAAGTTGTTGCGGTTTTTCGTTTTTGAGTTAGAGCATTTTAAAAAAAACCGATATCTTTGTCAGTCTAGAATATTATACATTATATTATATTTTACATGTAATTTTATGTCAATATTCGCTGTTCAAACGCTTATAAAAAAAAATTGTGCTTATGGATTTAAATAATTTTTGAATGACAATAAGAACTATTTCTGTGGAATTTACTATTAAATTTTCAAGTATTTTGTATTTTATCACCGATTATAAAAATAAAATATAAAAAAATCGAATATTTTAAATGCCTATAAGTGGCTTAAAAATCAATATAATATTTTGAAAAAAATATTGCATAAAAGAAATACCAATCTTAACAGCTGGTAGAAATTTCAAAAATCTGCGACTTATACTTTTTGAATTATAACAAATATTTAAAATCGTTTGAGAATAAATCGCTATTTTATGCAATTTCGTAAATATTTAAATTTCAAACAGTCATAAAATTTTTTCCTCTAATTCCGGTAGAAATTTTTTAAAGATTTTTGAAGAGTAGCTTATAGATAACCTTGTGTTAAAATTTTGAACCTTAAGTATGAACAGAAAAAAATTTATGAATTTTTATCTACAAAATAACTTGCAAATTATCGTGATTTTTAAATATTTCGTATAAATTGGAACTTTGAGCACTTATAAAAAAAAATTGTGACTTACGATTTTAGATTTTTTTTTATCAGTTAAGGAACAACTTATAAGAAACCTTGTATTAAATTTTCAAGATTTTCTGGGCAGCCAAAAAAATTTTATCGTTCTTTAAAAAAAAAATACTTAAAAAAATTGAAAATTTCAATTGTCTATAAATAGCTTAATAAAAGTCAAAATACTTTGAAAATTTAATGGTGTATAGAGAACGCTAATCTAAACATTTGGTAAAAATTTCAAGTATTTACATCGATTAGTTTTTGAGTTATAGCAAAATAAAAAATTTGATTATGTCGAAAACTGGTTTTGCGTAAAAACTCCCGTTTTTCCCAAATTTTTTTATGGTTTTTCCCGTCGTATTTAAAAAATATTGAAAATTTTACTTTTGACCTCCTTATGTACCAACTAGATTCACTTTCCTTTCAGAAAAGTTGCTACATAAGCAAATCGAAGCATTTTTACTACCAAAAAAGGTGTCGTCAGACACAAAAATATAAAAATTAAAAAAAAAAATTAAAAAAAAAACACACATCATTGTAAAACCAAAAGATTCCATCACTCCGTTCAGAATCTAAAAAAAAACACACATCATTGTAAAATCAATACATTCTTCATTCCGTTCAGAATCTAAAAAAAAAATTGAAAAACATTAACTCCATATAATATACTCTAATACGCTTAAATTTGTACATTTCATCCTAAAACTATATTACATACACGAAGCATAAAATAATTCTTCCAAATCTACCATATTCAATAAAATACTTAGGTTATAGTTACCCAACGAGTGCTGCTAAATATAGAAATGTTTCGTTTATATTAAGTTATATTATGTTTTTAACCATTAAGCACATGCTAGTATTAGTCAACTTAATTTAGTTTGAAATTGAATAAACGTCGTTGAAAGTGTTCTTCAAAATAAATAATCCTCTAAATGTATCATAAGTATTGTTAGAAACCCTGTTGGCCACACTGGCTGGTTTTGTCGCGGGGCCGGGACAGAGCCGTAACAGGCTCATTTGACGCCTGAGGCAAGTTTGAGTATAAGCGCCCCCCCTTCGTCAAAAAAAATCTCACAGGTTTGAAAATGTTAAGCTATTACACAGTAAAACCTCTATATAACGGAATCGCTTGGTACCAAACATTTTTCCATTATTAAGAGTTTTCCGTTATAGAGAAGTAGAAATTTCATATATTATTTGCACAGTGACTGGCGGGACTATTGATATTTTCCGTTATAAGGAGGATTTCGTTTAATAGAAGGTCCGTTATAATGAGGGTTTACTGTATATTTGTTCTTTTGGAAAAGCATGTAATAAGCAACAAGTATTTAATTAAAAATTCATTTTTATTGACACAAAAAAAAAATCTCATAATTTGACTTTTCTTGATTTGATTGCCGCAAATTCATCGATGACTTCTTCAAAATCAATTTCTCTAGTAACTTCATTTTCTATCGATAAAATAGCCAAATTTGAAAGTCTCTCCTGGCCCATAGTTGATCTCAAATAATTCTTTATGAGTTTGAGTTTGCTAAAGCTACGTTCACATGTAGCTGCAGTTACAGGCATTGTCAAAAAGATTCTAAATAAAATTTCTATGTTTGGATACGATTCTTTTAAATTATAATCTTGAATCAACTGAAGTAATTCAAGAACTGTTGCAGATTCAATATGGTCAGGAATAATTGACTTCACTACGTGCTGAAAATCGGAAATCTCATCAATAAATTCTGCACCATTGATGTCTTTTTCATATTTCATTGCTAAATCTATAGCTGCTTTTTTTAATTCTGTAGTACTCATGTTGTACAAAGATGCACCAGACAAAAATCCAAAATCATCAGCAACTTCCATTAACTTCTCATATCTCCAATTAAGTTGATTTATGAAAACATCAACTGCGTTGTTAATATTTATGCGAAGTTGTTGAATTTCTGAAATATATATTCCATCGTCTTGTCCTTCGTACAATTCCAATCTTGTCTTTTTTTTCAATCTCATGGCTGTATTTGTTATTCCCAAAGTAGTAACTAATGTAGAAGCGCGAGTAAAATTTTCTTCGAATTCTGTACTACGAATCTCACGTAGTGAATTTTTTAATGCCTGAATCAGCCTTGCAGCTTTATCCAAAGTCAAAGTTTTCATTTGTAAAGCTTTAGTAGCACGATCAACTTGACTTAATATTTGATTCCAAACATCGAGGTAGAAAAGAAATGTTAAATTAATGTTTTTGAGTAGACTTTGAGCAGAGGAAGTAGTATCAGCATTTATGGAATTGGCTATCATATTTTGAAGTACTCCATAAACTTCTTTAATTTGAGTATTCAATGGTTTTATGGCATTGGATTTTGATGACCATCTTGTGTCCGAATGTCCTTTTAATGAAACTTTTAATGTTTTCATCAGAGTAGTCCAACGACTTGTAGAGCGAGAAAAAAATTTAAAAAGGCTTTCTATGGTTTCAAAAAAATGTTTCATTTCTACATTGATTGAAGCGGAATGTACTCCTGCCAAATTCAAACAGTGGCTTGCACATGGAATATAAAAAGCGAGATTATTTTTTTCTTGAATTCGTGCTTGGACACCACGATAGTTTCCCGCCATATTGGCTCCGTTATCGTAGCCCTGACCTCTTGCATCTTGAATATCGAGCTGATCATCTTGTAATTTCTTCATTATATCAGATGCCAATCCTTCGCCAGTCTTTTCTTCAGTAATAATGAAGTCAATAAAACTTTCTTCTATCTTCACTTTTCCATGAGATATATAGACATATCGAATGATTTCCGACATTTGATCATTATGAGAAACATCGGGAGTGCAATCAAACAGTAAACTATAATATTTAGACTTTCGAATTCTCGATAAAATCTCATTACGAACTTTTTGTCCCAATAAATTCACAAATTCATTTTGAATTGTTGGTGATAAATAATTGACTGACCTTTTTGTATGATTCAAAATAAGCTCTTCTAGTGTTTTGTCGTACTTACTGAGTAATTCAACGATGTCCAAAAACACGCCACTTCCCTGCACTCCAATTTCCGACGTTGAGCCTCGTAATGCTAAATTGTTCTTAGCACAAAATATGATCGCATTTAAAATCGCTCGAAGGATGTGACGCCACCGCTCTTTTTCCAAGAAAATTGCGTTTTGCAATGATTTATCAATACTTTGAGAGTTTTTCAATCTAGCTTCTAAGGTTTTCCATTGAACAAAGTATTTTCGATGATCTAGTGACGTCTCGTGATCTTCAATTCTATTTATATTTTTCCAATCAGAAAACCCTTCTTGACGATTAGCAATCAAAGGTATCTGAGTTTGTCGATATTCAAACAGGCAACAAGGAAAACAGAACAAGGCATTTTTATTCTTGGAGTAAATCAACCAATTACGGTCTATGGTTTCACTGTTGGGTAAGTGTTTCTTAAACCAATGAGGGAGAAATCGACGTCCATCTATTGTTTGAATACTTCTAAAGTCGATATTTTTACCTTGATCCGGGCCATGCAAAATCAAAGTTATTCTCATTTCATCAGTTATACGTGTCCATGATGGAGGGTTGTTGTAATCGATGGTGTGTTGTTGAGTAACAGAAATTATCTTCGAATGTCTTGATTCAATATTACCGTTACTTTCAGAAATGTCTAAAATTGGCCCTTTACTCGATATCTCCATCATATTGTTCGACTCGGTGATATTTTTTATGGTCATATCATTAAACGGGTCTGTGTGATTTTTTTTAGAGGAATTTCCAGAGACTCGTCAATTGTTGGTGAATTATCAAAATCATGGATTTCCACAAAAACATCAGGGTTTTTTAATAATACACTAGAAGGCACTGTTTTAGATGTTGAAACCCACTTTTCAAAAGTGTTTGCCAACTTTTCGTTTTCGATTTTTATTTTTTTTTTATTCCTGCGATTTTGAGCTCCACTATTCTTTTTCTTAAATGTTTCGGACATATTGACTTGATTTATAAACTATAAAATTTACGAAATTTAAGAACTTTGTTTAAAGTAAAATCATTTTAAAAGTAATAACTAATAAAACAGACGACATGAACTATTACTTGTCATTATTGAGTTAAAATAAATTAATAGTAGGTAGTTGCATTTTATGTTTATTTATTTAAGCTTTGTCAATATTATGTTTAGTGTTATATTACAGAGCACGGATTTTCATTATAAAAAAATCTGACGAAAGATTTGAAATAATTTAACAAAAAAAATCTCGATGTCGTTAGCAAATGCAACTTTTGTATCTATTTCTATGCATTTTAATAAATACGTGAAGTCTGATAGTTCAAAAAATCATAAAACATCAGGTACAAAAACAAGTGAGGTGTGAAGGGGTGAAGTGCGACTCTTCATAGGATAGGTCATTATAATGGATTTGTTAAATTTGAATTCAATGACAGGTATCATTGTTTACGAAAAACGATTCTGAACGGAGATGATATGTTTGTCTAGAATATAATACAATGTTATTTATAAATATTGTAATAAGTATATTTTATTTTGAAACGAAAAATTTAGAAAAATCGAAAATTTAAATTGTCTATCAATAAGTCAAAATATGTCAAAATACTTTGAAAACTTAACCATGTATAGAGATTGTCAATATAAAGATTTGGTGAAAATTTCAAGTTGTTGCAGTTTTTCGTTTTTAAGTAAGCGCATTTTAAAAAAAACCGATATCATTTGTCAGTCTAGAATATTATATTATATTACATTACATTATATACATTATATTATATTTTACATGTAATTTTATGTCAATATTCGCTGTTCAAACGCTTATATAAAAAAAATTGTGCCTATGGATTTTAATAATTTTTAAATGACATTAAGAACTACTTCTGTGGAATCTTCTATTAAATTTTCAAGTATTTTGTAGAAGCCAAATTTTTTTTATCACCGATTATAAAAATAAAATGTAAAAAAATCGAAAATTTTAAATGCCTATAAGTGGCTTAAAAATCAAAATAATATTTTGAAAAAAATATGACATAAAGGAAATACCAATCTTAACAGCTGGTAGAAATTTCAAAAATTTGCGACTTATAATTTTTGAATTATAACAAATATTTAAAATCGTTTGAGAATAAATCGCTGTTTTATGCAATTTCGTAAATATTTAAATTTCAAACAGTCATAAAATTTTTTCCTTTAAGTCCGAAAAAATTTTTTTTAAAGATTTTTGAAGAGTAGCTTATAGATAACGTAGTGTTAAAATTTTGAACCTTAAGTATGAACAGAAAAAATTTTATGAATTTGAACTTGCAAATTATCGTGATTTTTACACATTTTATACAAATTTGAGCTTTAAGGACTTATAAAAAAAAAATTGTGACTTACGATTTTAGATTTTTTTTTTATCAGTTAAGTAACAATTTATAAGAAACCTTGTATTAAATTTTCAAGATTTTCTGGCCGGCCAAAAAAATTTTATCGTTATTTTAAAAAAAAATACTATAAATAGCTCAATAAAAATTTAACAGTGTATAGAGAACGCTAATCTAAACATTTGGTGAAAATTTCAAGTATTTACATCGATTAGTTTTTGAGTTATAGCAAAATAAAAAATTTGAGTATGTCGAAAACTGGTTTTGCGTAAAAACTCCCGTTTTTCCCTCATTTTTTTAGGGTTTTTCCCGTCGCATTTAAAAAATATTGACAATTTTTTACTTTTGACCCCCCAAATTACCAACTTGATTCACTTTCCTTTCAGAAAAGTTGCTACATAAGCAAATCGAAGCATTTTTACTGCCAAAAAAGGTGTCGTCAGACACAAAAATAAAAAATAAATTAAATATAAAAAAAAAATAAAAAAAAAAACACACATCATTGTAAAACCAATAGATTCTTTACTCCGTTCAGAATCTAAAAGGATCAAAATACGTATATTGTAAAATTTGCAGGTCCCTACGATTATTTTGTACGGATAATGATAGTCCGTTATGCCTAATCACCAAAATACTTCGCGTTTGCGTCTCACTACTACCGCGCGTCACCGAACGGCCTCAGCGATTTACGCCAACAAAAAATTTATATTATAAACGGCGATTCACGCCCAATGAATATAATATTATAAATAGTTAAAATTCAGGTTAAAACCCTGATGATAATAGTGTAATAAAAAATAATATAGGCAGCGATTTGTGTCAATGAAAATTAATATAAACGGCAATTCGAGCACGAGATTATAATGCCTATTTGATTTTTGTGGCGACGGCGGTCGATTACGCTTCGTACATCGTACATGGTACATAATCTACGTAATATTATATAACTAATAGATGACAGTAACAGTCTGCATATGCGACGATTATAATTTATAAAACAAAAATAAAACAATAAAAATAACGAAGAATGTGTTTTAGTTGTACTCTTGTGCATGTGTGAGTGTGTAAGCCGTCGGTAGCGGTAGAGTGGTACGCGGTGATTACCGATACCTATTATTGTCCTATTATTATTACAATAGATCAGTTCAATTTTATTAATCAGTTACTAAGTGCATAACAAAATAAAAGTTTAAAATAATCAACTATATTCCAACTTACCAAATGAATATTTGAGCTCAAATGCAGAATACGTTATTTGAATGAGTCCAGTGTATAGCAAACTTAGCAGAGTGACAGTGATGATTGCAGACTGATGACCAGTAAAAATAATATATTAAATGTGTTTTGTGTATTAGTGTGTACCTAACTATGTACTTAGTCATATGACTAGCACATAATCTATGTGTGTTGTGTATAGCCATAGCGTGTTTTGGCTGACGAGTAGTGGGAGCCGGTTGCCGGCTCCGGCTGGGATTTACCAAAATAAATGTTTATCGCATAGATACTAATATAAACACTGATTGCATTCCACTGATTTCAACTACTAATTTAATTCCTTTGCAATTTACAATGTTTTCGTACAATATTTAATGTAAAATTAAGGTTACATACCATATAAAAACTTTAACACAATAATAACAGTAGAAGAATAATATTTTCAAACGCAAAAGATACGTAACATAGTACATACATTAAATTTATAATAAATTTGGGTAATTGAATAGTTAAATATATTTTCTAAGTGCTCCCTAAGTACTATATTGGTAGGAAAATATTTAATTTAAAAAAAAGTTTAGCGCCCCCAATTTATTGGCGCCTGAGGCAAATGCCTCAGTCGCCTCACCCTTGCTACGCCCCTGGGCCGGGACGTCGCGTCGTACTACAAAAAGAGCGCGCACTTCGTTTGCGACCGTTCGCCTCGTTGCAGTCGTCGTCCGTGGTACGCGTCCCTTTTGTGTAGGGATACCCGTGACCACCCCGACCCTACGTTATTTCTTTATTTGTGTGTAGTTATATTTGTTAATTGTGTAATAAAAGGTTGAACTTTGTTTCGTACGATCTCGTTTCGCTTTTCTCCCTTGTTTATATTTTCTTGTTCCAACAAATCAGAAGTGGGATACGCCGTGTGGCCGGTTCGTACAGCCTCCGGCGAGTGGACTCATGTGATAAAGAAGAAAATCCGGAAAGGTTCCGTGAGTAAATAATATTATTTTCCATGTGCTTTCGCGAACGTGTTCGTGTGTGCGCGAGAGAGTGAGAAAAAAAAAAAAGAAAAAAAAAAAAAGAGTCTAAAGTTATTTTTGGAACCGGGAATTCCAGCGTTCATCGTTGCCGCCCGTATCTTATCAGTCGGCGTTGATGCCGTCAAAATCGAGTGCGATTGTCAATCGTGATACGCGATAACGCTCTCCTATCACTTCCGTTATCTGTGATAAGGTGTTTTTGTTTACTGATCTTATCACCGAGTGCTTCGAAATGCCCGATCACGATTACGCAGCCCCGACTTACGACGAGTTATTGGCGCAAGTTAAGCTACTTGCCGATCAGGTGGCTGCTCTACGATCCACCTCTACGCCACCCGCGACCTCTTCGAGCTCCGAAACGATCGATTACCGTTTACTTCCCGATCTCGACCGTTCAGTACCGGCGTTTACTGGACGCGAGTCCAGTTATGCTTCCGAAGACTGGATTGAGTCCGTTGACGGTCTGGCGACAGTCAACAGCAGGCCGTTTCGCTATCGCTTGCAATATGTTCGTGCAAACGTTAGTGGTGCTGCACGCAACTGGTTCCTTTCCGAGGATTTTTACAGTTGGGATGATTTGCTTACTAAGTTCCGCGAGGCGTTCGTTAGGGAAATTCGCCAGTCCGACCGATGGGAAGCACTCAACAAGCGCAACCAAGTTTCTGGGGAAGCAACGGTGGACTATTTTTACGACAAGTTAAGACTGTGCAAGGCTCTGAAATTGCCGTTCTCCGAGGTACGAGATCATATGATACAAGGCATACGAGTCGCCGAACAGTCGCAGTATGCAATGGGTCGTTCTCATTCATCGCCGTCCGAATTGTTAGCAGATTTCCAAGAGTGGGAACGTATGGCCGCCCTGCGCCAACAGCGGTTTAACGCCGCGTTACCAAACGCTTTTCCGTCACGACCGTCGCTTGATCGTCCAGCAAAGGTTAATGCACTAGACAAAAGGGATAGCCCGGGTCAATTTGTCAAAAACCAGAGAACCTTGTCAGTGAAACCTAGTGAAGAGTTGAAGTATGGGACCGATCTCAGCCGCCCTATCCGATGTTTTAACTGTCGAAAATTGGGTCATATTTCCCGCGATTGCCCGTTGGACCGACGACCAATGAAGTGTACATTATGTGATTCCAACCAGCACACACGCGGGCGCTGTCCGGAATCGCCTGATCGCCCGAAGCTACCGCCATCAGGGGCCTTGTGGGCCTGTGTCCCGGGGCGCCCTAACCTGGTTAACCCCTTCATTAAGAGTGTGCAACTCAATGGCCGCACAGTTACAGGGCTCATAGACACTGGGTGCACCAACGTACTGGTTCGTTCGAGTGCGGCCAGAAGTAGTGATCTACATGTCATCCCGGATTGCACTCCACTGTATACAGTTACAGATTCTAACCGCCCAGGTGCTGCAACAGTTGGCAAGACGGTGGCCGATGTGTGCATTGATGGGGTGATGGGTGCTGAGCATAACATACTGGTGGTAACTGATCATGCCATACCTGTTGATGTTCTAATTGGCCGTTCTTGGTTGGGACTTCCCCATGTCAACTACTTCAAACAAGGCGCCGATTTTGTCCTCGAGACGAATAGCAACATCGACGGACAGATCCTTGATGACCCGCTATCTAAGATAATTGAGGTGCATACGGTTGAGATCGATACTGAGCCGTTTATTGGAAGCGCATTAATGTTGCAGGATATTTGTGTCGGTCCACAATCATCCACGGCCCAACAAGATAAATTGTTGTCTCTTTTAAACCGATACAGGGACACGTTCGCCAAGAACCTGTCGGAGCTAGGATGCACAAATGTGTTGGAGATGGACATCACCGAGATCGATGGCAGTATGCCTGTAACTCAACGGCCTTATCGCACATCACTATCAGACCGGCAGATCATTTCTGACATACTCCGTGAATGGAAGAGCTGCGGCATCATCAGTGATTCTACGTCACCTTATGCAAGTCCGGTCTTGCTGGCCAACAAAGCTTCCGGAGAGAAGAGATTATGTGTGGATTACCGCCGCTTGAACCAACAGACTGTCAACTGCCCGTACCCTATGCCAAATGTGGATGACCAACTGAGCTCACTAGTGAAGGGTAATCTATTTACGACGTTAGATTTGTCAAATGGGTTCTTGCAGATACCACTTACACCAATGGCCAAGGAGAAGACAGCATTTGTTACGGAACAGGAGACCGCCAAGTTTGAAAGGATGCCCTTCGGGCTCAAGGGGGCACCGGGTACCTTTCAAAAATTAATGAACACTGTTTTTAGGGATCTGAAGCGAGCTGGAGTTTTGAACCTCTATCTGGATGACGTCATCGTGCCCTCTGAAGACTGGGACGACATGCTGTGCAAGCTGGAGCTGGTGCTCAAAGCGCTGAGAGGGGCAAAGCTGACGTTGAAACCGGCAAAGTCCTGAGCTGGACTATCTGGGTTTCAAGATCTCCAAGGGCATTATCCAACCAGGAAGGAAGGTCGAGTCAATTGCCACGTTTCCAAGGCCTTGCAATGCACATGAAGTCAGGAGGTTCCTCGGCTTGGCCGGGTACTTCAGGCGGTTCATAGTCAACTATGCTGAGCTGTCTAATCCGCTAACCCGCCTTATGAAGAAGGATTTACCATTCTGTTGGGGTAATGAACAGGAAACAGCATTTGAAGCGTTGAAGAAGAAGCTTTGTGATAAGCCGGTGGTAAGCATGTATGATGCTAATGCACCAGTCACTCAAGTCCATACAGATGCCAGTGCGGTGGCACTCTCTGGCATACTGTTACAGGGCGGTGATGAACGACAGTTAAGGATGGTATATGCAGTCAGCAAACGTACAACAGAAGCAGAGTCCAAATACCATTCAAGTAGGCTTGAATTGTACGCCATTATTTGGACCCTGTCCCGTCTCAGACCATATTTATTGGGATCAAAATTTACTGTTATTACTGATTGTCAAGCACTGGTATACCTTAACCTGCATAAAACTGTCAAACCGCAAATAGCTCGTTGGTTTGAACTTCTTCAAGAATTCGACTTTGATATTAAATACCGACCTGGTAGTCGTATGGCACATACGTTGACGCGTTAAGCCGGGCTACCCACGCAGAACCGATGCCTACGGATTCGGTAGAGAGTGTACTAGCTCAACGCTTAGAAGTGTGTTTATCGTTAACTGTTGAAGAACGAGTGCAATTTATGCAGCAAGGGGACTCTTCCACTCGGGAACTCTTCAACCTTATCGAGAAGGGTAACCTGAGGACGGCTCACGAAGATAATGTGGTTCAATATTATCAAGTGCACAATGGTCTGATCTATCGCAAGTACAAGGACAAGTTACTTCTCGTGATTCCAAAGTCCATGCGTAAGGGGATTGTTATAGCAGCACACGATTTACAAGGACATTTCGCCGTGGAACGCACTGTCGATAAGATCACCGAGGATTATTGGTTCACAGGTCTGTGGCGATACGTTCGACAACATATCAGTATGTGTGTGGACTGTCTTGTCCACAAACCACCAACAGGTAAACCGCCTGGTCTTCTACATCCTATTCCTCCCGGTAGACGACCATTTCAGGTCATCCATGTGGATCATTTGGGACCCTTCGAGACTAGTACGAACCGTAAACGATATTTACTAGTTGTAGTGGACAACTTAACCAAATATGTTTTACTATATCCGATGGGCTCCACTGACGCTGCTGGAGTGATAAAGGTGTTGACCCAATTGTGCGAGGAACGAGGCTTACCAGACCGGATAATAAGTGATCGCGGCACCTGTTTCACAGCAAAGTCGTTTCAAGATTTTTGTAGCCTACGTGGAATACACCATACCTTAAATTCGACTCGACACCCCCAGGCGAATGGACAGGTAGAGAGAGCGAACCGTACCATTCTGCCGCTGCTGTCGATGTCTGCTGAAGATCATAGACATTGGGATTTGAAGCTGCCGGAGATACAACGACACCTGAACAATGCCATGAATAAAACCACCACCAAGACCCCCTTCGAGACTCTGCACGGTTACCGGCCAAGGTTCTATGGTGGCGAGTTGCGACACCTGAGCCAAAATGCAGATGTGTGGACGGAACCGGCAGAACAACAGAAGACAGTACGGGAATTAATTCTTGCACGGCAAGAAGGAATGAAACAACACTACGATAAGGGCCACTATGAGGGTGTCAAATTCATTCCGGGCGAAGTAGTGGTTATGAAGAGGCAACCACGGTTGGGAGAACCGTCAAAGTTACAGGCCAAATATCGAGTCCGCCCTATGCAAGTGATACAGGTGCTGCCGAGTGACACCTACAGAGTTGCTGATGTTGCTAGTGACGGGCAACATCTGTATTCTACTACAGCACATGTGTCCCAATTAAAATCTTGGAAGGTGGTTCAGGAAGATGAAGGGGAAGAGGTTGATGAAGAAAAGGAAGAAGCAACAGAGGTACCAGAGGGAGCTGAACTACGTGACACAACCGCTTCAGCGACAACAAATATCCGCTCAGTCCGGATGCGCCGACCACCTATCTACCTCAAGGATTACCACACCGCCGACCGAGGACGGTCTGGAACATCAGGAGAGGCCGAATGTTAGAAACCCTGTTGGCCACACTGGCTGGTTTTGTCGCGGACGTCGCGTCGTACTACAAAAAGAGCGCGCACTTCGTTCGCGACCGTTCGCCTCGTTGCAGTCGTCGTCCGTGGTACGCGTCCCTTTTGTGTAGGGATACCCGTGACCACCCCGACCCTACGTTATTTCTTTATTTGTGTGTAGTTATATTTGTTAATTGTGTAATAAAAGGTTGAACTTTGTTTCGTACGATCTCGTTTCGCTTTTCTCCCTTGTTTATATTTTCTTGTTCCAACAGTATTGTGGTTATAAATTGGTCCTATTTATGATCAATAACAGCGTAATATAATAAACATAAACATTTTATTTAATTTTTTAAAAAATTTTTTGTTCAAACAAGAAATGAAACAAATGTCAATATGACCAAAAGGTAGAGTAACAGTAAATTATTTTTGCCAATAGGCTAATGATAAAAAAAAAAAAAAATAATGATATGTCAAGAATTATTGTTAGTTGCTCGAGTAGCCGCGATAATTTGTCGTCGACGACAGCGACGGTTTTTACAATTTGGGCGACGACACAAGCTGTTATTTGGACTGGCTGTTGGTACGTCGGTTATGGCTGGTGATGCAGTGGTTATGGTCGATGATGCGGCGGTTATGGCCGGTGGTGCGATGGTTATGGCCGGTAGTACGGCTGTTATGTTCAACGGTGCGGCGATTATGTTCAATGGTGCGGCGGTTAAAGTCGGTGATGCGATGGTTATTACCGGTGGTGCAGTGGTTATAGCTGGTGGTGCGGTGTTTGTGTTCAGTGGTGCGGTGGTTATGGCCAATGTCACCGTAATTGAGGACGATGGAGTTTCAGTAAGTGATTTCCTGGCAATGGCCAGTGGTGTTTTCAAAACATTCATCAGTGTTGCGCCAACGGTGGCGGTGGTCGTGATGATTTTCGGTCGAATCGTTTTTTGTAAAACGATCGGTAGTGGCCAATTGTCTACCGTAACCGCCGATAACAGCTGTCTGTACAATTCTTCAGCACCAGTGGCAGTCCAAGTAATAGCCAATTTAAGGTAGGATTGTCGAAAGTGGCGGTGGTACGAAAATTTTCCTTTGATCGGATCTGCGGTGACGACAGAATTTTCGATCTTTTCCGTCATAACGTCCACATGGACCACGTATTTGTCCTGAACGACTAGTGATTTCCAGGTAATGGCCAATGGTGCTTTAGAAATGTTCGTTGATGCTGTGGCAACAGCAGCGGTGGCGGTGGGGATAGTTGGCTGAATCGTGTTCTGATAAACGATTGGCAGTGGCCAACTGTCTACCGTAACTGCCGGCAAAAGCTGCCTGTACAATTCTTCAGCACCAGTGGCAGTCCAAGTTATAGTCAATTTATGGTAGGATTGTTGAATATGGCGGTGGTACGAAAATGTACCTATGATTGAATATGCGGTGACAACGGTACTTTCGGTATTTTCCGTTATAACGTTCACTTGCACCATGTTTTTGTAGAGAATAGCTCGTGCGAAAAACATAGCGGTTTTTGACCTTGGCCGTTTTACTCGTTTGGTCGCTAACTGCGACGATCTCTGAGCAATGTATCGCTCAAGGTACTGGGAAATTGTGATCTGTTTCGGCCACTTGAATGAGTGGCTGATCGGGTTAAAGGTCGCTGGCCACACACCTAACGTAATAACCCGCGTGGAGACGGCATTATTCGCTTCAGACACCACAGTAGAAAAAATAGTCAATGACAACGCGTCCAGCGTAATGGCACGCGCGGAACCAACGTCTTCTGCTTCGGAGGATTTGGCCGTGCGGTCGACCGTCGGACACGAATCCGACAAGGTGGCCAGCAGTGGTCGGCCGCTCAGTTGTTGAGCAACACCGGCTGTCCGGATGCGGTTCACTTTACTGCGAATCCGTTGGCAGGGGTGCTTTAAAAACTTCTTTACGGCCTTGGCCATCCTAACGATCGCATTAACTTTCTCGATGTTCACGACAGCTGTGGGTTGAACTGTACATGGTTTTACCACACTGACTTCACGTTCAAATGACCCGCATCGACGGTGCCAAATGTTCATGCATTCTGCAAAATAAAGAAAATAAATTACCTCTACGGTTAGTTTAATTGGTATAAAAACTTTAGGGGCGTGCGGTAACAACTCCGTTTACTTACTGATGCAGCCTACAGCTTTTGACCATGGCCATTTGAACTGTCTGCATTTTTCACATTTGTGGGTCAATTTTATCGTTTTTACTAAAACGTGTTCGCATGGCGGCCTAAAAATGAAAACATGAAAAGTGTGTTCTGTTAGATTAAAGAACTCTTACATATTAGAGCTCTGCACGGTCCATTAGACCAGACCAGACAGATAAATTTTAACCAAGACCAAGATCAGACCGAACCAATAGAATAAAAAATGAAACCGAACCGGACAGTATCATTTAGAATGTACTAGAAAAGACCGAGACCGGAACCGACATTCAAAAATAAAATCGATTGTTAAGAAATTATTATAAACCAGACTATACCTTACTTGAACATATATTTTCTATATGATTAATCTAGAATAGTTTTTTAAATTAGATGTTTGACTCTTTTATTTTTCATTTAAGTTTCTAAATATATTAATTTCAAAATGCTATATTAAACATAATTTGTTTTGAAGTTTTAAAAATCCAACTATAACCCCTTCAATAAGTTATGTAAAATAATTGTATAGGTACTAACTACTAGCTTGTATATTTTCTCGTATGGATTGAGAATATATAATTTAAATTAATTAATTAAATAATTACTTACTGAATGGGGATTGTGTTAATGATCTTAAATTTTCACTTATCTATGACATCAATACATTAAATGAAATGTTCAAAATAAAATATAAAACCATAATTATAAAATTGCACAATGTATATTGCATACATTTGGAAATAATACAGATGTCAAATAAAACAATTCACAATTATTAATTCAAATTCTATTTCTGGATCTATACTCTATAGTAAGTAAATATTATGTCACCAATAAAACCATACAAAAACTCGAAGAGTTAATTTTGTGTCGTAAAACATTATAATTCTAGTTAAAATGACATATTAGAACAAGTATGGTGTGTTTTATTTTACCATGTTATGTATATATGTAAAATCGCATTAGATTGTCACATCAAAATTAACACCATTATTATCTTATTAAACTGAAGGTGGACGGTCCAGACCAAGCTGGACTGATATTTTTTTTAGAAAAAGGAACCGGATCGGACCGGACCACATTAAATTGAAAAACACAAAATCCGAAAAAGGTCAGATCGTGTCTAGACCATGCAGAGAGTCTAGACATCATCACAATTATAATATACAATTTAATTATTTACTATAGTGCATAATTTAGATGCATACTTATGAACACAGGAGATGATTCAATTTAAATTATTTATAATTACAATTATTATTTTTGTTTAAAAATGGCAAAATCAATTTGGGTGGAATTAAAATTGCTAAAAAACGTTTCTATTTGTGATGGCAGTGGCACCCACACGTTTTCCGTGAACCAGTGCAATTATAATTATAGGGCACCCACATTTATTTCTGTTTAAATTCAAAAAAACATAATTTTCAAATGCTAACTTATAATTTGTGATTCATTAATACCTAAAGTTTATCAGTTTCTCATTTTTTCTTTGAATAAATATAAAATTATTTAAAATCCATTGCTCAAAAGTGGGTTTCTCAAATATACATAAACCCTGAGACCCACGCGAAACCAGTGAAATTGCATTACTTAATACCCTACGTGAGCGCCTTTTAGTGATAAAATTTACTAAGACTAAAAAAATAATTCTTTAAGATTCAAGATACCAAAAGAAACCATTAATAGCTATTTTAAATTTTAATTATTTTAACTTTTAATAGCCATTAGTACCTATTAAGGTTGTTACATGGTCCAAATATTATAATTTATAGATATAGAAAATATAGTGAATTAATTTAATTAATTTTAACTTTAACGCGAGATTCCAATAAACAGTTTTTACATAACTCGTAAATTTGTATTTTAATATAAATTAAATACATTTTTACTCAAAAAATAAGTATAAAATAATGTTTCTCATATATTAATTTTACGTTGTTTTAATATTTAAATTTATTTAATTAAATTGTTTAAATGATATACTAATATTTTTAATAATTATTAGATGTATAAAATGTATCTTAGTTATAAATAATATAAAATATTATATTATTGTATGAAAATTTAAAATTTATTAAAATGGAACAAAGAATGAATATACTAAATAAAAACAAGTTAAATTAATAGAAAAACTTTTGAAATATATTTATTTAAACATCGTATGTGCTAATCAAAACTAATATTCAGTTAATTAATTTTCAAATACAATGCAATCAGTGTTGGGCACAGATAACTTAATATTTATCTAGTTAAAGATAAAATATTGAACAATAAATATTACGATAAAAAAAAAATTAATTAACTGTTTTAATTTATTTTTATTAACTTTGTATAATATATATATATATATACATGAAACATACACAATAATTAATATTAATAAACTGTAACTACTGGAACTAAAGTAAATTAAAGATAAGTATTGTGTTAAATAAATTATAATATTTTATGAGTTAAATAATTGTTTAATATAGATTTTTTAAATGAAATTAAAAATTTTTTGTTTCATTTAAAATGAATTCATTTATCTGTCCCAGTAATTCAATACGATTTGTTCATCTTCTTCGCATAATTTTTATTTTTTATGTTTTAATTGAATTACTAATTTGTCCATGGTTAAATAGTAAACTAAAATTAACTGATAAGTTATAACTCTATAATGATTAATGAATGACCACTGAAAAATTACAACAGATGGAGGGAAAATAATGACAACTGTAGTAGGGTGGAGGTGGTTTGATTACTGTGTACCTACTGAGTAATAATGTCACACAACAAATAACAACATATTAATACATATTAATATACATATACAAATAATATTTATGACAGTAGGATGGATTAAATTAAAAATATTTTCCGTCTTATAACAACTTATTAGTTATTATAGATTAGACTATAATGATTTTTAGTTATTTTATTATTGCGAGTAATATAGAATCACTAAAAATGTATTTATCTAGATAAATTTCTTTAGATAGATAACACCTTTATTTATCTAAGGCAGTGGTCCTCACCAGGATTATAGAAAGGGCCAAATTTAATTTTTTAAATTACTTGCGGACCGCATACATTTTTAATGATAACAATTAAATATATATATATATATAATTTAATTTTAGTACGGGCCGCGCTAAATTTGTTAAAGGGCCCCGCGAGCCGCTTAGTGAGGACCGCTGATTTAAGGTAATACAACATATAATTATTTCTTCAACTATCTAGATAAGATAAAATATAATTAATTATTTATCTAGATAATGTCAAACACCAAGTTCAATACAAAACTTGAGTCTAGTTCTAAGTTGTACATACAACACCGACTTCTATATTATCTAGACTCCATTTAAGAAACACAGTTAGACAAGTTGCACTGTGTTTATATTTTACAAAATTTCCGAACAATGGTATAATAACATTTTAAATGAATACTTACGATTCCATATCAAAAAATCTGTCCATAGTAGTTCTTGATATATTTCTTTAGACCGTGTGAATGTTTTATGTTGAAGGCTAAAATAGGAGTGAAGTATCGAAAGAATAACAAACAATATAATTAATCCGTTGCTGCGGACAGTTTTGCGGATGTTGACTATCGATAATGTTTTAATTTTAACCAAACACTAAAATATTATTCAGGTTTAATTTATTTGGAAAGATTAAATCGTTTTTTATACTTTCTTCAACCCTTTTTTAGACACTTATTTAAATTTTTAGAATCAATTTTTCCTATATTATTAATTATTTAAACAGTATACTGCTGTTAACATCAAGGTTGGACAACAGATGTTTTGGCATGATAATGATTCATTATGTGGGCTTGGAAGTCTAACAAGAACTGGAATCTATGGAATTGAAGAAAATAATTACTATTGTTCAGTGTTATTTGATTTTCTTGAAAAAGAACTTGGCGTACCACAGGATAGATAAAATCAGTTCCAAACCAAAAAAATCATTATGTACTTAATAATTAAGTACATAATGATTTTTTTAATACAATTATTGTATTATTGGTATTTAATGAAAAATATATTTACTATGAAAATATATGAATTAAAATTAATATTATTGGGATTGAAAATGAGTCAATGTACACGAAGAAAATACTTTTGCTCCGATTATAGAGCAGAAATTTAATGCAGATAGACCAAAAGAGAAATAAAAATTCTCCTCGTTTTGATCGACTTACATTAATTTTGAAAAGATAATTGTATTCATAAGTCTATTTTCTTGGATTGCTCGGAAATAAATTAACGATTTTATTTTTAGGTAACAAAATATGATAGATAGTGTCAGTTTATATCTTTCTCAAAATAAACTTATACTTGACTTTGTTGTAGATAGCATTGAAATGAAAAATAGAAGTATCCACTTCTGAAAAATCTTAGAAAAGAGAAATACAAATCAAATCTAGTTTTCAAAATTTAAATCGAGCAACTGAAAGTATGTTTAATTTTATTTTGCTTATCGAGCTAAATGTAAGAAAAAAAAAACCGGATGGGCCTCGCTCTGCTGTACACTTGGGGGTGAAGTGCGACTCTTCATAGGATAGGCCATTATAATGGATTTGTTAAATTTGAATTCAATGATAGATATCATTGTATACGAAAAACGATTCTGAACGGAGATGATATGTTTGTCTAGAATATAATACAATGTTATTTATAAATATTGTAATAAGTATATTTTATTTTGAAACGAAAAATTTAGAAAAATCAAAAATTTAAATTGTCTATAAATAAGTCAAAATACTTTGAAAACAACCATGTATAGAGAACGTCAATATAAAGATTTGGTGACAATTTCAAGTTGTTGCGGTTTTTCGTTTTCGAGTTAGAGCATTTTAAAAAAACCTATATCATTTGTCAGTCTAGAATATTATACATTATATTATATTTTACATGTAATTTTATGTCAATATTCGCTGTTCAAACGCTTATAAAAAAAAATTGTGCTTATGGATTTAAATAATTTTTGAATGACAATAAGAACTATTTCTGTGGAATTTACTATTAAATTTTCAAGTATTTTGTATTTTATCACCGATTATAAAAATAAAATATAAAAAAATCGAATATTTTAAATACCTATAAGTGGCTTAAAAATCAATATTATATTTTGAAAAAAATATTACATAAAGGAAATACCAATCTTAACAGCTGGTAGAAATTTCAAAAATCTGCGACTTATACTTTTTGAATTATAACAAATATTTAAAATCGTTTGAGAATAAATCGCTATTTTATGCAATTTCGTAAATATTTATATTTCAAACAGTCATAAAATTTTTTCCTCTAAGTACGGTATAAATTTTTTTAAAGATTTTTGAAGAGTAGCTTATAGATAACCTAGTGTTAAAATTTTGAACCTTAAGTATGAACAGAAAAAATTTTATGAATTTTTATCTACAAAATAACTTGCAAATTTTCGCAATTTTTTACTGCCAAAAGAGGTGTCGTCAGACACAAAAAAAAAAAAAATAAATAAAAAAAAAATTAAAAAAAACACACATCATTGTAAAACCAATAGATTCCATCACTCCGTTCAGAATCTAAAAGCAAATGTTCAGGAAATCAATATGAAAGTTTAGAATATTATGACAATTTTTCATCAAACAAAAATAAATGTTGACGGTGGATTCATGTTTATAATTTTGTTGTGATTTTAATCATGTGGTTTTTAGTAAACGAGCCACATTTCGTTTTACGGCCAAATTTTCCTGAGGATTTTAACATATACGTTCAGAGCAATAAAGGTAATCGCCAAATATTATTAGTACTAATATAAAGAGGTAGATATCGTTACTACTAAAAAAAAGAGAAAAAAATTACGAATTCATAGACACCAAAATCCTTTGAATTGTGGCTTAGATCATATACAATGGATGGAGTCATCACATATCAAACCTATAGAATGAGTTGAAGCCAACATAATACTGGGACCCGTGATATCAGCGCATGCGCGATTTCTTATCAAATATCAATCTGTTTTCCCGCTTAAAATTGAATTTACAAAACATTTTTATTATACAAAATTACGGAACGAATCTACTTTACCGGACACCCTTTTTTTTGGAATTTAGTCATTTTTTAACGAAAAAAACGTTGGTGAAATCAGAATTTGGCGCTCGGCTTTAGTTTTCAAGTTATGGACTTACGAAGTTAAGCGTTTTAGGCAAGTTTTTTTTAAATACCATTATAGGCACTTTGAAAGAAATTAGCAACAGTGGCTAGTGTTGGAAAGCGTCAATCAAAGTAAAGCTATGTCTGGTTCAATTCCCATAAGCACCCCGAAATTTTTGGCACTTTTTATCTACATATAATCTACTAAAAACAGTTTTAAAACGTAAATATCCCTCGATTTGCTATGCAACACCACCCCAAGTAGGTCACAGGATAAAAAAAAAAAAATTTATGCAATTTCGTAAATATTTAAATTTCTAACAGTCATACATTTTTTTTTGTCTGAATCCGGTAGTTTTTTTTACAGATAATTGAAGAAAAACTAATGAAAAACCTTTCAAAAAATTTTCAAAACTTAAAACTGGTATTTAACTGGTGGTTAATTGCCCTTCTCCTTGTGGAATTTATTATAATTGTATTAAATGTTTTTTTTCTAAGTATTGTATTTTATACTGTTGATTTATCGGTGAAAATTTAGTTGAAGTTTATTATAGGATATTCTCTAAAATTTGTATTTAAACAAACGCTAAAAGATTCCTTGGTTTGACAGATAATGACATTACATAATACGCAGAAACCTGAATGCAGTCTGCATTATAAAGTTGTTGTCAACCACTGCAGTTCTATTTTGTTCAATACAAAACGATAAAACAATAATATGATTAATATGCTTATTTTTATCCACCTATCCCTCCAACACCCTTTCAGCACTAAAATGGGGGGCGGAATTTTCAAGTGCCCTGAGGCGCCTAATTTCTAAATACAACCCTGGGCACAACTAGATATTTGAATGCTATTGATGCTAGAGCTCCATGTATTTTGGTAAAAAATTATATTTGATAATATTATTTCATTAAAATTCTTTATTTTAAAATCAAGATTGAAATTATTTACAATATCTTTCTCGATGTGCAATTAGGACATATTACTGAAACAATTTTCTGTCACAGATGTTGTAGACCAGTTTTTGATATGATGCATGGCTGAGAAACATCTTTCACATGATGCATAACTGATTGGTATCATGGATACTTTACGTAAATAACGAATATTAGAAAATACTTCTTTTGGAATTAATTTTTTTAGTCCTTCCAAACCAAAATTTGGTTCCAACTGTACTGTACACTTAAAAGGTATAGTCATTTCACAACTTAATGCATTTTTATCAATATAAAACAATGCCTAATATAATAAATGTATAAATACATTTATAGATATATTAAACAACTATTATATTCCATTTATATAAATTTATTAAAATTGACTTACATAATAATGAACAATAAACTCTATTCTATTATCCAAATTTAATTTAATGATATATGTATTGTATTTTCAAGCACTAAACTCTCTTTTCAAAACATTAACAAACAGTTACTTATAATTGCATCCAATATGGCATGAGAACACCAATATTGTTCATATTAATTTGTCTTATTCATATTAAAACCTCAATTATGGATGTAATATCCTTCAGCGCCAGTTGCAATAGAAACATGAACATTTTTGAGTATTATAGATTCTTGTTAGATGCAATAAAACCTAAAACAAATTCATAATAATAATTCAATCAATATCAAGTGTATTTTGTATAATTCATAATACAATTACGTTTAGAAAACTAGAAACCATGAAACATATTACATGACAGTATTATATTTGATAACTTTTATTATTGACCATGCGTATGAAGTGATACATCCATATTACATTTTACTACTTCCAGATTATTAAAAAAGGTATTTGATCCTGTAAATCAGGGGTCGTCAACCTTTTTACCTACACGGGCCATAATTTGTTTCAGTTTTTTATAGAGGGCCGCATACAAAATTAAAATATTAAAAAATATAATTTTAACAATTAATACTAATATATTTACAGATAGTAACAAACATATTATGAGTTTAACATGACGGTTGTCCTTATTAACTAATTTGTAATTAAATACATTAGTAGAGAAAATTTAAAAGTTTAAAAATAATTATTAATTAATTCTTAAATGCATTTTAGTATACAAATATTAAGTTACTAATGTGATTTTTGAGGTTACATTTTTCCCGCCAATTCATTTATATTGGATGTTGATATCCTTAAAACAGCATTCAAGTGTGCATCACTTAATCGTGAACAATATTTATTTTTTCGAAATTTAAGTATTGAGAATGTCAAACAATCAAATTTAGAAACTTTTTCTTTCAGTTTAAACATTAAATTTGTTCCTAACTCTTCGGTACACCTAACACAGGTCCTAGATGAGAGATAGATGTCTTTAAATTGTTATTTTTTCTCAGGGCATATTTCATTTACAACGGCTAACATACATTTTTTTATAAACTCAGAGTCGTTGAATGGACGATTACACTTGGCTATCATTTCAGCAACTATGAAACTAGCTCGTACTCCTGATTCGTTTTGATTATGTTGTAATTTAAACTATCTTGTTGATTAGTTAATGAACTTTTAAAATTGTTTATTTTAATCTGTCTAAGATCACCAGATATGTTAAATTTTAATTTATGCTCTGTTTCATAGTGACGTTCAACATTATATTCTTTTACAATTAAAATGATTTTTTGCAAATTAAACATAACAGTTTACCTCTATTTTCGATAAAAAAATATAAATCCGTCCATGATTCGTTAAATGTACAATGTTCATCACTAATCTTACGTTTTTTTGACATTGAATTGATAGGTTATTATAAAACAGTTGAAATTTAAACTTCACGTTGGAATGTTTCGAAACGAACTGCACTAAGGCCAGATACGTATTTGTCGTAATCGACGATATATACATTATATGAGATTAATTTACGTTCTCGATCATAGCTTATTTCGCATTGTTATACAATAGTCATGAATAAATATTATTTATATATTTTGTAACAATTTAAGCTACAAAATTAAAATTTTAAACACCATGAATTATATTTGGAGGGCTGCAGCAAAAAGTTCCAAGGGCCGCATGCGGCCCGCGGGCCGTGGGTTGCCGGTGCCTGCTGTAAATAATTATGAAAAATAATAGGTAATATGTACATCAAAATTGTAATGTTATGTTAATAAAAATAGTATAATTTAAGTATTCATTATTATTTGTATATGAAGTTCAATAGTTCTACAACTATTTGTTATATACAAATTCAATTTATGAGCCATGCAATGAATGAAAATTGCTTCAGTGTGACAGTCTCATATTTTAGTTTGAACACCAGATGAAGATCCTGGCATAAAAATAGCACAATTATATGTTTGAACCACGAGAGGAATACTAGAAATGCAAAGTTTCTTTTTTAAAACAGAAAGAATTTCAATAAAAATATGTTTGGCTCCTTTCCCATTAGATACATCATAAAATCCATAAAATCTTTCACATACACTACAACAATTAAGAATAATGTATTTTATCCAGAGGGATAGTTGTTCTGATTTCTAAAATCTAATGGACAAAAAAAAAGTATGAAAATAAAATTATGTAAAAATGTATTAATATCTCAATTCAAAGTAATAGAATATTACCTTGATCTGTCACACATGATGGAGTACTTTCTACAGTTTTTAATTTCACTAATAATAAAATACAATTATTCTATTTTGATTGCTTCAACTTGTAAATTTAATTTTTCTGTTTGAAAACCTTTTATTGGTCTTGGCAAATAATGTACACTGCTCTGTAAAATATTCTGTAGACAAGTATTCTAATATTTACAAACAGTTAAAGGTACTAAAATAATAATTTTATAAATTATATAATGAACAATAGTATAGATACCAACATTATAAGAAACTTTTGATGACTTTTTATCATAACCTTTTAGAGCAAGTCCCTGTTTGGCACAAAAGAGAATTATATTTATAAGTACTTACACATAATGTTTATTTTTTTAACCGTTAATTATTGAATAACTATACTACCAGTTGATTTTGAACTTTTATAGCTATTATACTCAATAGTTGATGTTAAATTTGAAGAATTTTTTAATGTTTTAACGATTTTTCATTCAACTAAAAAAATAATTACCAAATAGTTGGGAGGAAGGCGAGGAAAAAGAAGAAGAACCTATTTTCTTTCTGTTCATCAACATGTTATCGATATCCCTACAGTTTATAAAAATAATAATTATTAATTTATGTAGGTAAAGAAACTGTCAAATGAAAAACATACTTTTTTCCAATTACTGTACACAATTTTGATTAAATTTTCAGTTTCTGAATTCTTTGCAAAATGAATACAATTGAAATAAAACGCAGCTTTACCATTCAAATTCGCTATAGTATTTAGCATTAAAATTTCTATTCAGCATTCAACATTTTATTGGTGGAAATATCTAGAAAGAAAAAATTAAGAATTAAAAATTCTTCAAAATATACTGTGTAAAACAAAATAATGTAACTTAATATATAAAAAAAATTCAATAAATTGTTATATACCTACCAAAAATCGAGTTATTTCTTGTTTTATTGTTATTATATATATTATTTATGAATTTTTATTTACTTGAAATTTAGGTTGCTTTGGCCCAAATTAATATCACACAAATCATCAAACTGTTTATTTAAGTTTAAAACATAACTCTTAAGTTCAATTTTTTCATCATCATCATGTTCATGATATTTTTTCTTGTAAATGTGCTTTGTTTTATAAGTTCATAATATTAAAAATTGAAAACTTACTTGAAATTAAGCACTGACTACCAGTTATTTATTATGTTTAAAGAATCGCTAATATTTTCGCCGATAACGATTCCTTTTGTTTGTTTGGTTATTATTATTATTATTTGTGACCTTCGAAGAGTGGAAACTATTTGTTATTATTATTACAATTTTCATAATCATAAAATATACTTTGTTACCAAATTGGTATCGGCGATTAACATTCATTTTGACCGGCCACCTCACCGAAGACAACAGTGAGTCCGCGTCACAAGTCCCTGTTTAGCACAAAAGAAAATTATATTTATAAGTACTTATACATAATGTTTATTTTTTTACCCGTTAATTATTGAATAACTATACTACCAGTTGATTTTGAACTTTTATAGCTATTATACTCAATAGTTGATGTTAAATTTGAAGAATTTTTTAATGTTTTAATGATTTTTCGTTCAACTGAAAAAATAATTAACAAATAAGAGTAAGAAAATATATGCAATTTTAAAGGAAAAGGAACATATTATTAATTAATTAACCTATTTTCTTTCTGTTCAACATACTATCGTTATGTTTATGGTTTATAAGCAATAATTATAATATAGCTGATGTTAATAAATAGTCAAATAAAATACAAACTTTTCTCCAATTACTGTATACAAATTTGATTAAAATTTCAGTTTTTAAATTTTTTGCAAAATGGATACAATTAAAATAAAATGCAGCTCTACGAAAAACAATATTTTTAAGCCATTCAAATTCATTATAGTATTTAGTAATAACAATTCAATTCCAAGTTCTAAATTTTGTTGGTGGAAATATCTAGAAAAAATATCTGTAGTATACCAAGAATCGAGTTATTTCTTTTTTTAATGTTATTACATTTATTATTAATGCATATTATATTTACTTTAAGTTTAAAATGCTTAAGGCATATCACTCAAACCAACAGACTGTTTATTCATATCTAAAACATACTTTAACGATTCAATTTTTTCATGGTTACACATTTTCTTTGCTTTTGATTATAATTTTGTTATTAAATGCACATTGTTTTACTATGTTCATATTATTAAAAATTGCTTTTTGTTAATGCTCTATGTCCAAGTTTAATAGATGTATTAAACAATTATTATATTCCATTTATAAGTATTTGATAAAATTTACTCACTTGGTAATGATCATTAAACGCTATTCTTTTATCCAAATTTAATTTAATGAAAATTTTTATTGAATTTGCAAGCCCTAAACTCTTTTTTGAAAACATTAACATTCGATATAGCATAATATGCACGAGAACACCAATATTGTTTATTTTAATTTGTCTTATTCATGTTAAAACCTTAGTTATAGATGTAATTTCCTTCTGCGCCAGTTGTAACAGAAACACAAAAACTTTTAAGCATAATAGATTCTTATTGGATGCAATTACACCTAAAAAAATTCATAATAATAATTCTATAAATATCAAATATGTTATGTATAATTCATAATACAATTATGTTTAGAAAATGATATACATGAAACATATAACATGACAATATTATACTTGATAATATTTTTTATCGACCACTTGTTTGATGTGAAACGTCCATATTATATTTTACTACTTCCAGATCATAAAAAATGGTATTTGATCCTGTAAATAATTAAGAAAAATAATAAGTAATAAATACAATCAAAATATTAATGTGATGATAACAAAATAAATATAATTTAAATGTTTATTATTATTTGTACATGTACCGTAATGGTACTACAACTATTTGTTATAACCAAATTCAATTCAACACCAGATGCAGAGGCTGACATAACATTTGCACAATCATATGTTTGTGCTACAAGTGCAAAACAGAAATGCAGAGTTTTTTTTTTTAAACAGAAAGAATTTCAATAGAAATATGCCCGGCATATAATAAAATCCAATAAATCTTTTACGTACACAATAGCAGTTAGGAATAATTGTTCTGTTTTTTCAGATATAATGGATAAAAAAAATGTATTAAAATAAAATTATGTAAACGTTTATTAATATATCGTTCCTAAGTAATATAATATATTATCATTTCGTCACACAATTCTACAGCCTTCAATTTCACTAATAATAAAATTCAATTAAACTGTTTTGAATGATTCAACTTGTATAATTAATTCTTCTGTAAAAAAAATTAGAAAACTCTTTATCGCTCTTGGCAAATAATGAACACTGCTCTTAAGAATATCCTGTACACAATTGATCTATGATTTACAAACATTAAATGGTACTAATATAAAAACTTAATAAATTATATAATGTACTATAGTACAGATACTTACATATATTAGAAACAGTTGATGACTTTTCATCTTATCCTTTTAGAGTTAGTCATTGAATGGCAAAAAAACGAGTTATATTAATAAGTACTTTCATTTAATGTCTATATTTAAAAAAATTTTTTTTGGCAGTTGGTCATTGAACAACTATAGTTCTAGTCAATTTTGAATTATTTTAGATATTATACTCAACAGTTGATGTTAAATTTGAAGAATTTTCGAATGTTTTAACAGTTTTTCATTCAATTAAAAAAATTAATCAATAAAAAAAAGGAAAAAGATATATGCATTTACAAAGGTACAGTTACATAGTTTTTAATATTTAACTTACTTTCTTTCTGTTCATCAACATGTTATTGCTATCCCTACAGTTTATAAAAATAATAATTTTTAATTTATGTAGGTAAATAAACTGTCAAATGAAAAACATACTTTTTTCCAATTACTGTACACAATTTTGATTAAATTTTCAGTTTTTGAATTCTTTGCAAAATGAATACAATTGAAATAAAACGCAGCTTTACCATTCAAATTCACTATAGTATTTAGCATTAAAATTTCTATTCAGCATTCAACATTTTATTGGTGGAAATATCTAGAAAAAAAAAATTAAAAATTAAAAATTTTTCAAAATATACTGTGTAAAACAAAATAATGTAACTTAATATACAAAAAAAATCCAATAAATTGTTATATACCTACCAAAAATCGAGTTATTTCTTGTTTTATTGTTATTATATTTATTATTTATGAATTTTTATTTACTTGAAATTTAGGTTGCTTTGGCCCGAATTAATATCACACAAATCATCAGACTGTTTATTCAAGTTTAAAACATAACTCTTAGGTTCAATTTTTTCATCATCATCATGTTCATGATTTTTTTTCTTGTCAATGTGCTTTGTTTTATAAGTTCATAATATTAAAAATTGCAAACTTACTTGAAATTAAGTACTAACTACCAGTAATTTTTTTCTCGTTTTAAGTAATTTCAAAAGAACAACTTTTACACAAAAAGGGTACTGTGTCATTTCAGGTAAGTAAACGGATACACAACATATAAGTGCTTACAATACTATACATATTATGTATGGGTGCTATAGAATATAAAATTAAAGCAAATTAACGATAGTATTGTGATAATTAAACTTCTATGGTAAACATCTAACCTTTTATTATTTAAGTACGTGATTGATAATAGATTAACAATAAAACAATGAGTTTATAGATAATAGATAGTGTCGATATTAGAAAAACCCACGAAATTTGAATTGGACCAATAGGAACACGATATTAAAGAGCCGAGCTCCGGTGTCCTGGGTTTCCTAATACGCAGCAGGGTCGCGGAGACTATAATTAAAAAAAGAGAATCTCTTTAAATGAAGATATTGGCAACACAACACGTGAAAACTTGCTGGGGTATATTTACGAGTTGCATTAGGGTTTTCAGAAAAAAATCGAATGAGAAGTAGTGTATCTATGTTATGAATTACAAATAAATCGCTATATTGATCCTCATATTCTCTCACACACTAAAGAAAAAGTAAAATAATTAAATACAAATAGACATTAAAGTAAGGGTGAATAGAAAGCATTAAATGTATAACGTATGTTTGTTTTGATCGAAATAATTTTTGCAAATGAAAAACTTTTATGTTTAACCCTTTCAGGACGGGCGGGACGTTTGAGTCCCGGCTCTAAGACTTCTTATATTAAATAAACAGTAAAGCCGATTGAGTCTATCGCACTAACGGGACATCTGAGTCCCATATACATAAATAATAAAAAAAAAAAATTAAATAAAATCTATTTATACAGCTTTTATTGTTGCATCTACATGAAGTATAATGCATTATACACTTTTCAATCTTATCGCGGTTTTGTTTTCATTTTATAAATACACTAATCGTTTTCTACGTATATTCTATCATAAATATGATTCAGATTATAACGAGGAAGACGATTTGGGTATATTTTTGGGAAATAAATCAAGTAGTTTATAAATAATCGTGTTTGAATCGATGGGACTCATTTGTCCCGTCAGTTATCTACGTCTAACTTTTAAATGTGCATCACGTATTACTAATCGTACAATATTCGCGTAAATTATTTTACCGTGTGTTATTTATTATTCGTCTTTTTGACTTATTTTTATTACTTACGCACTTACATTTATTAAAAATGAGTAATAAACGTATTGAAAACGACATAGAAGAGTGGTTAGTCATGGATATTCCTGATAATCAAATATTATCTGAGGACGAATACGACTTGGATGAAGATCAAATGGACGAAGAAGCCCTAAAACAGGTAGAAATAATTGATCGTTTATTTTTACGAACTGGCCAGGATAAAGAAATTAGTAGTAAGGATTTAGAGTTATTAGAAAACAATGATGACATGCTAATTTTTGATTTTCCTGAATTCTCAAATGATAATAACGTCGTTCCTACTTATGCTGATAATCCTAGTTTTACGAGAAATTTAAGACCAAGAACTTCTACTACACTTAATGAAAATAATATTCAAAATGACTCAACTGTTATTGTTCCTAATTTCCTGGAAATTCCAGACCCAGAATTACAAACTGATATAAACCGACAGTGGAGAAAGAAGGACGAAAGCACTATTGAATTACCGTTATACAATGAAAATAAAAGCTATAACGTAGAAATGTTCAGGAATTGTAAAAGTGCGACAGATATTTTTGTAAAACTTCTAAATCCAATTATTGATCATATCGTTGATCAAAGTAATTTATACGCGACACAAAATAACAAAACTCTAAAATTATCTAGAGATGAATTAATGAGCTTTATTGGGATTAACTTTTGCATGGGTTATCATAAGTTACCGTCTTATAGACACTATTGGAGTATTGCAAAAGACCTGCATTTACAAGTTATTTCAGAAGTTATGAACAGAGATAGATTTAGCGAAATTTTATCAAATATTCATGTAAATGATAATACCGCGATCCCAGTAAATCATAAAGATAAACTTTACAAGTTACGTCCAATGATAGATTCGTTAAATAAAACATTTTCTGAAGCATACAATGGAACTCGCGAGCTTAGTGTAGACGAGTCAATGATAAAATTTAAAGGACGCAGCAGTCTAAAACAATATAATCCCATGAAACCTATAAAGCGTGGGTATAAGTTATGGTGTATTGCCGATCAGAAAGGATACATTTTAAATTTTTCAATTTACCAAGGCAAAAATGAGGCTCTAGAACGAGAGTTTGAAGATTTCAATCTGGGAGAAAGAATAGTGCTAAAGTTAACCAAGCCATATTGGAAACAGTCCCGACTTATATTTTTCGATAATTACTTTACGTCTATAATATTACTGGAAAGATTGAAGACAGAACACACATTGGCATGTGGCACCATAAGATCTAATCGAAAAGGAATGCCATCTAATTTGATGAAAGATTCTGCAATTGAACGTGGGGATTACGACTATCGTTTTTCTACTTCTGGTATTGGTGTATTCAAGTGGCGTGATAATAAAACTGTGCATTTCGCATCTAACTATCATGGAAATGAAGTTACAAGTGTTCTAAGAACAATGAAGGATGGTTCAAAATTAACAATAAAATGTCCTCCCGTGGTAAAAGACTACAATAAATTTATGGGAGGTGTCGATTTAGCGGATAGATATAGGTCATTGTATAATGTTGATCGGAAATCAAACAAATGGTGGTTAAGAATATTTTGGGGACTCCTCGACATAACATTTGTGAATGCCTACGTCATTTATTGTGAGATGTTCGGTAACACGGATGTTTTGGATGTACGTCGATCCATCGCACTTGGTCTTATGACTTCACGTAGTTTACCATCAAGAAGATCAGTCAGTTTGAAAAAAGCAGCTCCTAAAACCTCAACAACTCGAAGAGGAAAACAGTTATCCAATACGAAAGATGTCAGATTAGGAAACAGGTACTTCAATAACAAAATAAAAATAGGTAATGATAAACATAAATATTTCGATGTTGTTTTTAGAGGAATTCATTGGGTGGTCTATGGTGCCAATAGAGGTAGGTGTGAACTGTGTAGTACACGTGGAATTGAGTCAAGACCAAAATCTAAGTGTTCACATTGTCGAGTATTCTTATGCAGCAATGAAAATAAAAATTGTTTCAATGAATACCATGAAGTAGAAACAGTAAAAGTTTGATTAATTTTTTTTATATTATGTTTATTTCTATGATATATGTATTTTTTATTAGGTATTATAAAATACAAGTTACAAAAAGATAAGTTTTTTTCCATAAGCTATAATACATTGTCAATATTCAATAAAACAGTTGTTATTTAATAAATCAGTACCTATACAAATACAAGTTTGACAAGAAAATGCATATTTTAATTTACATTCATAGTATCCTGTCGGGACGTCTAAGTCCCGATAAAAAAAAGGGGGGAAGGGGTGGTCAAAAATTTTCGAAAAAATTATAACAAATATTTCATGTATATAAAAAAAAGTCTATGAAGAAAAAAATAACTTTTTTACATTTTTTCTAGTCTCAGGAATGAAAGGGTTAAATAATAATTTTAGCGGCACACCGCGATGGAAACAATGATGCCGTTGATAATCTATGTCCAATTTTAATTGTCTTATTCTATTCACGTTTGTTAAATATTTTCATTTTTGCAAATTACATTTTTTTAACTTCTGCACAGAGTGTATATTTATATTATTAAAAAAATAAAAAATAGAATTTTAATTCTTTTTTCTTAAATTCTTAGAGTATAGTTGATTGTTAAAACATTGTATTTTTTCTTTATAACAGTAAACAGCTAACATCTAGGAGCCGATCCAGAGTGAAACGAGGACACACGCGTATCTACCGACTTGCTCGAATACAGGTACGTCGTTTTTAATTTCAATAACAATTGTAAATAAAATGGTTTCTATTAAATTAGTATTTTTTGATTTCAAGTTTAATCTTTTATATTTAATACATTACCATTTTAAAATTTACAATAATCATCAAGTATTCTCGGTTGTGTAAATAATATTTTTCCATTATTTAAATCAATTTTTATCCATTCAAAATTCATTTAAATGATTAATTCTCTAAAATTATTAATTAAATTTCTATTGCAATTCCATAAGTATTTGTTTCACTTTATTATAAAATGTATTTTCTTGTTTCACCTTCATGAGCCGTCTCTAGACCCTTGGATACCCCTTTTAATTTTTAAAAGATCTATTTATTATTTTGTTGGATTTATTTTATGGTTTTTGCTCGGTATTTGTTTGGTGGATTGTCCATATTTTGGTGTTGGATATATTTGTTTTCTATTTTTAAGTATGAATTTCTTGATTTTAATTTTTTAGGTTTACTTGTAGGTAATGTTGAAAAGTATTTAATTTATGCTCCTAATTTGAATGTTTGGATAGTTTTCATAAAAAATTGGCTTTTATGTGACAATGTAGTTTATTTCTAATAAGAATATTTTGTATAGAGCATACGTAAGGAGTTGATTGGTGGGTTTATAACCCACCATCGTAAAAAAATACTGTTTAAGAATTCATCAATTGGACTAGGGACAGAGTAATGGAATCTAGAATGGAAAATTCTTAATCAGCTCAATGCAGTGGAAAATTGAAAATAGAGACTTTATACCAAACATGGATAGTTTTAGCATAAGTAACGAAATTTAAAAATATAGATTAGGGATTTTAACTTTACAAGAAATAAGATGGAAGGAACGAGGTTCTTAAGGTTCTATAGAAATGGAGAATGCAATATTATTTTTCGGCCAATGAGTTGGTTCTGGTTATTGATATAAGTATGTTAATGCTTAATATTTTGTTATTTATAATATAAAAGATTAACATTATAAAAATAATGAAAATAAAATTACATAAAATATCTTAAGAATTTAAATAAAAAATTCATAACTAACCTAATATTTTTTCATTTCCCTTAAAGCACCATATTTGCACATATTATTTAATATATTTAAAAACAAAACAATAATTAAGTATTATATTATGTATATATATAGGTAGAGAAAGAAATTAGTATTAAAATATGTAGTTTTTTAATACCCATTACTATCAATATAAACAAACAAAAATAAATATTTAGCATCAAATTATTACTTAGATGATAAAAGAATTAAACAATTTTATTATTAAAAATTTAAAAAATAAAACAAATTTAATTTTTCAACATTTTATAAATGAAAAAAAAATTTAAATTTAAAGTATTTTATTTTATAAAAAATAATTATTGTTTTATTTTCACAACAAATAATATACTGTACAGAATCCTATTCTGGAAGTTAACGGAATGAATTCAGTTATTTGCCAGATATGTTATATCATTAATTTAATAAGTTTTTATGTATAATTTTTTAATGTATTTTTGTTCGTAAACTTTGGATGTTGTTTATTTTGCCTGTATCTCACCAAAAGGAGTATTGTATTTATCTTGGGTGTCACAAAAAAATGCACAATGTTGTCCTCTGATATTCAATTAAGAACTTTATTAATGCGATTTTGTAGGCCCGGTGATGAACATGAATTTCTGTTATTGCTGGGTTTCTTATCATCTCAATCAATCATAAAATCATATTTTCATTTTTGCAAATTACATTTTTTTAACTTCTGCACAGAGTGTATATTTATATTATTAAAAAAATAAAAAATATAATTTTAATTCTTTTTTCTTAAATTCTTAGAGTATAGTTGATTGTTAAAACATTGTATTTTTTCTTTATAACAGTAAACAGCTAACATCTAGGAGCCGATCCAGAGTGAAACGAGGACACACGCGTATCTACCGACTTGCTCGAATACAGGTACGTCGTTTTTAATTTCAATAACAATTGTAAATAAAATGGTTTCTATTAAATTAGTATTTTTTGATTTCAAGTTTAATCTTTTATATTTAATACATTACCATTTTAAAATTTACAATAATCATCAAGTATTCTCGGTTGTGTAAATAATATTTTTCCATTATTTAAATCAATTTTTATCCATTCAAAATTCATTTAAATGATTAATTCTCTAAAATTATTAATTAAATTTCTATTGCAATTCCATAAGTATTTGTTTCACTTTATTATAAAATGTATTTTCTTGTTTCACCTTCATGAGCCGTCTCTAGACCCTTGGATACCCCTTTTAATTTTTAAAAGATCTATTTATTATTTTGTTGGCTTTATTTTTATGGTTTTTGCTCGTTATTTGTTTGGTGGATTGTCCATATTTTAGTATTGGATATGTTTGTTGTCTGTTTTGCAGTATGATATTTCTTAGTTTTTTTTATTAGGTTCTTTTTTGGTAGTGTGGAATATGATTTGTGTTTTGGTTTTTTTTATGATATTTTCTTTTTATTGTTTGATGTAACTAGGTATATTTATAATATTTTTGGCTTTCTTTTTATTGTCTTTGTTTGGTATTTGTTTATTTGATTGTCCGTGTTTTGATATTGTATATGTTTTTTGTCTATTTTTTATAGTGATTATTTTTGGTTTCTTTTCTTCGGTTTTTATTGTGGGTTGTGTTGAGTAGAAATTTTATGTTTTGGCTTTCTTTTTGAGATTTTCTTTTTACTATTTGATGTAGGTCTATTTATTGTTTTTTGGCTTTCTTTTTATGGTTTTTGCTCGGTATTTGTTTGTTTGATTGTCCGTGTTTTGGTATTGTATATGTTTTTTGTCTATTTTTTATAGTGGTATTTTTTTGGTTTCTTTTCTTCGGTTTTTATTGTGGGTTGTGTTGAGTAGAAATTTTATGTTTTGGCTTTCATTTTGAGATTTTCTTTTTACTATTTGATGTAGGTCTATTTATTGTTTTTTGGCTTTCTTTTTATGGTTTTTGCTCGGTATTTGTTTGATGGATTGTCCATATTTTGGCATCGTATCTGTTTATTGTCTATTTTTTATAGTGATATTTTTTGGTTTCTATTCTTCGGTTTTTATTGTGAGTTGTGATGAATAGAACTTTTTTGTTTTGGCAGGGATTTTCTTTTTATTGATTGATGTAGGTCTATTTATTGTTTTTTGGCTTTATATTTATGGTTTTTGCTCAGTATTTGTTTGATGGATTGTCCATTTTTTGGCATCGTATCTGTTTGTTGTCTATTTTTTATAGTGGTATTTTTTTGGTTTCTTTTCTTTGGTTTTTATTGTGAGTTGTGTTGAATAGAGCTTTTATGTTTTGGCAGGGATTTTCTTTTTATTGATTGATGTAGGTCTATTTATTGTTTTTTGGCTTTATTTTTATGGTTTTTGCTCGTTATTTGTTTGGTGGATTGTCCATATTTTAGTATTGGATATGTTTGTTGTCTGTTTTGCAGGATGATATTTCTTAGTTTTTTTTATTCGGTTCTTTTTTGTTAATTTGGAATATGATTTATGTTGTGGCTTTTATTATGATACTTTTTTTTATTGTTTGATGTATATTTATAATATTTTTGGCTTTCTTTTTATGGTCTTTGTTCGGTAATTGTTTGTTTGATTGTCCGTGTTTTGATATTGTATATGTTTTTTGTCTATTTTTTATAGTGATTATTTTTGGTTTCTTTTCTTCGGTTTTTATTGTGGGTTGTGTTGAGTAGAAATTTTATGTTTTGGCTTTCATTTTGAGATTTTCTTTTTACTATTTGATGTAGGTCTATTTATTGTTTTTTGGCTTTCTTTTTATGGTCTTTGTTCGGTATTTGTTTGTTTGATTGTCCGTGTTTTGGTATTGTATATGTTTTTTGTCTATTTTTTATAGTGGTATTTTTTTGGTTTCTTTTCTTTGGTTTTTATTGTGAGTTGTGTTGAATAGAGCTTTTATGTTTTGGCAGGGATTTTCTTTTTATTGATTGATGTAGGTCTATTTATTGTTTTTTGGCTTTATTTTTATCGTTTTTGCTCGTTAATTGTTTGGTGGATTGTCCATATTTTAGTATTGGATATGTTTGTTGTCTGTTTTGCAGGATGATATTTCTTAGTTTTTTTTATTCGGTTCTTTTTTGTTAATTTGGAATATGATTTATGTTGTGGCTTTTATTATGATACTTTTTTTTATTGTTTGATGTATATTTATAATATTTTTGGCTTTCTTTTTATGGTCTTTGTTCGGTAATTGTTTGTTTGATTGTCCGTGTTTTGATATTGTATATGTTTTTTGTCTATTTTTTATAGTGATTATTTTTGGTTTCTTTTCTTCGGTTTTTATTGTGGGTTGTGTTGAGTAGAAATTTTATGTTTTGGCTTTCATTTTGAGATTTTCTTTTTACTATTTGATGTAGGTCTATTTATTGTTTTTTGGCTTTCTTTTTATGGTTTTTGCTCGGTATTTGTTTGATGGATTGTCCATATTTTGGCATCGTATCTGTTTATTGTCTATTTTTTATAGTGATATTTTTTGGTTTCTATTCTTCGGTTTTTATTGTGAGTTGTGATGAATAGAACTTTTTTGTTTTGGCAGGGATTTTCTTTTTATTGATTGATGTAGGTCTATTTATTGTTTTTTGGCTTTATATTTATGGTTTTTGCTCGGTATTTGTTTGATGGATTGTCCATTTTTTGGCATCGTATCTGTTTGTTGTCTATTTTTTATAGTGGTATTTTTTTGGTTTCTTTTCTTTGGTTTTTATTGTGAGTTGTGTTGAATAGAGCTTTTATGTTTTGGCAGGGATTTTCTTTTTATTGATTGATGTAGGTCTATTTATTGTTTTTTGGCTTTATTTTTATGGTTTTTGCTCGTTATTTGTTTGGTGAATTGTCCATATTTTAGTATTGGATATGTTTGTTGTCTGTTTTGCAGGATGATATTTCTTAGTTTTTTTTATTCGGTTCTTTTTTGTTAATTTGGAATATGATTTATGTTGTGGCTTTTATTATGATACTTTTTTTTATTGTTTGATGTATATTTATAATATTTTTGGCTTTCTTTTTATGGTCTTTGTTCGGTAATTGTTTGTTTGATTGTCCGTGTTTTGATATTGTATATGTTTTTTGTCTATTTTTTATAGTGATTATATTTGGTTTCTTTTCTTCGGTTTTAATTGTGGGTTGTGTTGAATAGAAATTCCATGTTTTGGCTTTCATTTTGAGATTTTCTTTTTACTATTTGATGTAGGTTTATTTATTGTTTTTTGGCTTTATTTTTATGGTCTTTGTTCGGTATTTGTTTGTTTGATTGTCCATTTTTTGGCATCGTATCTGTTTGTTGTCTATTTTTTATAGTGGTATTTTTTTGGTTTCTTTTCTTTGGTTTTTATTGTGAGTTGTGTTGAATAGAGCTTTTATGTTTTGGCAGGGATTTTCTTTTTATTGATTGATGTAGGTCTATTTATTGTTTTTTGGCTTTATTTTTATGGTTTTTGCTCGTTATTTGTTTGGTGGATTGTCCATATTTTAGTATTGGATATGTTTGTTGTCTGTTTTGCAGTATGATATTTCTTAGTTTTTTTTATGACGTTCTTTTTTGGTAGTGTGGAATATGATTTGTGTTTTGGTTTTTTTTATGATATTTTCTTTTTATTGTTTGATGTAACTAGGTATATTTATAATATTTTTGGCTTTCTTTTTATTGTCTTTGTTTGGTATTTGTTTATTTGATTGTCCGTGTTTTGGTGTTGGATATATTTGTTTTCTATATTTAAGTATGAATTTCTTGATTTTAATTTTTTAGGTGAACTTGAAGGTAATGTTGAAAAGTATTTAATTTATGCTCCTAATTTGTATGTTTGGATAGTTTTCATAAAAAATTGCTTTTATGTGACAATGTAGTTTATTTCTAATAAGAATATTTTGTATAGAGCATTGGTAAGGAGTTGATTGGTGGGTTTATAACCCACCATCGTAAAAAAATACTGTTTAAGAATTCATCAATTGGACTAGGGACAGAGTAATGGAATCTAGAATGGAAAATACTTAATAAGCTCAATGCAATGGAAAATTGAAAATAGAGACTTTATACCAAACATGGATAGTTTTAGCAATAGTTACGAAATTTAAAAATATAGTTTAGGGATTTTAGCTTTACAAGAAATAAGATGGAAGGAACGAGGTTCTTAACGTTCTATAGAAATGGAGAATGCAATATTATTTTTCGGCCAATGAGTTGGTTCTGGTTTTTGATATAAGTATGTAAATGCTTAATATTTTGTTATTTATAATTTAAAAGATTAACATTATACAAATAATAAAAATTAAATTACATAAAATATCTTAAGAATTTAAATAAAAAATTAATAACTAACCGTATTAGGTAGAGATAGAAATTAGTATTAAAATATGTAGTTTTTTAATACCCATGACTATCAATATAAACAAACGAAAATATATATTTAGCGTCAAATTATTACTTAGATAATAAAAAAATTAAACCATTTTATTATTAAAAATTTAAAAAATAAAACAATTTTAATTTTTCAACATTTTATAAATGAAAAAAAAATTTAAATTTAAAGTATTTTATTTAAAAAAAAATAATTATTGTTTTATTTTCACAACAAATAATATACTGTATAAAATCCTATTCTGGAAGTTAACGGAATGAATTCAGTTATTTGCCAGATATGTTTTATCATTAATAAGTTTTTATGTATAATTTTTTAATGTATTTTTGTTCGTAAACTTTGGATGTTGTTTATTTTGCCTGTATCTCACCAAAAGGAGTATTGTATTTATCTTGGGTGTCACAAAAAAATCCACAATATTGTCCTCTGATATTCAATTAAGAACTTTATTAATGCGATTTGGTAGGCCCGGAGATGAACATGATTTTCTGATATTGCTGGGGTTTCTCGTCATCTCAATCAATTATAAAATCATATTTTAATATGACCTTACAATTGTTATTAGGGGGACCTGTCAGGTTTATCTTCATCCCAATCACATGTAGAGTAGCCTGATTATCAATTCGAATCCATATTTTTAACAGGAGGACCTGTTAGGTTCTTCTTGATCCCTCTCAATTTTAAGACTGTCAGGTAGTTTCTTTGACCTAACAATTATTACAAGGGGGACCTGTTGAGTTTCTCTTTATCCCAATCACATATAGAGTAACCTGATTATCAATTCAAATCTATATTTTTCACCAGGAGGACCTGTAGGGTTCTTCTTGATCCCTCTCAATTTTAAGACTGTCAGGTAAGTTCTTTGACCTATCAATTGTTACTAAGGGGACCTGTCGGGTTTCTCTTCATCCCAATCACTTAAAGTGTAGCTTGATTATCAATTCAAATCTACATTTTTCACCAGGAGGACCTGTCGGGTTCTTCTTGATCCCTTTCAATTTTAAGACTCTCAGGTAGTTTCTTAGACCTAACAATTGTTACTAGGGGAACCTGTTGAGTTTCTCTTTATCCCAATCACATGTAGAGTAACCTGATAATCAATTCGAATCATTATTTTTCACGAGGAGGACCTGTCGGGTTCTTCTTGATCCCTTTCAATTTTATGACTGTCAGATATTATCTTTGACCTAATAACTGTTACTAGGGGGACCTGTCGGGTTTCTCTTCATCCCAATCACTTAAAGTGTAGCCTGATTATCAATTCGAATCTACATTTTTATCCAGGAGGACCTGTCGGGTTCTTCTTGATCCCTTTCAATTTTAAGACTGTCAGGTAGTTTCTTTGACATAGCAATTGTTACTAAGGGGACCTGTCGGGTTTCTCTTCATCCCAATCACTTAAAGTGTAGCTTGATTATCAATTCGAATCTACATTTTTCACCAGGAGGACCTGTCGGGTTCTTCTTGATCCCTTTCAATTTTAAGACTCTCAGGTAGATTCTTAGACCTAACAATTGTTACTAGGGGAACCTGTTGAGTTTCTCTTCATCCCAATCACATGTAGAGTAACCTGATTATCAATTCGAATCATTATTTTTAACGAGGAGGACCTGTCGGGTTCTTCTTGATCCCTCTCAATTTTAAGACTGTCAGGTAAGTTCTTTGACCTATCAATTGTTACAAGGGGGACCTGTCGGGTTTCTCTTCATACCAATCACTTATAGAGTAGCCTGATTATCAATTCGAATCAATATTTTTCAAGAGGAGGACCTGTCGGGTTCATCTTCATCCCTTTCAATTTTATGACTGTCAGGTAGTTTCTTTGACATAGAAATTGTAACTAAGGGGACCTGTCGGGTTTCTCTTCATCCCTTATAAAATTATGATGGTTATATAATTGTGTGGTATTTTGATTATCATGAAAGGGGAGCTGTCACTTTTCACTTCATCCCATAAACCTATATGATTGGTAAATAATAAAGTCGTCCCTTCCTTTTCTACAGGAGAATCTAGTTGAGGTTTCTCATCAGTCATAGCCGTTACAAGGTGATCTTGTAGTCAATTCAACCCCACAATTTTACCAGGGGGACTTGTCGGGTTCTTCTTGATCCCTTTCAATTTTAAGACTGTCAGATAGCTTCTTTGACCTATCAATTGTTACTAGGGGAACGTGTCGGATTTCTCTTCATCCCAATCAATTAATGTGTAGCCTGATTATCAATTCGAATCTTCATTATTCACCAGGAGGACCTGTCGGGTTCTTCTTGATCCCTTTCAATTTTAAGACTGTCAGGTAGTTTCTTTGACCTAACAATTGTTACTAGGGGGACCTGTCGGGTTTCTCTTCATCCCAATCACATAAAGTGTAGTCTGATTATCAATTCGAATCTATATTTTTCACCAGGAGGACCTGTCGGGTTCTTCTTGATCCCTTTCAATTTTAAGACTGTCAGGTAAGTTCTTTGACCTATCAATTGTTACTAAGGGGACCTGTCGGGTTTCTCTTCATCCCAATCAATTAAAGTGTAGCTTGATTATCAATTCAAATCTACATTTTTCACCAGGAGGACCTGTCGGGTTCTTCTTGATCCATTTCAATTTTAAGACTCTCAGGTAGTTTCTTAGACCTAACAATTGTTACTAGGGGAACCTGTCGGGTTTCTCTTCATCCCAATCACATAAAGTGTAGCCTGATTATCAATTTGAATCTATATTTTTCACCAGGAGGACCTGTCGGGTTCTTCTTGATCCCTTTCAATTTTAAGACTGTCAGGTAGTTTCTTTGACCTAACAATTGTTACTAGGGGGACCTGTAGGGTTTCTCTTCATCCCAATCACATAAAGTGTAGTCTGATTATCAATTCGAATCTATATTTTTCACCAGGAGGACCTGTCGGGTTCTTCTTGATCCCTTTCAATTTTAAGACTGTCAGGTAAGTTCTTTGACCTATCAATTGTTACTAAGGGGACCTGTCGGGTTTCTCTTCATCCCAATCAATTAAAGTGTAGCTTGATTATCAATTCAAATCTACATTTTTCACCAGGAGGACCTGTCGGGTTCTTCTTGATCCCTTTCAATTTTAAGACTGTCTGGTCGTTTCTTTGACCTAGCAATTGTTACTAGGGGAACCTGTTGAGTTTCTCTTCATCACAATCACATGTAGAGTAACCTGATTATCAATTCGAATCAATATTTTTCACAAGGAGGACCTGTCGGGTTCTTCTTGATCCCTTTCAATTTTATGACTGTCAGATAGTTTCTTTGACCTATCAATTGTTACTAGGGGAACCTGTTGAGTTTCTCTTTATCCCAAGTCACATGTAGAGTAACCTGATAATCAATTCGAATCATTATTTTTCACGAGGAGGACCTGTCGGGTTCTTCTTGATCCCTTTCAATTTTATGACTGTCAGATATTATCTTTGACCTAATAACTGTTACTAGGGGGACCTGTCGGGTTTCTCTTCATCCCAATCACTTAAAGTGTAGCCTGATTATCAATTCGAATCTACATTTTTCACCAGGAGGACCTGTCGGGTTCTTCTTGATCCCTTTCAATTTTAAGACTCTCAGGTAGATTCTTAGACCTAACAATTGTTACTAGGGGAACCTGTTGAGTTTCTCTTCATCCCAATCACATGTAGAGTAACCTGATTATCAATTCGAATCATTATTTTTAACGAGGAGGACCTGTCGGGTTCTTCTTGATCCCTCTCAATTTTAAGACTGTCAGGTAGTTTCTTTGACATAGAAATTGTAACTAAGGGGACCTGTTGGGTTTCTCTTCATCCCTTATAAAATTATGATGGTTATATAATTGTGTGGTATTTTGATTATCATGAAAGGGGAGCTGTCACTTTTCACTTCATCCCATAAACCTATATGATTGGTAAATAATAAAGTCGTCCCTTCCTTGTCTACAGGAGAATCTAGTTGAGGTTTCTCATCAGTCATAGCCGTTACAAGGTGATCTTGTAGTCAATTCAACCCCACAATTTTACCAGGGGGACCTGTCGGGTTCTTCTTGATCCCTTTCAATTTTAAGACTGTCAGATAGCTTCTTTGACCTATCAATTGTTACTAGGGGAACGTGTCGGATTTCTCTTCATCCCAATCAATTAATGTGTAGCCTGATTATCAATTCGAATCTTCATTATTCACCAGGAGGACCTGTCGGGTTCTTCTTGATCCCTTTCAATTTTAAGACTCTCAGGTAGATTCTTAGACCTAACAATTGTTACTAGGGGAAACTGTTGAGTTTCTCTTTATCCCAATCACATGTAGAGTAACCTGATAATCAATTCGAATCATTATTTTTCACGAGGAGGACCTGTCGGGTTCTTCTTGATCCCTTTCAATTTTATGACTGTCAGATATTATCTTTGACCTAATAACTGTTACTAGGGGGACCTGTCGGGTTTCTCTTCATCCCAATCACTTAAAGTGTAGCCTGATTATCAATTCGAATCTACATTTTTCACCAGGAGGACCTGTCGGGTTCTTCTTGATCCCTTTCAATTTTAAGACTCTCAGGTAGATTCTTAGACCTAACAATTGTTACTAGGGGAACCTGTTGAGTTTCTCTTCATCCCAATCACATGTAGAGTAACCTGATTATCAATTCGAATCATTATTTTTAACGAGGAGGACCTGTCGGGTTCTTCTTGATCCCTCTCAATTTTAAGACTGTCAGGTAGTTTCTTTGACATAGAAATTGTAACTAAGGGGACCTGTCGGGTTTCTCTTCATCCCTTATAAAATTATGATGGTTATATAATTGTGTGGTATTTTGATTATCATGAAAGGGGAGCTGTCACTTTTCACTTCATCCCATAAACCTATATGATTGGTAAATAATAAAGTCGTCCCTTCCTTGTCTACAGGAGAATCTAGTTGAGGTTTCTCATCAGTCATAGCCGTTACAAGGTGATCTTGTAGTCAATTCAACCCCACAATTTTACCAGGGGGACCTGTCGGGTTCTTCTTGATCCCTTTCAATTTTAAGACTGTCAGATAGCTTCTTTGACCTATCAATTGTTACTAGGGGAACGTGTCGGATTTCTCTTCATCCCAATCAATTAATGTGTAGCCTGATTATCAATTCGAATCTTCATTATTCACCAGGAGGACCTGTCGGGTTCTTCTTGATCCCTTTCAATTTTAAGACTGTCAGGTAGTTTCTTTGACCTAACAATTGTTACTAGGGGGACCTGTCGGGTTTCTCTTCATCCCAATCACATAAAGTGTAGTCTGATTATCAATTCGAATCTATATTTTTCACCAGGAGGACCTGTCGGGTTCTTCTTGATCCCTTTCAATTTTAAGACTGTCAGGTAAGTTCTTTGACCTATCAATTGTTACTAAGAGGACCTGTCGGGTTTCTCTTCATCCCAATCAATTAAAGTGTAGCTTGATTATCAATTCAAATCTACATTTTTCACCAGGAGGACCTGTCGGGTTCTTCTTGATCCCTTTCAATTTTAAGACTGTCTGGTCGTTTCTTTGACCTAGCAATTGTTACTAGGGGAACCTGTTGAGTTTCTCTTCATCACAATCACATGTAGAGTAACCTGATTATCAATTCGAATCAATATTTTTCACAAGGAGGACCTGTCGGGTTCTTCTTGATCCCTTTCAATTTTATGACTGTCAGATAGTTTCTTTGACCTATCAATTGTTACTAGGGGGATCTGTCGGGTTTCTCTTTATCCCAATCACATATAGACTAACCTGATTATCAATTCAAATCTATATTTTTCACCAGGAGGACCTGTCGGGTTCTTCTTGATCCCTTTCAATTTTAAGACTGTCTGGTCGTTTCTTTGACCTAGCAATTGTTACTAAGGGAACCTGTTGAGTTTCTCTTCATCCCAATCACATGTAGAGTAACCTGATTATTAATTCGAATCTACATTTTTCACCAGGAGGACCTGTCGGGTTCTTCTTGATCCCTTTCAATTTTATGACTGTCAGATAGTTTCTTTGACCTATCAATTGTTACTAGGGGGATCTGTCGGGTTTCTCTTTATCCCAATCACATATAGACTAACCTGATTATCAATTCAAATCTATATTTTTCACGAGGAGGACCTGTCGGGTTCTTCTTGATCCCTCTCAATTTTAAGACTGTCAGGTAAGTTCTTTGACCTATCAATTGTTACAAGGGGGACCTGTCGGGTTTCTCTTCATACCAATCACTTATAGAGTAGCCTGATTATCAATTCGAATCAATATTTTTCACGAGGAGGACCTGTCGGGTTCTTCTTGATCCCTTTCAATTTTAAGACTCTCAGGTAGTTTCTTAGACCTAACAATTGTTACTAGGGGAACCTGTTGAGTTTCTCTTCATCCCAATCACATGTAGAGTAACCTGATAATCAATTCGAATCATTATTTTTCACGAGGAGGACCTGTCGGGTTCTTCTTGATCCCTTTCAATTTTATGACTGTCAGATATTATCTTTGACCTAATAACTGTTACTAGCGGGACCTGTCGGGTTTCTCTTCATCCCAATCACTTAAAGTGTAGCCTGATTATCAATTCGAATCTACATTTTTCACCAGGAGGACCTGTCGGGTTCTTCTTGATCCCTCTCAATTTTAAGACTGTCAGGTAAGTTCTTTGACCTATAAATTGTTACTAAGGGGACCTGTCGGGTTTCTCTTCATCCCAATCACTTAAAGTGTAGCTTGATTATCAATTCGAATCTACATTTTTCACCAGGAGGACCTGTCGGGTTCTTCTTGATCCCTTTCAATTTTAAGACTCTCAGGTAGTTTCTTAGACCTAACAATTGTTACTAGGGGAACCTGTTGAGTTTCTCTTCATCCCGATCACATGTAGAGTAACCTGATTATCAATTCGAATCATTATTTTTCACGAGGAGGACGTGTCGGGTTCTTCTTGATCCCTCTCAATTTTAAGACTGTCAGGTAAGTTCTTTGACCTATCAATTGTTACAAGGGGGACCTGTCGGGTTTCTCTTCATACCAATCACTTATAGAGTAGCCTGATTATCAATTCGAATCAATATTTTTCACGAGGAGGACCTGTCGGGTTCTTCTTGATCCCTTTCAATTTTATGACTGTCAGGTAGTTTCTTTGACATAGCAATTGTTACTAAGGGCACCTGTCGGGTTTCTCTTCATCCCTTATAAAATTATGATGGTTATATAATTGTGTGGTATTTTGATTATCATGAAAGGGGAGCTGTCACTTTTCACTTCATCCCATAAACCTATATGATTGGTAAATAATAAAGTCGTCCCTTCCTTGTCTACAGGAGAATCTAGTTGAGGTTTCTCATCAGTCATAGCCGTTACAAGGTGATCTTGTAGTCAATTCAACCCCACAATTTTACCAGGGGGACCTGTCGGGTTCTTCTTGATCCCTTTCAATTTTAAGACTGTCAGATAGCTTCTTTGACCTATCAATTGTTACTAGGGGAACGTGTCGGATTTCTCTTCATCCCAATCAATTAATGTGTAGCCTGATTATCAATTCGAATCTTCATTATTCACCAGGAGGACCTGTCGGGTTCTTCTTGATCCCTTTCAATTTTAAGACTGTCAGGTAGTTTCTTTGACCTAACAATTGTTACTAGGGGGACCTGTCGGGTTTCTCTTCATCCCAATCACATAAAGTGTAGTCTGATTATCAATTCGAATCTATATTTTTCACCAGGAGGACCTGTCGGGTTCTTCTTGATCCCTTTCAATTTTAAGACTGTCAGGTAAGTTCTTTGACCTATCAATTGTTACTAAGGGGACCTGTCGGGTTTCTCTTCATCCCAATCAATTAAAGTGTAGCTTGATTATCAATTCAAATCTACATTTTTCACCAGGAGGACCTGTCGGGTTCTTCTTGATCCCTTTCAATTTTAAGACTGTCTGGTCGTTTCTTTGACCTAGCAATTGTTACTAGGGGAACCTGTTGAGTTTCTCTTCATCACAATCACATGTAGAGTAACCTGATTATCAATTCGAATCAATATTTTTCACAAGGAGGACCTGTCGGGTTCTTCTTGATCCCTTTCAATTTTATGACTGTCAGATAGTTTCTTTGACCTATCAATTGTTACTAGGGGGATCTGTCGGGTTTCTCTTTATCCCAATCACATATAGACTAACCTGATTATCAATTCAAATCTATATTTTTCACCAGGAGGACCTGTCGGGTTCTTCTTGATCCCTTTCAATTTTAAGACTGTCTGGTCGTTTCTTTGACCTAGCAATTGTTACTAAGGGAACCTGTTGAGTTTCTCTTCATCCCAATCACATGTAGAGTAACCTGATTATTAATTCGAATCAATATTTTTCACAAGGAGGACCTGTCGGGTTCTTCTTGATCCCTTTCAATTTTATGACTGTCAGATAGTTTCTTTGACCTATCAATTGTTACTAGGGGAAACTGTTGAGTTTCTCTTTATCCCAATCACATGTAGAGTAACCTGATAATCAATTCGAATCATTATTTTTCACGAGGAGGACCTGTCGGGTTCTTCTTGATCCCTTTCAATTTTATGACTGTCAGATATTATCTTTGACCTAATAACTGTTACTAGGGGGACCTGTCGGGTTTCTCTTCATCCCAATCACTTAAAGTGTAGCCTGATTATCAATTCGAATCTACATTTTTCACCAGGAGGACCTGTCGGGTTCTTCTTGATCCCTTTCAATTTTAAGACTCTCAGGTAGATTCTTAGACCTAACAATTGTTACTAGGGGAACCTGTTGAGTTTCTCTTCATCCCAATCACATGTAGAGTAACCTGATTATCAATTCGAATCATTATTTTTAACGAGGAGGACCTGTCGGGTTCTTCTTGATCCCTCTCAATTTTAAGACTGTCAGGTAGTTTCTTTGACATAGCAATTGTTACTAAGGGGACCTGTCGGGTTTCTCTTCATCCCAATCACTTAAAGTGTAGCTTGATTATCAATTCGAATCTACATTTTTCACCAGGAGGACCTGTCGGGTTCTTCTTGATCCCTTTCAATTTTAAGACTCTCAGGTAGATTCTTAGACCTAACAATTGTTACTAGGGGAACCTGTTGAGTTTCTCTTCATCCCAATCACATGTAGAGTAACCTGATTATCAATTCGAATCATTATTTTTAACGAGGAGGACCTGTCGGGTTCTTCTTGATCCCTCTCAATTTTAAGACTGTCAGGTAAGTTCTTTGACCTATCAATTGTTACAAGGGGGACCTGTCGGGTTTCTCTTCATACCAATCACTTATAGAGTAGCCTGATTATCAATTCGAATCAATATTTTTCAAGAGGAGGACCTGTCGGGTTCATCTTCATCCCTTTCAATTTTATGACTGTCAGGTAGTTTCTTTGACATAGAAATTGTAACTAAGGGGACCTGTCGGGTTTCTCTTCATCCCTTATAAAATTATGATGGTTATATAATTGTGTGGTATTTTGATTATCATGAAAGGGGAGCTGTCACTTTTCACTTCATCCCATAAACCTATATGATTGGTAAATAATAAAGTCGTCCCTTCCTTTTCTACAGGAGAATCTAGTTGAGGTTTCTCATCAGTCATAGCCGTTACAAGGTGATCTTGTAGTCAATTCAACCCCACAATTTTACCAGGGGGACTTGTCGGGTTCTTCTTGATCCCTTTCAATTTTAAGACTGTCAGATAGCTTCTTTGACCTATCAATTGTTACTAGGGGAACGTGTCGGATTTCTCTTCATCCCAATCAATTAATGTGTAGCCTGATTATCAATTCGAATCTTCATTATTCACCAGGAGGACCTGTCGGGTTCTTCTTGATCCCTTTCAATTTTAAGACTGTCAGGTAGTTTCTTTGACCTAACAATTGTTACTAGGGGGACCTGTCGGGTTTCTCTTCATCCCAATCACATAAAGTGTAGTCTGATTATCAATTCGAATCTATATTTTTCACCAGGAGGACCTGTCGGGTTCTTCTTGATCCCTTTCAATTTTAAGACTGTCAGGTAAGTTCTTTGACCTATCAATTGTTACTAAGGGGACCTGTCGGGTTTCTCTTCATCCCAATCAATTAAAGTGTAGCTTGATTATCAATTCAAATCTACATTTTTCACCAGGAGGACCTGTCGGGTTCTTCTTGATCCATTTCAATTTTAAGACTCTCAGGTAGTTTCTTAGACCTAACAATTGTTACTAGGGGAACCTGTCGGGTTTCTCTTCATCCCAATCACATAAAGTGTAGCCTGATTATCAATTTGAATCTATATTTTTCACCAGGAGGACCTGTCGGGTTCTTCTTGATCCCTTTCAATTTTAAGACTGTCAGGTAGTTTCTTTGACCTAACAATTGTTACTAGGGGGACCTGTAGGGTTTCTCTTCATCCCAATCACATAAAGTGTAGTCTGATTATCAATTCGAATCTATATTTTTCACCAGGAGGACCTGTCGGGTTCTTCTTGATCCCTTTCAATTTTAAGACTGTCAGGTAAGTTCTTTGACCTATCAATTGTTACTAAGGGGACCTGTCGGGTTTCTCTTCATCCCAATCAATTAAAGTGTAGCTTGATTATCAATTCAAATCTACATTTTTCACCAGGAGGACCTGTCGGGTTCTTCTTGATCCCTTTCAATTTTAAGACTGTCTGGTCGTTTCTTTGACCTAGCAATTGTTACTAGGGGAACCTGTTGAGTTTCTCTTCATCACAATCACATGTAGAGTAACCTGATTATCAATTCGAATCAATATTTTTCACAAGGAGGACCTGTCGGGTTCTTCTTGATCCCTTTCAATTTTATGACTGTCAGATAGTTTCTTTGACCTATCAATTGTTACTAGGGGAACCTGTTGAGTTTCTCTTTATCCCAATCACATGTAGAGTAACCTGATAATCAATTCGAATCATTATTTTTCACGAGGAGGACCTGTCGGGTTCTTCTTGATCCCTTTCAATTTTATGACTGTCAGATATTATCTTTGACCTAATAACTGTTACTAGGGGGACCTGTCGGGTTTCTCTTCATCCCAATCACTTAAAGTGTAGCCTGATTATCAATTCGAATCTACATTTTTCACCAGGAGGACCTGTCGGGTTCTTCTTGATCCCTTTCAATTTTAAGACTCTCAGGTAGATTCTTAGACCTAACAATTGTTACTAGGGGAACCTGTTGAGTTTCTCTTCATCCCAATCACATGTAGAGTAACCTGATTATCAATTCGAATCATTATTTTTAACGAGGAGGACCTGTCGGGTTCTTCTTGATCCCTCTCAATTTTAAGACTGTCAGGTAGTTTCTTTGACATAGAAATTGTAACTAAGGGGACCTGTCGGGTTTCTCTTCATCCCTTATAAAATTATGATGGTTATATAATTGTGTGGTATTTTGATTATCATGAAAGGGGAGCTGTCACTTTTCACTTCATCCCATAAACCTATATGATTGGTAAATAATAAAGTCGTCCCTTCCTTGTCTACAGGAGAATCTAGTTGAGGTTTCTCATCAGTCATAGCCGTTACAAGGTGATCTTGTAGTCAATTCAACCCCACAATTTTACCAGGGGGACCTGTCGGGTTCTTCTTGATCCCTTTCAATTTTAAGACTGTCAGATAGCTTCTTTGACCTATCAATTGTTACTAGGGGAACGTGTCGGATTTCTCTTCATCCCAATCAATTAATGTGTAGCCTGATTATCAATTCGAATCTTCATTATTCACCAGGAGGACCTGTCGGGTTCTTCTTGATCCCTTTCAATTTTAAGACTGTCAGGTAGTTTCTTTGACCTAACAATTGTTACTAGGGGGACCTGTCGGGTTTCTCTTCATCCCAATCACATAAAGTGTAGTCTGATTATCAATTCGAATCTATATTTTTCACCAGGAGGACCTGTCGGGTTCTTCTTGATCCCTTTCAATTTTAAGACTGTCAGGTAAGTTCTTTGACCTATCAATTGTTACTAAGGGGACCTGTCGGGTTTCTCTTCATCCCAATCAATTAAAGTGTAGCTTGATTATCAATTCAAATCTACATTTTTCACCAGGAGGACCTGTCGGGTTCTTCTTGATCCCTTTCAATTTTAAGACTGTCTGGTCGTTTCTTTGACCTAGCAATTGTTACTAGGGGAACCTGTTGAGTTTCTCTTCATCACAATCACATGTAGAGTAACCTGATTATCAATTCGAATCAATATTTTTCACAAGGAGGACCTGTCGGGTTCTTCTTGATCCCTTTCAATTTTATGACTGTCAGATAGTTTCTTTGACCTATCAATTGTTACTAGGGGGATCTGTCGGGTTTCTCTTTATCCCAATCACATATAGACTAACCTGATTATCAATTCAAATCTATATTTTTCACCAGGAGGACCTGTCGGGTTCTTCTTGATCCCTTTCAATTTTAAGACTGTCTGGTCGTTTCTTTGACCTAGCAATTGTTACTAAGGGAACCTGTTGAGTTTCTCTTCATCCCAATCACATGTAGAGTAACCTGATTATTAATTCGAATCAATATTTTTCACAAGGAGGACCTGTCGGGTTCTTCTTGATCCCTTTCAATTTTATGACTGTCAGATAGTTTCTTTGACCTATCAATTGTTACTAGGGGAAACTGTTGAGTTTCTCTTTATCCCAATCACATGTAGAGTAACCTGATAATCAATTCGAATCATTATTTTTCACGAGGAGGACCTGTCGGGTTCTTCTTGATCCCTTTCAATTTTATGACTGTCAGATATTATCTTTGACCTAATAACTGTTACTAGGGGGACCTGTCGGGTTTCTCTTCATCCCAATCACTTAAAGTGTAGCCTGATTATCAATTCGAATCTACATTTTTCACCAGGAGGACCTGTCGGGTTCTTCTTGATCCCTTTCAATTTTAAGACTCTCAGGTAGATTCTTAGACCTAACAATTGTTACTAGGGGAACCTGTTGAGTTTCTCTTCATCCCAATCACATGTAGAGTAACCTGATTATCAATTCGAATCATTATTTTTAACGAGGAGGACCTGTCGGGTTCTTCTTGATCCCTCTCAATTTTAAGACTGTCAGGTAGTTTCTTTGACATAGAAATTGTAACTAAGGGGACCTGTCGGGTTTCTCTTCATCCCTTATAAAATTATGATGGTTATATAATTGTGTGGTATTTTGATTATCATGAAAGGGGAGCTGTCACTTTTCACTTCATCCCATAAACCTATATGATTGGTAAATAATAAAGTCGTCCCTTCCTTGTCTACAGGAGAATCTAGTTGAGGTTTCTCATCAGTCATAGCCGTTACAAGGTGATCTTGTAGTCAATTCAACCCCACAATTTTACCAGGGGGACCTGTCGGGTTCTTCTTGATCCCTTTCAATTTTAAGACTGTCAGATAGCTTCTTTGACCTATCAATTGTTACTAGGGGAACGTGTCGGATTTCTCTTCATCCCAATCAATTAATGTGTAGCCTGATTATCAATTCGAATCTTCATTATTCACCAGGAGGACCTGTCGGGTTCTTCTTGATCCCTTTCAATTTAAGACTGTCAGGTAGTTTCTTTGACCTAACAATTGTTACTAGGGGGACCTGTCGGGTTTCTCTTCATCCCAATCACATAAAGTGTAGTCTGATTATCAATTCGAATCTATATTTTTCACCAGGAGGACCTGTCGGGTTCTTCTTGATCCCTTTCAATTTTAAGACTGTCAGGTAAGTTCTTTGACCTATCAATTGTTACTAAGAGGACCTGTCGGGTTTCTCTTCATCCCAATCAATTAAAGTGTAGCTTGATTATCAATTCAAATCTACATTTTTCACCAGGAGGACCTGTCGGGTTCTTCTTGATCCCTTTCAATTTTAAGACTGTCTGGTCGTTTCTTTGACCTAGCAATTGTTACTAGGGGAACCTGTTGAGTTTCTCTTCATCACAATCACATGTAGAGTAACCTGATTATCAATTCGAATCAATATTTTTCACAAGGAGGACCTGTCGGGTTCTTCTTGATCCCTTTCAATTTTATGACTGTCAGATAGTTTCTTTGACCTATCAATTGTTACTAGGGGGATCTGTCGGGTTTCTCTTTATCCCAATCACATATAGACTAACCTGATTATCAATTCAAATCTATATTTTTCACCAGGAGGACCTGTCGGGTTCTTCTTGATCCCTTTCAATTTTAAGACTGTCTGGTCGTTTCTTTGACCTAGCAATTGTTACTAAGGGAACCTGTTGAGTTTCTCTTCATCCCAATCACATGTAGAGTAACCTGATTATTAATTCGAATCTACATTTTTCACCAGGAGGACCTGTCGGGTTCTTCTTGATCCCTTTCAATTTTATGACTGTCAGATAGTTTCTTTGACCTATCAATTGTTACTAGGGGGATCTGTCGGGTTTCTCTTTATCCCAATCACATATAGACTAACCTGATTATCAATTCAAATCTATATTTTTCACGAGGAGGACCTGTCGGGTTCTTCTTGATCCCTCTCAATTTTAAGACTGTCAGGTAAGTTCTTTGACCTATCAATTGTTACAAGGGGGACCTGTCGGGTTTCTCTTCATACCAATCACTTATAGAGTAGCCTGATTATCAATTCGAATCAATATTTTTCACGAGGAGGACCTGTCGGGTTCTTCTTGATCCCTTTCAATTTTAAGACTCTCAGGTAGTTTCTTAGACCTAACAATTGTTACTAGGGGAACCTGTTGAGTTTCTCTTCATCCCAATCACATGTAGAGTAACCTGATAATCAATTCGAATCATTATTTTTCACGAGGAGGACCTGTCGGGTTCTTCTTGATCCCTTTCAATTTTATGACTGTCAGATATTATCTTTGACCTAATAACTGTTACTAGCGGGACCTGTCGGGTTTCTCTTCATCCCAATCACTTAAAGTGTAGCCTGATTATCAATTCGAATCTACATTTTTCACCAGGAGGACCTGTCGGGTTCTTCTTGATCCCTCTCAATTTTAAGACTGTCAGGTAAGTTCTTTGACCTATAAATTGTTACTAAGGGGACCTGTCGGGTTTCTCTTCATCCCAATCACTTAAAGTGTAGCTTGATTATCAATTCGAATCTACATTTTTCACCAGGAGGACCTGTCGGGTTCTTCTTGATCCCTTTCAATTTTAAGACTCTCAGGTAGTTTCTTAGACCTAACAATTGTTACTAGGGGAACCTGTTGAGTTTCTCTTCATCCCGATCACATGTAGAGTAACCTGATTATCAATTCGAATCATTATTTTTCACGAGGAGGACGTGTCGGGTTCTTCTTGATCCCTCTCAATTTTAAGACTGTCAGGTAAGTTCTTTGACCTATCAATTGTTACAAGGGGGACCTGTCGGGTTTCTCTTCATACCAATCACTTATAGAGTAGCCTGATTATCAATTCGAATCAATATTTTTCACGAGGAGGACCTGTCGGGTTCTTCTTGATCCCTTTCAATTTTATGACTGTCAGGTAGTTTCTTTGACATAGCAATTGTTACTAAGGGCACCTGTCGGGTTTCTCTTCATCCCTTATAAAATTATGATGGTTATATAATTGTGTGGTATTTTGATTATCATGAAAGGGGAGCTGTCACTTTTCACTTCATCCCATAAACCTATATGATTGGTAAATAATAAAGTCGTCCCTTCCTTGTCTACAGGAGAATCTAGTTGAGGTTTCTCATCAGTCATAGCCGTTACAAGGTGATCTTGTAGTCAATTCAACCCCACAATTTTACCAGGGGGACCTGTCGGGTTCTTCTTGATCCCTTTCAATTTTAAGACTGTCAGATAGCTTCTTTGACCTATCAATTGTTACTAGGGGAACGTGTCGGATTTCTCTTCATCCCAATCAATTAATGTGTAGCCTGATTATCAATTCGAATCTTCATTATTCACCAGGAGGACCTGTCGGGTTCTTCTTGATCCCTTTCAATTTTAAGACTGTCAGGTAGTTTCTTTGACCTAACAATTGTTACTAGGGGGACCTGTCGGGTTTCTCTTCATCCCAATCACATAAAGTGTAGTCTGATTATCAATTCGAATCTATATTTTTCACCAGGAGGACCTGTCGGGTTCTTCTTGATCCCTTTCAATTTTAAGACTGTCAGGTAAGTTCTTTGACCTATCAATTGTTACTAAGGGGACCTGTCGGGTTTCTCTTCATCCCAATCAATTAAAGTGTAGCTTGATTATCAATTCAAATCTATATTTTTCACCAGGAGGACCTGTCGGGTTCTTCTTGATCCATTTCAATTTTAAGACTCTCAGGTAGTTTCTTAGACCTAACAATTGTTACTAGGGGAACCTGTCGGGTTTCTCTTCATCCCAATCACATAAAGTGTAGCCTGATTATCAATTCGAATCTATATTTTACACCAGGAGGACCTGTCGGGTTCTTCTTGATCCCTTTCAATTTTAAGACTGTCAGGTAGTTTCTTTGACCTAACAATTGTTACTAGGGGGACCTGTAGGGTTTCTCTTCATCCCAATCACATAAAGTGTAGTCTGATTATCAATTCAAATCTATATTTTTCACCAGGAGGACCTGTCGGGTTCTTCTTGATCCCTTTCAATTTTAAGACTGTCAGGTAAGTTCTTTGACCTATCAATTGTTACTAAGGGGACCTGTCGGGTTTCTCTTCATCCCAATCAATTAAAGTGTAGCTTGATTATCAATTCAAATCTACATTTTTCACCAGGAGGACCTGTCGGGTTCTTCTTGATCCCTTTCAATTTTAAGACTGTCTGGTCGTTTCTTTGACCTAGCAATTGTTACTAGGGGAACCTGTTGAGTTTCTCTTCATCACAATCACATGTAGAGTAACCTGATTATCAATTCGAATCAATATTTTTCACAAGGAGGACCTGTCGGGTTCTTCTTGATCCCTTTCAATTTTATGACTGTCAGATAGTTTCTTTGACCTATCAATTGTTACTAGGGGGATCTGTCGGGTTTCTCTTTATCCCAATCACATATAGACTAACCTGATTATCAATTCAAATCTATATTTTTCACCAGGAGGACCTGTCGGGTTCTTCTTGATCCCTTTCAATTTTAAGACTCTCAGGTAGTTTCTTAGACCTAACAATTGTTACTAGGGGAACCTGTTGAGTTTCTCTTCATCCCAATCACATGTAGAGTAGCCTGATTATCAATTCGAATCAATATTTTTCACGAGGAGGACCTGTCGGCTTCTTCTTGATCCCTTTTAATTTTATGACTGTCAGGTAGTTTCTTTGACATAGCAATTGTTACTAAGGGGACCTGTCGGGTTTCTCTTCATCCCTTATAAAATTATGATGTTTATATAATTGTGTGGTATTTTGATTATCATGAAAGGGGAGCTGTCATTTTTCACTTCATCCCATAAACCTATATGATTGGTAAATAATAAAGTCGTCCCTTCCTTGTCTACAGGAGAATCTAGTTGAGGTTTCTCATCAGTCATAGCCGTTACAAGTTGATCTTGTAGTCAATTCAACCCCACAATTTTACCAGGGGGACCTGTCGGGTTCTTCTTGATCCCTTTCAATTTTAAGACTGTCAGATAGCTTCTTTGACCTATCAATTGTTACTAGGGGAACGTGTCGGATTTCTCTTCATCCCAATCAATTAATGTGTAGCCTGATTATCAATTCGAATCTTCATTATTCACCAGGAGGACCTGTCGGGTTCTTCTTGATCCCTTTCAATTTTAAGACTGTCAGGTAGTTTCTTTGACCTAACAATTGTTACTAGGGGGACCTGTCGGGTTTCTCTTCATCCCAATCACATAAAGTGTAGTCTGATTATCAATTCGAATCTATATTTTTCACCAGGAGGACCTGTCGGGTTCTTCTTGATCCCTTTCAATTTTAAGACTGTCAGGTAGTTTCTTTGACATAGCAATTGTTACTAAGGGGACCTGTCGGGTTTCTCTTCATCCCAATCACTTAAAGTGTAGCTTGATTATCAATTCGAATCTACATTTTTCACCAGGAGGACCTGTCGGGTTCTTCTTGATCCCTTTCAATTTTAAGACTCTCAGGTAGATTCTTAGACCTAACAATTGTTACTAGGGGAACCTGTTGAGTTTCTCTTCATCCCAATCACATGTAGAGTAACCTGATTATCAATTCGAATCATTATTTTTAACGAGGAGGACCTGTCGGTTTCTTCTTGATCCCTCTCAATTTTAAGACTGTCAGGTAAGTTCTTTGACCTATCAATTGTTACAAGGGGGACCTGTCGGGTTTCTCTTCATACCAATCACTTATAGAGTAGCCTGATTATCAATTCGAATCAATATTTTTCAAGAGGAGGACCTGTCGGGTTCTTCTTCATCCCTTTCAATTTTATGACTGTCAGGTAGTTTCTTTGACATAGAAATTGTAACTAAGGGGACCTGTCGGGTTTCTCTTCATCCCTTATAAAATTATGATGGTTATATAATTGTGTGGTATTTTGATTATCATGAAAGGGGAGCTGTCACTTTTCACTTCATCCCATAAACCTATATGATTGGTAAATAATAAAGTCGTCCCTTCCTTGTCTACAGGAGAATCTAGTTGAGGTTTCTCATCAGTCATAGCCGTTACAAGGTGATCTTGTAGTCAATTCAACCCCACAATTTTACCAGGGGGACCTGTCGGGTTCTTCTTGATCCCTTTCAATTTTAAGACTGTCAGATAGCTTCTTTGACCTATCAATTGTTACTAGGGGAACGTGTCGGATTTCTCTTCATCCCAATCAATTAATGTGTAGCCTGATTATCAATTCGAATCTTCATTATTCACCAGGAGGACCTGTCGGGTTCTTCTTGATCCCTTTCAATTTTAAGACTGTCAGGTAAGTTCTTTGACCTATCAATTGTTACTAAGGGGACCTGTCGGGTTTCTCTTCATCCCAATCAATTAAAGTGTAGCTTGATTATCAATTCAAATCTACATTTTTCACCAGGAGGACCTGTCGGGTTCTTCTTGATCCATTTCAATTTTAAGACTCTCAGGTAGTTTCTTAGACCTAACAATTGTTACTAGGGGAACCTGTCGGGTTTCTCTTCATCCCAATCACATAAAGTGTAGCCTGATTATCAATTCGAATCTATATTTTTCACCAGGAGGACCTGTCGGGTTCTTCTTGATCCCTTTCAATTTTAAGACTGTCAGGTAGTTTCTTTGACCTAACAATTGTTACTAGGGGGACCTGTAGGGTTTCTCTTCATCCCAATCACATAAAGTGTAGTCTGATTATCAATTCGAATCTATATTTTTCACCAGGAGGACCTGTCGGGTTCTTCTTGATCCCTTTCAATTTTAAGAATGTCAGGTAGTTTCTTTGACATAGCAATTGTTACTAAGGGGACCTGTCGGGTTTCTCTTCATCCCAATCACTTAAAGTGTAGCTTGATTATCAATTCAAATCTACATTTTTCACCAGGAGGACCTGTCGGGTTCTTCTTGATCCCTTTCAATTTTAAGACTGTCTGGTCGTTTCTTTGACCTAGCAATTGTTACTAGGGGAACCTGTTGAGTTTCTCTTTATTCCCAATCACATGTAGAGTAACCTGATAATCAATTCGAATCATTATTTTTCACGAGGAGGACCTGTCGGGTTCTTCTTGATCCCTTTCAATTTTAAGACTGTCAGGTAGTTTCTTTGACCTAACAATTGTTACTAGGGGGACCTGTAGGGTTTCTCTTCATCCCAATCACATAAAGTGTAGTCTGATTATCAATTCGAATCTATATTTTTCACCAGGAGGACCTGTCGGGTTCTTCTTGATCCCTTTCAATTTTAAGAATGTCAGGTAGTTTCTTTGACATAGCAATTGTTACTAAGAGGACCTGTCGGGTTTCTCTTCATCCCAATCACTTAAAGTGTAGCTTGATTATCAATTCAAATCTACATTTTTCACCAGGAGGACCTGTCGGGTTCTTCTTGATCCCTTTCAATTTTAAGACTGTCTGGTCGTTTCTTTGACCTAGCAATTGTTACTAGGGGAACCTGTTGAGTTTCTCTTCATCACAATCACATGTAGAGTAACCTGATTATCAATTCGAATCAATATTTTTCACAAGGAGGACCTGTCGGGTTCTTCTTGATCCCTTTCAATTTTATGACTGTCAGATAGTTTCTTTGACCTATCAATTGTTACTAGGGGAACCTGTTGAGTTTCTCTTCATCCCAATCACATGTAGAGTAACCTGATTATCAATTCGAATCATTATTTTTAACGAGGAGGACCTGTCGGGTTCTTCTTGATCCCTCTCAATTTTAAGACTGTCAGGTAGTTTCTTTGACATAGAAATTGTAACTAAGGGGACCTGTCGGGTTTCTCTTCATCCCTTATAAAATTATGATGGTTATATAATTGTGTGGTATTTTGATTATCATGAAAGGGGAGCTGTCACTTTTCACTTCATCCCATAAACCTATATGATTGGTAAATAATAAAGTCGTCCCTTCCTTGTCTACAGGAGAATCTAGTTGAGGTTTCTCATCAGTCATAGCCGTTACAAGGTGATCTTGTAGTCAATTCAACCCCACAATTTTACCAGGGGGACCTGTCGGGTTCTTCTTGATCCCTTTCAATTTTAAGACTGTCAGATAGCTTCTTTGACCTATCAATTGTTACTAGGGGAACGTGTCGGGTTTCTCTTTATCCCAATCACATATAGACTAACCTGATTATCAATTCAAATCTATATTTTTCACCAGGTGGACCTGTCGGGTTCTTCTTGATCCCTTTCAATTTTAAGACTGTCTGGTAAGTTCTTTGACCTATCAATTGTTACAAGGGGGACCTGTCGGGTTTCTCTTCATACCAATCACTTAAAGAGTAGCCTGATTATCAATTCGAATCAATATTTTTCACGAGGAGGACCTGTCGGGTTCTTCTTGATCCCTTTCAATTTTAAGACTCTCAGGTAGTTTCTTAGACCTAACAATTGTTACTAGGGGAACCTGTTGAGTTTCTCTTCATCCCAATCACATGTAGAGTAACCTGATAATCAATTCGAATCATTATTTTTCACGAGGAGGACCTGTCGGGTTCTTCTTGATCCCTTTCAATTTTATGACTGTCAGATATTATCTTTGACCTAATAACTGTTACTAGGGGGACCCGTCGGATTTCTCTTCATCCCAATCACTTAAAGTGTAGCCTGATTATCAATTCGAATCTACATTTTTCACCAGGAGGACCTGTCGGGTTCTTCTTGATCCCTCTCAATTTTAAGACTGTCAGGTAAGTTCTTTGACCTATAAATTGTTACTAAGGGGACCTGTCGGGTTTCTCTTCATCCCAATCACTTAAAGTGTAGCTTGATTATCAATTCGAATCTACATTTTTCACCAGGAGGACCTGTCGGGTTCTTCTTGATCCCTCTCAATTTTAAGACTGTCAGGTAAGTTCTTTGACTTATCAATTGTTACAAGGGGGACCTGTCGGGTTTCTCTTCATACCAATCACTTATAGAGTAGCCTGATTATCAATTCGAATCAATATTTTTCACGAGGTGGACCTGTCGGGTTCTTCTTGATCCCTTTCAATTTTATGACTGTCAGGTAGTTTCTTTGACATAGCAATTGTTACTAAGGGGACCTGTCGGGTTTCTCTTCATCCCTTATACAATTATGATGGTTATATAATTGTGTGGTATTTTGATTATCATGAAAGGGGAGCTGTCACTTTTCACTTCATCCCATAAACCTATATGATTGGTAAATAATAAAGTCGTCCCTTCCTTGTCTACAGGAGAATCTAGTTGAGGTTTCTCATCAGTCATAGCCGTTACAAGGTGATCTTGTACTCAATTCAACCCCACAATTTTACCAGGGGGACCTGTCGGGTTCTTCTTGATCCCTTTCAATTTTAAGACTGTCAGATAGCTTCTTTGACCTATCAATTGTTACTAGGGGACCGTGTCGGATTTCTCTTCATCCCAATCAATTAAAGTGTAGCCTGATTATCAATTCGAATCTTCATTATTCACCAGGAGGACCTGTCGGGTTCTTCTTGATCCCTTTCAATTTTAAGACTGTCAGGTAGTTTCTTTGACCTAACAATTGTTACTAGGGGGACCTGTCGGGTTTCTCTTCATCCCAATCACATAAAGTGTAGTCTGATTATCAATTCGAATCTATATTTTTCACCAGGAGGACCTGTCGGGTTCTTCTTGATCCCTTTCAATTTTAAGACTGTCAGATAGTTTCTTTGACCTATCAATTGTTACTAGGGGGATCTGTCGGGTTTCTCTTTATCCCAATCACATATAGACTAACCTGATTATCAATTCAAATCTATATTTTTCACCAGGAGGACCTGTCGGGTTCTTCTTGATCTATCTCAATTTTAAGACTGTCAGGTAAGTTCTCTGACCTATCAATTGTTACTAAGGGGACCTGTCGGGTTTCTCTTCATCCCAATCACTTAAAGTGTAGCTTGATTATCAATTCGAATCTACATTTTTCACCAGGAGGACCTGTCGGGTTCTTCTTGATCCCTTTCAATTTTAAGACTCTCAGGTAGTTTCTTAGACCTAACAATTGTTACTAGGGGAACCTGTTGAGTTTCTCTTCATCCCAATCAAATGTAGAGTAGCCTGATTATCAATTCGAATCAATATTTTTCACGAGGAGGACCTGTCGGCTTCTTCTTGATCCCTTTTAATTTTATGACTGTCAGGTAGTTTCTTTGACATAGCAATTGTTACTATGGGGACCTGTCGGGTTTCTCTTCATCCCTTATAAAATTATGATGTTTATATAATTGTGTGGTATTTTGATTATCATGAAAGGGGAGCTGTCACTTTTCACTTCATCCCATAAACCTATATGATTGGTAAATAATAAAGTCGTCCCTTCCTTGTCTACAGGAGAATCTATTTGAGGTTTCTCATCAGTCATAGCCGTTACAAGGTGATCTTGTAGTCAATTCAACCCCACAATTTTACCAGGGGGACCTGTCGGGTTCTTCTTGATCCCTTTCAATTTTAAGACTGTCAGATAGCTTCTTTGACCTATCAATTGTTACTAGGGGAACGTGTCGAATTTCTCTTCATCCCAAAAAATTAAAGTGTAGCCTGATTATCAATTCGAATCTACATTATTCACCAGGAGGACCTGTCGGGTTCTTGTTGATCCCTTTCAATTTTAAGACTGTCATGTAGTGTCTTTGACCTATCAATTGTTACTAGGGGGACCTGTCGGGTTTCTCTTTATCCCAATCACATATAGAGTAACCTGATTATCAATTCAAATCTATATTTTTCACCAGGAGGACCTGTCGGGTTCTTCTTGATCCCTCTCAATTTAAGACTGTCAGGTAAGTTCTTTGACCTATCAATTGTTACTAAGGGGACCTGTCGGGTTTCTCTTCTTCCCAATCACTTAAAGTGTAGCTTGATTATCAATTCGAATCTATATTTTTCACCAGGAGGACCTGTCGGGTTCTTCTTGATCCCTTTCAATTTTAAGACTGTCTGGTCGTTTCTTTGACCTAGCAATTGTTACTAGGGGAACCTGTTGAGTTTCTCTTCATCCCAATCACATGTAGAGTAACCTGATTATCAATTCGAATCAATATTTTTCACCAGGAGGACCTGTCGGGTTCTTCTTGATCCCTTTCAATTTTATGACTGTCAGATAGTTTCTTTGACCTATCAATTGTTACTAGGGGGATCTGTCGGGTTTCTCTTTATCCCAATCACATATAGAGTAACCTGATTATCAATTCAAATCTATATTTTTCACCAGGAGGACCTGTCGGGTTCTTCTTGATCCCTCTCAATTTTAAGACTGTCAGGTAAGTTCTTTGACCTATAAATTGTTACTAAGGGGACCTGTCGGGTTTCTCTTCATCCCTTATAAAATTATGATGGTTATATAATTGTGTGGTATTTTGATTATCATGAAAGGGGAGCTGTCACTTTCCACTTCATCCCATAAACCTATATGATTGGTAAATAATAAAGTCGTCCCTTCCTTGTCTACAGGAGAATCTAGTTGAGGTTTCTCATCAGTCATAGCCGTCTCGAGGTGATCTTGTAGTCAATTCAACCCCACAATTTTACCAGGGGGACCTGTCGGGTTCTTCTTGATCCCTTTCATTTTTAAGACTGTCAGATAGCTTCTTTGACCTATCAATTGTTACTAGGGGAACCTGTCGGATTTCTCTTCTTACCAATCACTTATAGAGTAGCCTGATTATCAATTCGAATCTTCATTATTCACCAGGAGGACCTGTCGGGTTCTTCTTGATCCCTTTCAATTTTATGACTGTCAGATATTATCTTTTACCTAATAACTGTTACTAGGTGGACCTGTCGGGTTTCTCTTCATCCCAATCACTTAAAGTGTAGCCTGATTATCAATTCGAATCTACATTTTTCACCAGGAGGACCTGTCGAGTTCTTCTTGATCCCTTTCAATTTTAAGACTGTCAGGTAGTTTCTTTGACCTAACAATTGTTACTAGGGGGACCTGTCGGGTTTCTCTTCATCCCAATCACTTAAAGTGTAGCTTGATTATCAATTCGAATCTACATTTTTCACCAGGAGGACCTGTCGGGTTCTTCTTGATCCCTTTCAATTTTAAGACTCTCAGGTAGTTTCTTAGACCTAACAATTGTTACTAGGGGAACCTGTTGAGTTTCTCTTCATCCCGATCACATGTAGAGTAACCTGATTATCAATTCGAATCATTATTTTTCACGAGGAGGACCTGTCGGGTTCTTCTTGATCCCTTTCAATTTTATGACTGTCAGATATTATCTTTGACCTAATAACTGTTACTAGCGGGACCTGTCGGGTTTCTCTTCATCCCAATCACTTAAAGTGTAGCCTGATTATCAATTCGAATCTACATTTTTCACCAGGAGGACCTGTCGGGTTCTTCTTGATCCCTCTCAATTTTAAGACTGTCAGGTAAGTTCTTTGACCTATAAATTGTTACTAAGGGGACCTGTCGGGTTTCTCTTCATCCCAATCACTTAAAGTGTAGCTTGATTATCAATTCGAATCTACATTTTTCACCAGGAGGACCTGTCGGGTTCTTCTTGATCCCTTTCAATTTTAAGACTCTCAGGTAGTTTCTTAGACCTAACAATTGTTACTAGGGGAACCTGTTGAGTTTCTCTTCATCCCGATCACATGTAGAGTAACCTGATTATCAATTCGAATCATTATTTTTCACGAGGAGGACGTGTCGGGTTCTTCTTGATCCCTCTCAATTTTAAGACTGTCAGGTAAGTTCTTTGACCTATCAATTGTTACAAGGGGGACCTGTCGGGTTTCTCTTCATACCAATCACTTATAGAGTAGCCTGATTATCAATTCGAATCAATATTTTTCACGAGGAGGACCTGTCGGGTTCTTCTTGATCCCTTTCAATTTTATGACTGTCAGGTAGTTTCTTTGACATAGCAATTGTTACTAAGGGCACCTGTCGGGTTTCTCTTCATACCAATCACTTATAGAGTAGCCTGATTATCAATTCGAATCAATATTTTTCAAGAGGAGGACCTGTCGGGTTCTTCTTCATCCCTTTCAATTTTATGACTGTCAGGTAGTTTCTTTGACATAGAAATTGTAACTAAGGGGACCTGTCGGGTTTCTCTTCATCCCTTATAAAATTATGATGGTTATATAATTGTGTGGTATTTTGATTATCATGAAAGGGGAGCTGTCACTTTTCACTTCATCCCATAAACCTATATGATTGGTAAATAATAAAGTCGTCCCTTCCTTGTCTACAGGAGAATCTAGTTGAGGTTTCTCATCAGTCATAGCCGTTACAAGGTGATCTTGTAGTCAATTCAACCCCACAATTTTACCAGGGGGACCTGTCGGGTTCTTCTTGATCCCTTTCAATTTTAAGACTGTCAGATAGCTTCTTTGACCTATCAATTGTTACTAGGGGAACGTGTCGGATTTCTCTTCATCCCAATCAATTAATGTGTAGCCTGATTATCAATTCGAATCTTCATTATTCACCAGGAGGACCTGTCGGGTTCTTCTTGATCCCTTTCAATTTTAAGACTGTCAGGTAAGTTCTTTGACCTATCAATTGTTACTAAGGGGACCTGTCGGGTTTCTCTTCATCCCAATCAATTAAAGAGTAGCTTGATTATCAATTCAAATCTACATTTTTCACCAGGAGGACCTGTCGGGTTCTTCTTGATCCATTTCAATTTTAAGACTCTCAGGTAGTTTCTTAGACCTAACAATTGTTACTAGGGGAACCTGTCGGGTTTCTCTTCATCCCAATCACATAAAGTGTAGCCTGATTATCAATTCGAATCTATATTTTTCACCAGGAGGACCTGTCGGGTTCTTCTTGATCCCTTTCAATTTTAAGACTGTCAGGTAGTTTCTTTGACCTAACAATTGTTACTAGGGGGACCTGTAGGGTTTCTCTTCATCCCAATCACATAAAGTGTAGTCTGATTATCAATTCGAATCTATATTTTTCACCAGGAGGACCTGTCGGGTTCTTCTTGATCCCTTTCAATTTTAAGAATGTCAGGTAGTTTCTTTGACATAGCAATTGTTACTAAGGGGACCTGTCGGGTTTCTCTTCATCCCAATCACTTAAAGTGTAGCTTGATTATCAATTCAAATCTACATTTTTCACCAGGAGGACCTGTCGGGTTCTTCTTGATCCCTTTCAATTTTAAGACTGTCTGGTCGTTTCTTTGACCTAGCAATTGTTACTAGGGGAACCTGTTGAGTTTCTCTTCATCACAATCACATGTAGAGTAACCTGATTATCAATTCGAATCAATATTTTTCACAAGGAGGACCTGTCGGGTTCTTCTTGATCCCTTTCAATTTTATGACTGTCAGATAGTTTCTTTGACCTATCAATTGTTACTAGGGGAACCTGTTGAGTTTCTCTTCATCCCAATCACATGTAGAGTAACCTGATTATCAATTCGAATCATTATTTTTAACGAGGAGGACCTGTCGGGTTCTTCTTGATCCCTCTCAATTTTAAGACTGTCAGGTAGTTTCTTTGACATAGAAATTGTAACTAAGGGGACCTGTCGGGTTTCTCTTCATCCCTTATAAAATTATGATGGTTATATAATTGTGTGGTATTTTGATTATCATGAAAGGGGAGCTGTCACTTTTCACTTCATCCCATAAACCTATATGATTGGTAAATAATAAAGTCGTCCCTTCCTTGTCTACAGGAGAATCTAGTTGAGGTTTCTCATCAGTCATAGCCGTTACAAGGTGATCTTGTAGTCAATTCAACCCCACAATTTTACCAGGGGGACCTGTCGGGTTCTTCTTGATCCCTTTCAATTTTAAGACTGTCAGATAGCTTCTTTGACCTATCAATTGTTACTAGGGGAACGTGTCGGGTTTCTCTTTATCCCAATCACATATAGACTAACCTGATTATCAATTCAAATCTATATTTTTCACCAGGTGGACCTGTCGGGTTCTTCTTGATCCCTTTCAATTTTAAGACTGTCTGGTAAGTTCTTTGACCTATCAATTGTTACAAGGGGGACCTGTCGGGTTTCTCTTCATACCAATCACTTAAAGAGTAGCCTGATTATCAATTCGAATCAATATTTTTCACGAGGAGGACCTGTCGGGTTCTTCTTGATCCCTTTCAATTTTAAGACTCTCAGGTAGTTTCTTAGACCTAACAATTGTTACTAGGGGAACCTGTTGAGTTTCTCTTCATCCCAATCACATGTAGAGTAACCTGATAATCAATTCGAATCATTATTTTTCACGAGGAGGACCTGTCGGGTTCTTCTTGATCCCTTTCAATTTTATGACTGTCAGATATTATCTTTGACCTAATAACTGTTACTAGGGGGACCCGTCGGATTTCTCTTCATCCCAATCACTTAAAGTGTAGCCTGATTATCAATTCGAATCTACATTTTTCACCAGGAGGACCTGTCGGGTTCTTCTTGATCCCTCTCAATTTTAAGACTGTCAGGTAAGTTCTTTGACCTATAAATTGTTACTAAGGGGACCTGTCGGGTTTCTCTTCATCCCAATCACTTAAAGTGTAGCTTGATTATCAATTCGAATCTACATTTTTCACCAGGAGGACCTGTCGGGTTCTTCTTGATCCCTCTCAATTTTAAGACTGTCAGGTAAGTTCTTTGACTTATCAATTGTTACAAGGGGGACCTGTCGGGTTTCTCTTCATACCAATCACTTATAGAGTAGCCTGATTATCAATTCGAATCAATATTTTTCACGAGGTGGACCTGTCGGGTTCTTCTTGATCCCTTTCAATTTTATGACTGTCAGGTAGTTTCTTTGACTTAGCAATTGTTACTAAGGGGACCTGTCGGGTTTCTCTTCATCCCTTATACAATTATGATGGTTATATAATTGTGTGGTATTTTGATTATCATGAAAGGGGAGCTGTCACTTTTCACTTCATCCCATAAACCTATATGATTGGTAAATAATAAAGTCGTCCCTTCCTTGTCTACAGGAGAATCTAGTTGAGGTTTCTCATCAGTCATAGCCGTTACAAGGTGATCTTGTACTCAATTCAACCCCACAATTTTACCAGGGGGACCTGTCGGGTTCTTCTTGATCCCTTTCAATTTTAAGACTGTCAGATAGCTTCTTTGACCTATCAATTGTTACTAGGGGACCGTGTCGGATTTCTCTTCATCCCAATCAATTAAAGTGTAGCCTGATTATCAATTCGAATCCTCATTATTCACCAGGAGGACCTGTCGGGTTCTTCTTGATCCCTTTCAATTTTAAGACTGTCAGGTAGTTTCTTTGACCTAACAATTGTTACTAGGGGGACCTGTCGGGTTTCTCTTCATCCCAATCACATAAAGTGTAGTCTGATTATCAATTCGAATCTATATTTTTCACCAGGAGGACCTGTCGGGTTCTTCTTGATCCCTTTCAATTTTAAGACTGTCAGATAGTTTCTTTGACCTATCAATTGTTACTAGGGGGATCTGTCGGGTTTCTCTTTATCCCAATCACATATAGACTAACCTGATTATCAATTCAAATCTATATTTTTCACCAGGAGGACCTGTCGGGTTCTTCTTGATCTATCTCAATTTTAAGACTGTCAGGTAAGTTCTCTGACCTATCAATTGTTACTAAGGGGACCTGTCGGGTTTCTCTTCATCCCAATCACTTAAAGTGTAGCTTGATTATCAATTCGAATCTACATTTTTCACCAGGAGGACCTGTCGGGTTCTTCTTGATCCCTTTCAATTTTAAGACTCTCAGGTAGTTTCTTAGACCTAACAATTGTTACTAGGGGAACCTGTTGAGTTTCTCTTCATCCCAATCAAATGTAGAGTAGCCTGATTATCAATTCGAATCAATATTTTTCACGAGGAGGACCTGTCGGCTTCTTCTTGATCCCTTTTAATTTTATGACTGTCAGGTAGTTTCTTTGACATAGCAATTGTTACTAAGGGGACCTGTCGGGTTTCTCTTCATCCCTTATAAAATTATGATGTTTATATAATTGTGTGGTATTTTGATTATCATGAAAGGGGAGCTGTCACTTTTCACTTCATCCCATAAACCTATATGATTGGTAAATAATAAAGTCGTCCCTTCCTTGTCTACAGGAGAATCTATTTGAGGTTTCTCATCAGTCATAGCCGTTACAAGGTGATCTTGTAGTCAATTCAACCCCACAATTTTACCAGGGGGACCTGTCGGGTTCTTCTTGATCCCTTTCAATTTTAAGACTGTCAGATAGCTTCTTTGACCTATCAATTGTTACTAGGGGAACGTGTCGAATTTCTCTTCATCCCAAAAAATTAAAGTGTAGCCTGATTATCAATTCGAATCTACATTATTCACCAGGAGGACCTGTCGGGTTCTTGTTGATCCCTTTCAATTTTAAGACTGTCATGTAGTGTCTTTGACCTATCAATTGTTACTAGGGGGACCTGTCGGGTTTCTCTTTATCCCAATCACATATAGAGTAACCTGATTATCAATTCAAATCTATATTTTTCACCAGGAGGACCTGTCGGGTTCTTCTTGATCCCTCTCAATTTAAGACTGTCAGGTAAGTTCTTTGACCTATCAATTGTTACTAAGGGGACCTGTCGGGTTTCTCTTCTTCCCAATCACTTAAAGTGTAGCTTGATTATCAATTCGAATCTATATTTTTCACCAGGAGGACCTGTCGGGTTCTTCTTGATCCCTTTCAATTTTAAGACTGTCTGGTCGTTTCTTTGACCTAGCAATTGTTACTAGGGGAACCTGTTGAGTTTCTCTTCATCCCAATCACATGTAGAGTAACCTGATTATCAATTCGAATCAATATTTTTCACCAGGAGGACCTGTCGGGTTCTTCTTGATCCCTTTCAATTTTATGACTGTCAGATAGTTTCTTTGACCTATCAATTGTTACTAGGGGGATCTGTCGGGTTTCTCTTTATCCCAATCACATATAGAGTAACCTGATTATCAATTCAAATCTATATTTTTCACCAGGAGGACCTGTCGGGTTCTTCTTGATCCCTCTCAATTTTAAGACTGTCAGGTAAGTTCTTTGACCTATAAATTGTTACTAAGGGGACCTGTCGGGTTTCTCTTCATCCCTTATAAAATTATGATGGTTATATAATTGTGTGGTATTTTGATTATCATGAAAGGGGAGCTGTCACTTTCCACTTCATCCCATAAACCTATATGATTGGTAAATAATAAAGTCGTCCCTTCCTTGTCTACAGGAGAATCTAGTTGAGGTTTCTCATCAGTCATAGCCGTCTCGAGGTGATCTTGTAGTCAATTCAACCCCACAATTTTACCAGGGGGACCTGTCGGGTTCTTCTTGATCCCTTTCATTTTTAAGACTGTCAGATAGCTTCTTTGACCTATCAATTGTTACTAGGGGAACCTGTCGGATTTCTCTTCTTACCAATCACTTATAGAGTAGCCTGATTATCAATTCGAATCTTCATTATTCACCAGGAGGACCTGTCGGGTTCTTCTTGATCCCTTTCAATTTTATGACTGTCAGATATTATCTTTTACCTAATAACTGTTACTAGGTGGACCTGTCGGGTTTCTCTTCATCCCAATCACTTAAAGTGTAGCCTGATTATCAATTCGAATCTACATTTTTCACCAGGAGGACCTGTCGAGTTCTTCTTGATCCCTTTCAATTTTAAGACTGTCAGGTAGTTTCTTTGACCTAACAATTGTTACTAGGGGGACCTGTCGGGTTTCTCTTCATCCTAATCACATAAAGTGTAGCCTGATTATCAATTCGAATCTACATTTTTCACTAGGAGGACCTGTCAGGTTCTTCTTGATCCTCTCAATTTTAAGACTGTCTGGTTGTTTCTTTGACCTAGCAATTGTTACTAGGGGGACCTGTTGGGTTACTCTTTATCCCAATCACATATAGAGTAGCATGATTATCAATTCGAATCAATATTTTTCACCAGGAGGACCTGTCGGGTTCTTCTTGTTCCCTTTCAATTTTATGACTGTCAGATAGTTTCTTTGACCTATCAATTGTTACTAGGGGGACCTGTCAGGTTTATCTTCATACCAATCACTTATAGAGTAGCCTGATTATCAATTCGAATCAATATTTTTCACCAGGAGGACCTGTCGGGTTCTTCTTCATCCCTTTCAATTTCAAGACTGTCAGGTAGTTATTTCTTTAAAACATTTGTCACCAGGGAGACCTGTGGGTTTCCTCTTCATCTTTAATAATCATGAATATTATTACTGCAGAAGTTGCTTTTATGTGTAAGAATGTGAACTATGTAATGCAGTATTTTATGGTACTCTCACAATGTTTCGCTCCGTTTTTCATGCCTTGGTTTTTGATTTTTGACGAATCGTGATTATTATTTTTATAGTATTCACATCGATGTTGCATCATTTAATGTGTTTTTGATGATAAATTTAACTAAACATAGGAATAATTTAAAATACAACAAAACTTTTAGATAAATTGAATAAAATAAAGCAATAATTGAAACTCTATATATTCCGTTAATTTTATAAAATATAAATTATCAATATTTTAAAAATAATTGAACTATAAAATTGAACTTTATATTTATTTCTAGGATTAAATAATTATTTTGTTTTTACCTAATACACAAATCCTGTGGGAATCAAAAACATTTTTGCTTTTATTTTTTAATTTTATGATTTTAATATTTTACTTTGACATGTCACAAATTTAAAAAAATTAAATTTATATGTTTTTAAATGCATGTTGAAGTATTTTTTTTATTATTTGTTTGATGAGAAATTTAATCCTGCTTACATAAACAATTTTATTATATTATGCATTGTTCTAGTTTTATGTCGATGTGGATTATTTTTACCGTTCGATGGAGAGTTATTAATTATTTTTATGATTTTTGCTCAGTTTTTGTTTGGTGGATTGTTTGTATTTTGGTGTTGGTTATGTTTGTTGTCTGTTTTGCAGGATGATATTTCTTGGTTTTCTTTATTCGGTTCTTTTTTGGTAGTTTGAAATATGATTTATGTTTTGGCTTTAATTATGAGATTTTATTTTTATTTTTTGATGTATATTTATAATATTTTGGGCTTTCTTTTTATGGTCTTTGTTCGGTATTGAGCAATATTGAACACGATACATACACACATGGTCGGCAGGAGAAAAGATATTGCTGTGCGTGAAGAAGTCTGTGTCAAGACCGCCAATAACCCAATCTCATGTACCAGGAAGAAATATCATGTATGTTTAATAATAATTTTAAATAAAATATTTTAATTAATCAATAAAATAAACTCATAAAACATAAAAAATACACTTAAAATTATGATTGAAATTCAGCTTTAAATTTTTAATACATTATTTAATTTAAAAATATTTCAATTTTATAATGTAAATATTTAAAATTGAATTTTTGTGTTGTGTGACTTAAATCTCTTTTCTATCGGAATACTATGGACTCCATTCTATTTCTATTTATGAATTTTATACATTGAACGTTCAATTTTATATAAAACATTATAATATTATTCACATAATTCACGATTCAAGGTAATACAAAATATCTCAAGTGGACGATTTTGTATTGAAGTGAATATCTTAAAGAACCTAGGGGATACATAAATACACAATTATTCATAATTTTCAAATTTTTAACACTTATGGTGTGAATATGCGCAATACAATTTAAATTTCTTTTAACGAAAATACTCAATTTTTTCTATATATTCGGAGAGAATATTTTATTTGAAAAATAATTATTCTTAAAAGTTTCATTTATTTACTAAATTGACTATGTTAGAGTAAGTCAAAATTTGAATTTAAACATAATTCGTGTTTAATAGGATTTCCATTTGTAACCCCTTGTTATAATGAAATAAATGACAAATAAATATTTAATTTACTTTAAAAACTTATAAATAATAAATAAACAATGCTTTAAGTAAAAGCTGGGCATTAACGAGTTAAAAGTAAGTTTAGTTAAAAAGTTATGTTACTTATCGAGTTACTTTTTTTTTAAGAAGTAACTTCTATCTTAACGAGTTACTTGTTTTTTAAAGTAACTTCTAACTTAACGCGTTAATTTATTTTATAGTCACGTTAAGTTGTTTTTTATTCCTTGTACGACCCCCAAAGATTTATTATAGCATTTTGTGTAATAAAATAAAATAATAATAATAATAACAATAATTATTATGTTAAATATAAATTATTGAATGGATTTTAAAATATTCAAATTGAAATATAGTATTTATATACGAATAGAGACCTAACATTGATTAATTATACTATAATATTAATACTGTATATTTAACAATGCTAATAGTTAATGGAACTTACAAAATGTCAAAATATACGAAACGACTTATGAGGAATAAAGAATAATATTTAATATTATTCCTTATTTACAGAATATAGTATGTCTACATACTACATTATAATATGTTATTTGTAAATATTTTACATGAAGTGTAAATGGTGTAATTATAAGTTTTATATGAAAAGAAAAGTAATTTATTTTTATCTAAGTAAAGTTACTTTTTTTTCCAACAAACTTGTAACTTTAACAAGGAAAGTAAAAAAAGAAAGTAAAATTCTAACTATAAAATTAACTTATATTTTCCAAATTAACTAGACGAGTTAAAAAAAAGGAGTTAATGCCCAGCCTTGCTATAAGTCACCAGAATGAAGATCTAGAGTATGTGAAAATTATTGATAACTAAACTCGTTATTATAGGTCATCATGAATAAAGATGGATTTTACTGTACGTAAAGTAGTCAGTGTCGAAATCCTACAAAACCCAATCATATGTATCAGGACGAAACAAAAGGTATGCCTAACAAAATAATTAAAAAAAAAAAAAAATTCAGTTTTAAACTAAAAATACATCATATTATTTTAAATATGTAAATTATATCATGTATTATTTTAAAACTGAATTTTTTTTTTTGTGTCCAAAAAAACCCCTAATCTTGCCTTTCCATTTCTTTCTGATTTTTTTGTTAATACTCTCAATGTTATGTAATACATAACAATTTAACTATCTTCAATTTATTCATACTCTTTAAAAAATTCATTAAATCAATCATTTCCTTTAATCTCCCTTTTAATTATGTAGTTTTACTTTAAAAAAAAATTCAGTTTTAAAATCAAAATACATTATAAAATTTTACATTTGTAAATTATATCATGTATTGTATTAAAACTGGATTTTTTTTTTTTGTGTCTACCCAAATCTCTTTTCCTGCGGGATACCATGGACCCCTTTTCATTTTTTTTCTGAATTTTTTGTTTCAAATCTCAATTTTATGTAATACATAACAATTTAATAACCTTCAATTTATTCATACTCATAATACAATTTTTTAACTTAATTATTTCCTTTGATCTCTCTTTTAATAAAGTAGTTTTAGTTTAAAAAAAAATTCAGTTTTAAAATTAAAATACATTATATAATTTTACATTTGTAAATTATATCATGTATTTTTTTAAAACTGGATTTTTTTTTTGTGTCTACCCAAATCTATATTCCTGCGGGATACCAAGGACCCCTTTCCATTTCTTTCTGAATTTTTTGTTAATACTCTCAATTTTATGTAATACATAACAAATTAATTATCTTCAATTTATTCATACTCTTCAAAAAATTCATTAACTTAAATAATTCCATTAATCGCCCTTTTAATAAAGTAGTTTTAGTTTAAAAAAAAAATTCAGTTTTAATATTAAAATACATTATATAATTTTACATTTGTAAATTATATCATGTATTGTATTAAAACTGGATTTTTTTTTTGTGTCTACACAAATCTCTTTTCCTGCGGGATACCATGGACAACTTTTCATTTTTTTTCTGAATTTTTTGTTTCAAATCTCAATTTTATGTAATACATAACAATTTAATTAGCTTCAATTTATTCATACTCATAATAAAATTTTTTAACTTAATTATTTCCTTTGATCTCTCTTTTAATAAAGTAGTTTTAGTTTAAAAAAAAATTCAGTTTTAAAATTAAAATACATTATATAATTTGAAATATTTAAATAATATCATGTATTATTTTAAAACTGGATTTTTTTTTTGTGTCTACCCAAATCTCTATTCCTGCGGGATACCATGGACCCCTTTCCATTTTTTTTCTGAAATTTTTGTTTAAACTCTCAATTTTATGTAATACATAACAATTTAAATATCTTCAATTTATTCATACTCTTTAATAAATTCATTAAATCAATCATTTCCTTTAATCTCCATTTTAATTATGTAGTTTTACTTTAAAAAAAAATTCAGTTTTAATATTAAAATACATTATATAATTTTACATTTGTAAATTATATCATGTATTATTTTAAAACTGGATTTTTTTTTTGTGTCTACTCAAATCTCTATTCCTGCGGGATACCATGGACCCCTTTCCCCTATTTTTCTGAAATTTTTGTTTAAACTCTCAATTTTATGTAATACATAACAATTTAAATATCTTCAATTTATTCATACTCTTTAAAAAATTCATTAAATCAATCATTTCCTTTAATCTCCCTTTTAATTATGTAGTTTTACTTTAAAAAAGAATTCAGTTTTAAAATCAAAATACATTATATAATTTTACATTTGTAAATTATATCATGTATTATTTTAAAACTGGATTTTTTTTTGTGTCTACTCAAATCTCTATTCCTGCGGGATACCATGGACCCCTTTCCCCTATTTTTCTGAAATTTTTGTTTAAACTCTCAATTTTATGTAATACATAACAATTTAAATATCTTCAATTTATTCATACTCATTATAAAATTTTTTAACTTAATTATTTCCATTAATCTCCCTTTTAATAAAGTAGTTTTAGTTTAAAAAAAAATTCAGTTTTAAAATTAAAATACATTATATAATTTTACATTTGTAAATTATATCATGTATTATTTTAAAACTGGATTTTTTTTTTTGTGTCTACCCAAATCTATATTCCTGCGGGATACCAAGGACCCCTTTCCATTTCTTTCTGAATTTTTTGTTAATACTCTCAATTTTATGTAATACATAACAAATTAATTATCTTCAATTTATTCATACTCTTCAAAAAATTCATTAACTTAAATAATTCCATTAATCGCCCTTTTAATAAAGTAGTTTTAGTTTAAAAAAAAATTCAGTTTTAATATTAAAATACATTATATAATTTTACATTTGTAAATTATTTCATGTATTGTATTAAAACTGGATTTTTTTTTTGTGTCTACCCAAATCTCTTTTCCTGCGGGATACCATGGACCCCTTTTCATTTTTTTTCTGAATTTTTTGTTTCAAATCTCAATTTTATGTAATACATAACAATTTAAATATCTTCAATTTATTCATACTCTTTAATAAATTCATTAAATCAATCATTTCCTATAATCTCCCTTTTAATTATGTAGTTTTACTTTAAAAAAAAATTCAGTTTTAATATTAAAATACATTATATAATTTTACATTTGTAAATTATATCATGTATTGTATTAAAACTGGATTTTTTTTTTTGTGTCTACCAAATCTCTATTCCTGCGGGATACCATGGACCCCTTTCCATTTTTTTTTCTGAATTTATTGTTTCAAATCTCAATTTTATGTAATACATAACAATTTAATTACCTTCAATTTATTCATACTCTTTAAAAAATTCAATAAATCAATCATTTCCTATAATCTCCTTTTTAATTATGTGGTTTTACTTTAAAAAAAAATGCAGTTTTAAAATTAAAATACATTATATAATTTTACATTTGTAAATTATATCATGTATTATTTTAAAACTGGATTTTTTTTTGTGTCTACTCAAATCTCTATTCCTGCGGGATACCATTGACCCCTTTCCATTTTTTTTCTGAAATTTTTGTTTCAAATCTCAATTTTATGTAATACATAACAATTTAATTACCTTCAATTTATTCATACTCTTTAAAAAATTCATTAACTTAAATATTTCCATTAATCGCCCTTTTAATAAAGTAGTTTTAGTTTAAAAAAAAATTCAGTTTTAAAATTAAAATACATTATATAATTTTACATTTGTAGATTATATCATGTATTATTTTAAAACTGGTTTTTTTTTTTTGTGTCTACCCAAATCTATATTCCTGCGGGATACCAAGGACCCCTTTCCATTTTTTTTCTGAATTTTTTGTTTAAACTCTCAATGTTATGTTATACATAACAATATAAATATCTTCAACTTATTCATACTCATTATAAAATTTTTTAACTTAATTATTTCCATTAATCTCCCTTTTAATAAAGTAGTTTTAGTTTAAAAAAAAATTCAGTTTTAAAATTAAAATACATAATATAATTTTACATTTGTAAATTATATCATGTATTATTTTAAAACTGGATTTTTTTTTTTGTGTCTACCCAAATCTCTATTCCTGCGGGATACCAAGGACCCCTTTCCATTTTTTTTCTGAATTTTTTGTTTCAAATCTCAATTTTATGTAATACATAACAATTTAAATATCTTCAATTTATTCATACTCTTTAATAAATTCATTAAATCAATCATTTCCTTTAATCTCCCTTTTAATTATGTAGTTTTACTTTAAAAAAAAATTCAGTTTTAAAATCAAAATACATTATATAATTTGAAATATTTAAATATTATCATGTATTATTTTAAAACTGGATTTTTTTTTTGTGTCTACCCAAATCTCAATTCCTGCGGGATACCATGGACCCCTTTCCATTTTTTTCTGAATTTTTTGTTTAAACTCTCAATTTTATGTAATACATAACAATTTAATAACCTTCAATTTATTCATACTCATAATACAATTTTTTAACTTAATTATTTCCTTTGATCTCTCTTTTAATAAAGTAGTTTTAGTTTAAAAAAAAATTCAGTTTTAAAATTAAAATACATTATATAATTTTACATTTGTAAATTATATCATGTATTATTTTAAAACTGGATTTTTTTTTTTGTGTCTACCCAAATCTATATTCCTGCGGGATGCCAAGGACCCCTTTCCATTTTTTTTCTGAATTTTTTGTTTCAAATCTCAATTTTATGTAATACATAACAATTTAATTACCTTCAATTTATTCATACTCTTTAAAAAATTCATTAACTTAAATATTTCCATTAATCGCCCTTTTAATAAAGTAGTTTTAGTTTAAAAAAAAATTCAGTTTTAATATTAAAATACATTATATAATTTTACATTTGTAAATTATATCATGTATTGTATTAAAACTGGATTTTTTTTTTGTGTCTACCCAAATCTCTTTTCCTGCGGGATACCATGGACCCCTTTTCATTTTTTTTCTGAATTTTTTGTTTCAAATCTCAATTTTATGTAATACATAACAATTTAATTACCTTCAATTTATTCATACTCATAATAAAATTTTTTAACTTAATTATTTCCTTTGATCTCTCTTTTAATAAAGTAGTTTTAGTTTAAAAAAAAATTCAGTTTTAAAATTAAAATACATTATATGATTTGAAATATTTAAATAATATCATGTATTATTTTAAAACTGGATTTTTTTTTTGTGTCTACCCAAATCTCTATTCCTGCGGGATACCATGGACCCCTTTCCATTTTTTTTCTGAAATTTTTGTTTAAACTCTCAATTTTATGTAATACATAACAATTTAAATATCTTCAATTTATTCATACTCTTTAATAAATTCATTAAATCAATCATTTCCTTTAATCTCCTTTTTAATTATGTAGTTTTACTTTAAAAAAAAATTCAGTTTTAATATTAAAATACATTATATAATTTTACATTTGTAAATTATATCATGTATTGTATTAAAACTGGATTTTTTTTTTGTGTCTACCCAAATCTCTATTCCTGCGAGATACCATGGACCCCTTTCCATTTTTTTTCTGAATTTATTGTTTCAAATCTCAATTTTATGTAATACATAACAATTTAATTACCTTCAATTTATTCATACTCTTTAAAAAATTCATTAAATCAATCATTACCTTTAATCTCCCTTTTAATTATGTAGTTTTACTTTAAAAAAGAATTCAGTTTTAAAATCAAAATACATTATATAATTTTACATTTGTAAATTATATCATGTATTGTTTTAAAACTGGATTTTTTTTTTGTGTCTACCCAAATCTCTTTTCCTGCGGGATACCATGGACCCCTTTTCATTTTTTTTCTGAATTTTTTGTTTTAAATCTCAATTTTATGTAATACATAACAATTTAATAACCTTCAATTTATTCATACTCATAATAAAATTTTTTAACTTAATTATTTCCTTTGATCTCTCTTTTAATAAATTAGTTTTAGTTTAAAAAAAAATTCAGTTTTAATATTACAATACATTATATAATTTGAAATATTTAAATTATATCATGTATTGTATTAAAACTGGACTTTTTTTTTTGTGTCTACCCAAATCTCTTTTCCTGCGGGATACCATGGACCCCTTTTCATTTTTTTTCTGAATTTTTTGTTTCAAATCTCAATTTTATGTAATACATAACAATTTAATTACCTTCAATTTATTCATACTCATAATAATATTTTTTAACTTAATTATTTCCTTTGATCTCTCTTTTAATAAAGTAGTTTTAGTTTAAAAATAAATTCAGTTTTAAAATTAAAATACATTATATGATTTGAAATATTTAAATAATATCATGTATTATTTTAAAACTGGATTTTTTTTTTGTGTCTACCCAAATCTCTATTCCTGCGGGATACCATGGACCCCTTTCCATTTTTTTTCTGAATTTATTGTTTCAAATCTCAATTTTATGTAATACATAACAATTTAATTACCTTCAATTTATTCATACTCTTTAAAAAATTCAATAAATCAATCATTTCCTATAATCTCCTTTTTAATTATGTGGTTTTACTTTAAAAAAAAATGCAGTTTTAAAATTAAAATACATTATATAATTTTACATTTGTAAATTATATCATGTATTATTTTAAAACTGGATTTTTTTTTGTGTCTACTCAAATCTCTATTCCTGCGGGATACCATGGACCCCTTTCCATTTTTTTTCTGAAATTTTTGTTTAAACTCTCAATTTTATGTAATACATAACAATTTAAATATCTTCAATTTATTCATACTCATTATATAATTTTTTAACTTAATTATTTCCATTAATCTCCCTTTTAATAAATTAGTTTTAGTTTAAAAAAAAATTCAGTTTTAATATTACAATACATTATATAATTTGAAATATTTAAATTATATCATGTATTGTATTAAAACTGGACTTTTTTTTTTGTGTCTACCCAAATCTCTTTTCCTGCGGGATACCATGGACCCCTTTTCATTTTTTTTCTGAATTTTTTGTTTCAAATCTCAATTTTATGTAATACATAACAATTTAATTACCTTCAATTTATTCATACTCTTTAAAAAATTCAATAAATCAATCATTTCCTATAATCTCCTTTTTAATTATGTGGTTTTACTTTAAAAAAAAATGCAGTTTTAAAATTAAAATACATTATATAATTTTACATTTGTAAATTATATCATGTATTGTATTAAAACTGGATTTTTTTTTTGTGTCTACCCAAATCTCTTTTCCTGCGGGATACCATGGACCCCTATTCATTTTTTTTCTGAATTTTTTGTTTCAAATCTCAATTTTATGTAATACATAACAATTTAATTACCTTCAATTTATTCATACTCATAATAAAATTTTTTAACTTAATTATTTCCTTTGATCTCTCTTTTAATAAAGTAGTTTTAGTTTAAAAAAAAATTCAGTTTTAAAATTAAAATACATTATATAATTTTACATTTGTAAATTATATCATGTATTATTTTAAAACTGGATTTTTTTTTTTGTGTCTACCCAAATCTATATTCCTGCGGGATGCCAAGGACCCCTTTCCATTTTTTTTCTGAATTTTTTGTTTCAAATCTCAATTTTATGTAATACATAACAATTTAATTACCTTCAATTTATTCATACTCTTTAAAAAATTCATTAACTTAAATATTTCCATTAATCGCCCTTTTAATAAAGTAGTTTTAGTTATAAAAAAAATTCAGTTTTAATATTAAAATACATTATATAATTTTACATTTGTAAATTATATCATGTATTGTATTAAAACTGGATTTTTTTTTTGTGTCTACCCAAATCTCTTTTCCTGCGGGATACCATGGACCCCTTTTCATTTTTTTTCTGAATTTTTTGTTTCAAATCTCAATTTTATGTAATACATAACAATTTAATTACCTTCAATTTATTCATACTCATAATAAAATTTTTTAACTTAATTATTTCCATTAATCTCCCTTTTAATAAATTAGTTTTAGTTTAAAAAAAAATTCAGTTTTAATATTAAAATACATTATATAATTTGAAATATTTAAATAATATCATGTATTATTTTAAAACTGGATTTTTTTTTTGTGTCTACCCAAATCTCTATTCCTGCGGGATACCATGGACCCCTTTCCATTTTTTTTCTGAAATTTTTGTTTAAACTCTCAATTTTATGTAATACATAACAATTTAAATATCTTCAATTCATTCATACTCTTTAAAAAATTCATTAAATCAATCATTTCCTTTAATCTCCCTTTTAATTATGTAGTTTTACTTTAAAAAATAATTCAGTTTTAAGATCAAAATACATTATATAATTTGAAATATTTAAATTATATCATGTATTATTTTAAAACTGGATTTTTTTTTTGTGTCTACCCAAATCTCTATTCCTGCGGGATACCATGGACCCCTTTCCATTTTTTTTTCTGAATTTTTTGTTTAAACTCTCAATGTTATGTAATACATAACAATTTAATTACCTTCAATTTATTCATACTCTTTAAAAAATTCATTAAATCAATCATTTCCTTTAATCTCCCTTTTAATTATGTAGTTTTACTTTAAAAAAAAATTCAGTTTTAATATTAAAATACATTATATAATTTGAAATATTTAAATAATATCATGTATTATTTTAAAACTGGATTTTTTTTTTGTGTCTACCCAAATCTCTATTCCTGTGGGATACCATGGACCCCTTTCCATTTTTTTTCTGAAATTTTTGTTTAAACTCTCAATTTTATGTCATACATAACAATTTAAATATCTTCAATAAATTCATACTCTTTAAAAAATTCATTAAATCAATCATTTCCTTTAATCTCCCTTTTAATTATGTAGTTTTACTTTAAAAAAAAATTCAGTTTTAATATTAAAATACATTATATAATTTGAAATATTTAAATAATATCATGTATTATTTTAAAACTGGATTTTTTTTTTGTGTCTACCCAAATCTCTATTCCTGCGGGATACCATGGACCCCTTTCCATTTTTTTCTGAATTTTTTGTTTAAACTCTCAATTTTATGTAATACATAACAATTTAATAACCTTCAATTTATTCATACTCATAATACAATTTTTTAACTTAATTATTTCCTTTGATCTCTCTTTTAATAAAGTAGTTTTAGTTTAAAAAAAAATTCAGTTTTAAAATTAAAATACATTATATAATTTTACATTTGTAAATTATATCATGTATTATTTTAAAACTGGATTTTTTTTTTTGTGTCTACCCAAATCTATATTCCTGCGGGATGCCAAGGACCCCTTTCCATTTTTTTTCTGAATTTTTTGTTTCAAATTTCAATTTGATGTAATACATAACAATTTAATTACCTTCAATTTATTCATACTCTTTAAAAAATTCATTAACTTAAATATTTCCATTAATCGCCCTTTTAATAAAGTAGTTTTACTTTAAAAAAAAATTCAGTTTTAATATTAAAATACATTATATAATTTTACATTTGTAAATTATATCATGTATTGTATTAAAACTGGATTTTTTTTTTGTGTCTACCCAAATCTCTATTCCTGCGGGATACCATGGACCCCTTTCCATTTTTTTTCTGAATTTATTGTTTCAAATCTCAATTTTATGTAATACATAACAATTTAATTACCTTCAATTTATTCATACTCTTTAAAAAATTCAATAAATCAATCATTTCCTATAATCTCCTTTTTAATTATGTGGTTTTACTTTAAAAAAAAATGCAGTTTTAAAATTAAAATACATTATAAAATTTTACATTTGTAAATTATATCATGTATTATTTTAAAACTGGATTTTTTTTTGTGTCTACTCAAATCTCTATTCCTGCGGGATACCATGGACCCCTTTCCATTTTTTTTCTGAAATTTTTGTTTAAACTCTCAATTTTATGTAATACATAACAATTTAAATATCTTCAATTTATTCATACTCTTTAATAAATTCATTAAATCAATCATTTCCTTTAATCTCCTTTTTAATTATGTAGTTTTACTTTAAAAAAAAATTCAGTTTTAATATTAAAATACATTATATAATTTTACATTTGTAAATTATATCATGTATTGTATTAAAACTGGATTTTTTTTTTGTGTCTACCCAAATCTCTATTCCTGCGAGATACCATGGACCCCTTTCCATTTTTTTTCTGAATTTATTGTTTCAAATCTCAATTTTATGTAATACATAACAATTTAATTACCTTCAATTTATTCATACTCTTTAAAAAATTCAATAAATCAAACATTTCCTATAATCTCCTTTTTAATTATAAGTTTTACTTTAAAAAAAAATGCTGTTTTAAAATTAAAATACATTATATAATTTTACATTTGTAAATTATATCATGTATTATTTTAAAACTGGATTTTTTTTTGTGTCTACCCAAATCTCTATTCCTGCGGGATACCATGGACCCCATTCCATTTTTTTTCTGAAATTTTTGTTTAAACTCTCAATTTTATGTAATACATAACAATTTAAATATCTTCAATTTATTCATACTCATTATATAATTTTTTAACTTAATTATTTCCATTAATCTCCCTTTTAATAAATTAGTTTTAGTTTAAAAAAAAATTCAGTTTTAATATTTCAATACATTATATAATTTGAAATATTTAAATTATATCATGTATTGTATTAAATTTGGACTTTTTTTTTTGTGTCTACCCAAATCTCTTTTCCTGCGGGATACCATGGACCCCTTTCCATTTTTTTTCTGAAATTTTTGTTTAAACTCTCAATTTTATGTAATACATAACAATTTAAATATCTTCAATTTATTCATACTCTTTAATAAATTCATTAAATCAATCATTTCCTTTAATCTCCTTTTTAATTATGTAGTTTTACTTTAAAAAAAAATTCAGTTTTAATATTAAAATACATTATATAATTTTACATTTGTAAATTATATCATGTATTGTATTAAAACTGGATTTTTTTTTTGTGTCTACCCAAATCTCTATTCCTGCGAGATACCATGGACCCCTTTCCATTTTTTTTCTGAATTTATTGTTTCAAATCTCAATTTTATGTAATACATAACAATTTAATTACCTTCAATTTATTCATACTCTTTAAAAAATTCAATAAATCAATCATTTCCTATAATCTCCTTTTTAATTATAAGTTTTACTTTAAAAAAAAATGCTGTTTTAAAATTAAAATACATTATATAATTTTACATTTGTAAATTATATCATGTATTATTTTAAAACTGGATTTTTTTTTGTGTCTACTCAAATCTCTATTCCTGCGGGATACCATGGACCCCTTTCCATTTTTTTTCTGAAATTTTTGTTTAAACTCTCAATTTTATGTAATACATAACAATTTAAATATCTTCAATTTATTCATACTCTTTAATAAATTCATTAAATCAATCATTTCCTTTAATCTCCTTTTTAATTATGTAGTTTTACTTTAAAAAAAAATTCAGTTTTAATATTAAAATACATTATATAATTTTACATTTGTAAATTATATCATGTATTGTATTAAAACTGGATTTTTTTTTTGTGTCTACCCAAATCTCTATTCCTGCGAGATACCATGGACCCCTTTCCATTTTTTTTCTGAATTTATTGTTTCAAATCTCAATTTTATGTAATACATAACAATTTAATTACCTTCAATTTATTCATACTCTTTAAAAAATTCAATAAATCAATCATTTCCTATAATCTCCTTTTTAATTATAAGATTTACTTTAAAAAAAAAATGCAGTTTTAAAATTAAAATACATTATATAATTTTACATTTGTAAATTATATCATGTATTATTTTAAAACTGGATTTTTTTTTTGTGTCTACCCAAATCTCTATTCCTGCGAGATACCATGGACCCCTTTCCATTTTTTTTCTGAATTTATTGTTTCAAATCTCAATTTTATGTAATACATAACAATTTAATTACCTTCAATTTATTCATACTCTTTAAAAAATTCATTAAATCAATCATTTCCTATAATCTCCTTTTTAATTATAAGATTTACTTTAAAAAAAAAATGCAGTTTTAAAATTAAAATACATTATATAATTTTACATTTGTAAATTATATCATGTATTATTTTAAAACTGGATTTTTTTTTGTGTCTACTCAAATCTCTATTCCTGCGGGATACCATGGACCCCTTTCCATTTTTTTTCTGAAATTTTTGTTTAAACTCTCAATTTTATGTAATACATAACAATTTAAATATCTTCAATTTATTCATACTCTTTAAAAAATTCATTAAATCAATCATTACCTTTAATCTCCCTTTTAATTATGTAGTTTTACTTTAAAAAAGAATTCAGTTTTAAAATCAAAATACATTATATAATTTTACATTTGTAAATTATATCATGTATTATTTTAAAACTGGATTTTTTTTTTGTGTCTACCCAAATCTTTATTCCTGCGGGATACCATCGACCCCTTTCCATTTTTTTTTCTGAATTTTTTGTTTAAACTCTCAATGTTATGTAATACATAACAATTTAATTACCTTCAATTTATTCATACTCTTTAAAAAATTCATTAAATCAATCATTTCCTTTAATCTCCCTTTTAATTATGTAGTTTTACTTTAAAAAAAAATTCAGTTTTAATATTAAAATACATTATATAATTTGAAATATTTAAATAATATCATGTATTATTTTAAAACTGGATTTTTTTTTTGTGTCTACCCAAATCTCTATTCCTGCGGGATACCATGGACCCCTTTCCATTTTTTTTCTGAAATTTTTGTTTAAACTCTCAATTTTATGTCATACATAACAATTTAAATATCTTCAATTTATTCATACTCTTTAAAAAATTCATTAAATCAATCATTTCCTTTAATCTCCCTTTTAATTATGTAGTTTTACTTTAAAAAAAAATTCAGTTTTAATATTAAAATACATTATATAATTTGAAATATTTAAATAATATCATGTATTATTTTAAAACTGGATTTTTTTTTTGTGTCTACCCAAATCTCTATTCCTGCGGGATACCATGGACCCCTTTCCATTTTTTTCTGAATTTTTTGTTTAAACTCTCAATTTTATGTAATACATAACAATTTAATAACCTTCAATTTATTCATACTCATAATACAATTTTTTAACTTAATTATTTCCTTTGATCTCTCTTTTAATAAAGTAGTTTTTGTTTAAAAAAAAATTCAGTTTTAAAATTAAAATACATTATATAATTTTACATTTGTAAATTATATCATGTATTATTTTAAAACTGGATTTTTTTTTTTGTGTCTACCCAAATCTATATTCCTGCGGGATGCCAAGGACCCCTTTCCATTTTTTTTCTGAATTTTTTGTTTCAAATCTCAATTTGATGTAATACATAACAATTTAATTACCTTCAATTTATTCATACTCTTTAAAAAATTCATTAACTTAAATATTTCCATTAATCGCCCTTTTAATAAAGTAGTTTTAGTTTAAAAAAAAATTCAGTTTTAATATTAAAATACATTATATAATTTTACATTTGTAAATTATATCATGTATTGTATTAAAACTGGATTTTTTTTTTGTGTCTACCCAAATCTCTTTTCCTGCGGGATACCATGGACCCCTTTTCATTTTTTTTCTGAATTTTTTGTTTCAAATCTCAATTTTATGTAATACATAACAATTTAAATATCGTCAATTTATTCATACTCTTTAATAAATTCATTAAATCAATCATTTCCTTTAATCTCCTTTTTAATTATGTAGTTTTACTTTAAAAAAAAATTCAGTTTTAATATTAAAATACATTATATAATTTTACATTTGTAAATTATATCATGTATTGTATTAAAACTGGATTTTTTTTTTGTGTCTACCCAAATCTCTATTCCTGCGAGATACCATGGACCCCTTTCCATTTTTTTTCTGAATTTATTGTTTCAAATCTCAATTTTATGTAATACATAACAATTTAATTACCTTCAATTTATTCATACTCTTTAAAAAATTCAATAAATCAATCATTTCCTATAATCTCCTTTTTAATTATAAGTTTTACTTTAAAAAAAAATGCTGTTTTAAAATTAAAATACATTATATAATTTTACATTTGTAAATTATATCATGTATTATTTTAAAACTGGATTTTTTTTTGTGTCTACTCAAATCTCTATTCCTGCGGGATACCATGGACCCCTTTCCATTTTTTTTCTGAAATTTTTGTTTAAACTCTCAATTTTATGTAATACATAACAATTTAAATATCTTCAATTTATTCATACTCTTTAATAAATTCATTAAATCAATCATTTCCTTTAATCTCCTTTTTAATTATGTAGTTTTACTTTAAAAAAAAATTCAGTTTTAATATTAAAATACATTATATAATTTTACATTTGTAAATTATATCATGTATTGTATTAAAACTGGATTTTTTTTTTGTGTCTACCCAAATCTCTATTCCTGCGAGATACCATGGACCCCTTTCCATTTTTTTTCTGAATTTATTGTTTCAAATCTCAATTTTATGTAATACATAACAATTTAATTACCTTCAATTTATTCATACTCTTTAAAAAATTCATTAAATCAATCATTTCCTTTAATCTCCCTTTTAATTATGTAGTTTTACTTTAAAAAAAAATTCAGTTTTAATATTAAAATACATTATATAATTTGAAATATTTAAATAATATCATGTATTATTTTAAAACTGGATTTTTTTTTTGTGTCTACCCAAATCTCTATTCCTGCGGGATACCATGGACCCCTTTCCATTTTTTTCTGAATTTTTTGTTTAAACTCTCAATTTTATGTAATACATAAAAATTTAATAACCTTCAATTTATTCATACTCATAATACAATTTTTTAACTTAATTATTTCCTTTGATCTCTCTTTTAATAAAGTAGTTTTAGTTTAAAAAAAAATTCAGTTTAAAAATTAAAATACATTATATAATTTTACATTTGTAAATTATATCATGTATTATTTTAAAACTGGATTTTTTTTTTTGTGTCTACCCAAATCTATATTCCTGCGGGATGCCAAGGACCCCTTTCCATTTTTTTTCTGAATTTTTTGTTTCAAATCTCAATTTGATGTAATACATAACAATTTAATTACCTTCAATTTATTCATACTCTTTAAAAAATTCATTAACTTAAATATTTCCATTAATCGCCCTTTTAATAAAGTAGTTTTAGTTTAAAAAAAAATTCAGTTTTAATATTAAAATACATTATATAATTTTACATTTGTAAATTATATCATGTATTGTATTAAAACTGGATTTTTTTTTTGTGTCTACCCAAATCTCTTTTCCTGCGGGATACCATGGACCCCTTTTCATTTTTTTTCTGAATTTTTTGTTTCAAATCTCAATTTTATGTAATACATAACAATTTAATTACCTTCAATTTATTCATACTCATAATAAAATTTTTTAACTTAATTATTTCCTTTGATCTCTCTTTTAATAAAGTAGTTTTAGTTTAAAAAAAAATTCAGTTTTAAAATTAAAATACATTATATGATTTGAAATATTTAAATAATATCATGTATTATTTTAAAACTGGATTTTTTTTTTGTGTCTACCCAAATCTCTATTCCTGCGGGATACCATGGACCCCATTCCATTTTTTTTCTGAAATTTTTGTTTAAACTCTCAATTTTATGTAATACATAACAATTTAAATATCTTCAATTTATTCCTACTCTTTAATAAATTCATTAAATCAATCATTTCCTTTAATCTCCTTTTTAATTATGTAGTTTTACTTTAAAAAAAAATTCAATTTTAATATTAAAATACATTATATAATTTTACATTTGTAAATTATATCATGTATTGTATTAAAACTGGATTTTTTTTTTGTGTCTACCCAAATCTCTATTCCTGCGGGATACCATGGACCCCTTTCCATTTTTTTTCTGAATTTATTGTTTCAAATCTCAATTTGATGTAATACATAACAATTTAATTACCTTCAACTTATTCATACTCTTTAAAAAATTCATTAACTTAAATATTTCCATTAATCGCCCTTTTAATAAAGTAGTTTTAGTTTAAAAAAAAATTCAGTTTTAATATTAAAATACATTATATAATTTTACATTTGTAAATTATATCATGTATTGTATTAAAACTGGATTTTTTTTTTGTGTCTACCCAAATCTCTCTTTTCCTGCGGGATACCATGGACCCCTTTTCATTTTTTTCTGAATTTTTTGTTTCAAATCTCAATTTTATGTAATACATAACAATTTAATTACCTTCAATTTATTCATACTCATAATAAAATTTTTTAACTTAATTATTTCCTTTGATCTCTCTTTTAATAAAGTAGTTTTAGTTTAAAAAAAATTCAGTTTTAAAATTAAAATACATTATATGATTTGAAATATTTAAATAATATCATGTATTATTTTAAAACTGGATTTTTTTTTTGTGTCTACCCAAATCTCTATTCCTGCGGGATACCATGGACCCCATTCCATTTTTTTTCTGAAATTTTTGTTTAAACTCTCAATTTTATGTAATACATAACAATTTAAATATCTTCAATTTATTCCTACTCTTTAATAAATTCATTAAATCAATCATTTCCTTTAATCTCCTTTTTAATTATGTAGTTTTACTTTAAAAAAAAATTCAATTTTAATATTAAAATACATTATATAATTTAACATTTGTAAATTATATCATGTATTGTATTAAAACTGGATTTTTTTTTGTGTCTACCCAAATCTCTATTCCTGCGGGATACCATGGACCCCTTTCCATTTTTTTTCTGAATTTATTGTTTAAACTCTCAATTTTATGTAATACATAAAAATTTAATAACCTTCAATTTATTCATACTCATAATACAATTTTTTAACTTAATTATTTCCTTTGATCTCTCTTTTAATAAAGTAGTTTTAGTTTAAAAAAAAATTCAGTTTTAAAATTAAAATACATTATATAATTTTACATTTGTAAATTATATCATGTATTATTTTAAAACTGGATTTTTTTTTTTGTGTCTACCCAAATCTATATTCCTGCGGGATGCCAAGGACCCCTTTCCATTTTTTTTCTGAATTTTTTGTTTCAAATCTCAATTTGATGTAATACATAACAATTTAATTACCTTCAATTTATTCATACTCTTTAAAAAATTCATTAACTTAAATATTTCCATTAATCGCCCTTTTAATAAAGTAGTTTTAGTTTAAAAAAAAATTCAGTTTTAATATTAAAATACATTATATAATTTTACATTTGTAAATTATATCATGTATTGTATTAAAACTGGATTTTTTTTTTGTGTCTACCCAAATCTCTTTTCCTGCGGGATACCATGGACCCCTTTTCATTTTTTTTCTGAATTTTTTGTTTCAAATCTCAATTTTATGTAATACATAACAATTTAATTACCTTCAATTTATTCATACTCAAAATAAAATTTTTTAACTTAATTATTTCCTTTGATCTCTCTTTTAATAAAGTAGTTTTAGTTTAAAAAAAAATTCAGTTTTAAAATTAAAATACATTATATGATTTGAAATATTTAAATAATATCATGTATTATTTTAAAACTGGATTTTTTTTTTGTGTCTACCCAAATCTCTATTCCTGCGGGATACCATGGACCCCATTCCATTTTTTTTCTGAAATTTTTGTTTAAACTCTCAATTTTATGTAATACATAACAATTTAAATATCTTCAATTTATTCCTACTCTTTAATAAATTCATTAAATCAATCATTTCCTTTAATCTCCTTTTTAATTATGTAGTTTTACTTTAAAAAAAAATTCAATTTTAATATTAAAATACATTATATAATTTTACATTTGTAAATTATATCATGTATTGTATTAAAACTGGATTTTTTTTTTGTGTCTACCCAAATCTCTATTCCTGCGGGATACCATGGACCCCTTTCCATTTTTTTTCTGAATTTATTGTTTCAAATCTCAATTTTATGTAATACATAACAATTTAATTACCTTCAATTTATTCATACTCTTTAAAAAATTCAATAAATCAATCATTTCCTATAATCTCCTTTTTAATTATGTGGTTTTACTTTAAAAAAAAATGCAGTTTTAAAATTAAAATACATTATATAATTTTACATTTGTAAATAATATCATGTATTATTTTAAAACTGGATTTTTTTTTTGTGTCTACCCAAATCTCTATTCCTGCGGGATACCATGGACCCCTTTCCATTTTTTTTCTGAAATTTTTGTTTAAATTCTCAATTTTATGTAATACATAACAATTTAAATATCTTCAATTTATTCATACTCATTATATAATTTTTTAACTTAATTATTTCCATTAATCTCCCTTTTAATAAATTAGTTTTAGTTTAAAAAAAAATTCAGTTTTAATATTACAATACATTATATAATTTGAAATATTTAAATTATATCATGTATTGTATTAAATTTGGACTTTTTTTTTTGTGTCTACCCAAATCTCTTTTCCTGCGGGATACCATGGACCCCTTTTCATTTTTTTTCTGAATTTTTTGTTTCAAATCTCAATTTTATGTAATACATAACAATTTAATTACCTTCAATTTATTCATACTCATAATAAAATTTTTTAACTTAATTATTTCCTTTGATCTCTCTTTTAATAAAGTAGTTTTAGTTTAAAAAAAAATTCAGTTTTAAAATTAAAATACATTATATGATTTGAAATATTTAAATAATATCATGTATTATTTTAAAACTGGATTTTTTTTTTTGTGTCTACCCAAATCTCTATTCCTGCGGGATACCATGGACCCCATTCCATTTTTTTTCTGAAATTTTTGTTTAAACTCTCAATTTTATGTAATACATAACAATTTAAATATCTTCAATTTATTCATACTCTTTAATAAATTCATTAAATCAATCATTTCCTTTAATCTCCTTTTTAATTATGTAGTTTTACTTTAAAAAAAAATTCAGTTTTAATATTAAAATACATTATATAATTATACATTTGTAAATTATATCATGTATTGTATTAAAACTGGATTTTTTTTTTGTGTCTACCCAAATCTCTATTCCTGCGGGATACCATGGACCCCTTTCCATTTTTTTTCTGAATTTATTGTTTCAAATCTCAATTTTATGTAATACATAACAATTTAATTACCTTCAATTTATTCATACTCTTTAAAAAATTCAATAAATCAATCATTTCCTATAATCTCCTTTTTAATTATAAGTTTTACTTTAAAAAAAAATGCTGTTTTAAAATTTAGATACATTATATAATTTTACATTTGTAAATTATATCATGTATTATTTTAAAACTGGATTTTTTTTTGTGTCTACTCAAATCTCTATTCCTGCGGGATACCATGGACCCCTTTCCATTTTTTTTCTGAAATTTTTGTTTAAACTCTCAATTTTATGTAATACATAACAATTTAAATATCTTCAATTTATTCATACTCTTTAATAAATTCATTAAATCAATCATTTCCTTTAATCTCCTTTTTAATTATGTAGTTTTACTTTAAAAAAAAATTCAGTTTTAATATTAAAATACATTATATAATTTTACATTTGTAAAATATATCATGTATTGTATTAAAACTGGATTTTTTTTTTGTGTCTACCCAAATCTCTTTTCCTGCGGGATACCATGGACCCCTTTTCATTTTTTTTCTGAATTTTTTGTTTTAAATCTCAATTTTATGTAATACATAACAATTTAATAACCTTCAATTTATTCATACTCATAATAAAATTTTTTAACTTAATTATTTCCTTTGATCTCTCTTTTAATAAATTAGTTTTAGTTTAAAAAAAAATTCAGTTTTAATATTAAAATACATTATATAATTTTACATTTGTAAATTATATCATGTATTGTATTAAAACTGGATTTTTTTTTGTGTCTACCCAAATCTCTATTCCTGCGGGATACCATGGACCCCATTCCATTTTTTTTCTGAAATTTTTGTTTAAACTCTCAATTTTATGTAATACATAACAATTTAAATATCTTCAATTTATTCATACTCATTATATAATTTTTTAACTTAATTATTTCCATTAATCTCCCTTTTAATAAATTAGTTTTAGTTTAAAAAAAAATTCAGTTTTAATATTTCAACACATTATATAATTTGAAATATTTAAATTATATCATGTATTGTATTAAATTTGGACTTTTTTTTTTGTGTCTACCCAAATCTCTTTTCCTGCGGGATACCATGGACCCCTTTTCATTTTTTTTCTGAATTTTTTGTTTCAAATCTCAATTTTATGTAATACATAACAATTTAATTACCTTCAATTTATTCATCTTCATAATAAAATTTTTTAACTTAATTATTTCCTTTGATCTCTCTTTTAATAAAGTAGTTTTAGTTTAAAAAAAAATTCAGTTTTAAAATTAAAATACATTATATGATTTGAAATATTTAAATAATATCATGTATTATTTTAAAACTGGATTTTTTTTTTGTGTCTACCCAAATCTCTATTCCTGCGGGATACCATGGACCCCATTCCATTTTTTTTCTGAAATTTTTGTTTAAACTCTCAATTTTATGTAATACATAACAATTTAAATATCTTCAATTTATTCATACTCTTTAATAAATTCATTAAATCAATCATTTCCTTTAATCTCCTTTTTAATTATGTAGTTTTACTTTAAAAAAAAATTCAGTTTTAATATTAAAATACATTATATAATTTTACATTTGTAAATTATATCATGTATTGTATTAAAACTGGATTTTTTTTTTGTGTCTACCCAAATCTCTATTCCTGTGGGATACCATGGACCCCTTTCCATTTTTTTCTGAATTTTTTGTTTAAACTCTCAATTTTATGTAATACATAACAATTTAATAACCTTCAATTTATTCATACTCATAATACAATTTTTTAACTTAATTATTTCCTTTGATCTCTCTTTTAATAAAGTAGTTTTAGTTTAAAAAAAAATTCAGTTTTAAAATTAAAATACATTATATAATTTTACATTTGTAAATTATATCATGTATTATTTTAAAACTGGATTTTTTTTTGTGTCTACTCAAATCTCTATTCCTGCGGGATACCATGGACCCCTTTCCATTTTTTTTCTGAAATTTTTGTTTAAACTCTCAATTTTATGTAATACATAACAATTTAAATATCTTCAATTCATTCATACTCTTTAAAAAATTCATTAAATCAATCATTACCTTTAATCTCCCTTTTAATTATGTAGTTTTACTTTAAAAAAGAATTCAGTTTTAAAATCAAAATACATTATATAATTTTACATTTGTAAATTATATCATGTATTGTTTTAAAACTGGATTTTTTTTTTGTGTCTACCCAAATCTCTTTTCCTGCGGGATACCATGGACCCCTTTTCATTTTTTTTCTGAATTTTTTGTTTTAAATCTCAATTTTATGTAATACATAACAATTTAATAACCTTCAATTTATTCATACTCATAATAAAATTTTTTAACTTAATTATTTCCTTTGATCTCTCTTTTAATAAATTAGTTTTAGTTTAAAAAAAAATTCAGTTTTAATATTACAATACATTATATAATTTGAAATATTTAAATAATATCATGTATTATTTTAAAACTGGATTTTTTTTTTGTGTCTACCCTAATCTCTATTCCTGCGGGATACCATGGACCCCTTTCCATTTTTTTTCTGAAATTTTTGTTTAAACTCTCAATTTTATGTAATACATAACAATTTAAATATCTTCAATTTATTCATACTCTTTAATAAATTCATTAAATCAATCATTTCCTTTAATCTCCTTTTTAATTATGTAGTTTTACTTTAAAAAAAAATTCAGTTTTAATATTAAAATACATTATATAATTTTACATTTGTAAATTATATCATGTATTGTATTAAAACTGGATTTTTTTTTTGTGTCTACCCAAATCTCTATTCCTGCGAGATACCATCGACCCCTTTCCATTTTTTTTCTGAATTTATTGTTTCAAATCTCAATTTTATGTAATACATAACAATTTAATTACCTTCAATTTATTCATACTCTTTAAAAAATTCAATAAATCAATCATTTCCTATAATCTCCTTTTTAATTATAAGTTTTACTTTAAAAAAAAATGCTGTTTTAAAATTAAAATACATTATATAATTTTACATTTGTAAATTATATCATGTATTATTTTAAAACTGGATTTTTTTTTGTGTCTACTCAAATCTCTATTCCTGCGGGATACCATGGACCCCTTTCCATTTTTTTTCTGAAATTTTTGTTTAAACTCTCAATTTTATGTAATACATAACAATTTAAATATCTTCAATTTATTCATACTCTTTAAAAAATTCATTAAATCAATCATTACCTTTAATCTCCCTTTTAATTATGTAGTTTTACTTTAAAAAAGAATTCAGATTTAAAATCAAAATACATTATATAATTTTACATTTGTAAATTATATCATGTATTATTTTAAAACTGGATTTTTTTTTTGTGTCTACCCAAATCTTTATTCCTGCGGGATACCATCGACCCCTTTCCATTTTTTTTTCTGAATTTTTTGTTTAAACTCTCAATGTTATGTAATACATAACAATTTAATTACCTTCAATTTATTCATACTCTTTAAAAAATTCATTAAATCAATCATTTCCTTTAATCTCCCTTTTAATTATGTAGTTTTACTTTAAAAAAAAATTCAGTTTTAATATTAAAATACATTATATAATTTGAAATATTTAAATAATATCATGTATTATTTTAAAACTGGATTTTTTTTTTGTGTCTACCCAAATCTCTATTCCTGCGGGATACCATGGACCCCTTTCCATTTTTTTTCTGAAATTTTTGTTTAAACTCTAAATTTTATGTCATACATAACAATTTAAATATCTTCAATTTATTCATACTCTTTAAAAAATTCATTAAATCAATCATTTCCTTTAATCTCCCTTTTAATTATGTAGTTTTACTTTAAAAAAAAATTCAGTTTTAATATTAAAATACATTATATAATTTGAAATATTTAAATAATATCATGTATTATTTTAAAACTGGATTTTTTTTTTGTGTCTACCCAAATCTCTATTCCTGCGGGATACCATGGACCCCTTTCCATTTTTTTCTGAATTTTTTGTTTAAACTCTCAATTTTATGTAATACATAACAATTTAATAACCTTCAATTTATTCATACTCATAATACAATTTTTTAACTTAATTATTTCCTTTGATCTCTCTTTTAATAAAGTAGTTTTTGTTTAAAAAAAAATTCAGTTTTAAAATTAAAATACATTATATAATTTTACATTTGTAATTTATATCATGTATTATTTTAAAACTGGATTTTTTTTTTTGTGTCTACCCAAATCTATATTCCTGCGGGATGCCAAGGACCCCTTTCCATTTTTTTTCTGAATTTTTTGTTTCAAATCTCAATTTGATGTAATACATAACAATTTAATTACCTTCAATTTATTCATACTCTTTAAAAAATTCATTAACTTAAATATTTCCATTAATCGCCCTTTTAATAAAGTAGTTTTAGTTTAAAAAAAAATTCAGTTTTAATATTAAAATACATAATATAATTTTACATTTGTAAATTATATCATGTATTGTATTAAAACTGGATTTTTTTTTTGTGTCTACCCAAATCTCTTTTCCTGCGGGATACCATGGACCCCTTTTCATTTTTTTTCTGAATTTTTTGTTTCAAATCTCAATTTTATGTAATACATAACAATTTAAATATCGTCAATTTATTCATACTCTTTAATAAATTCATTAAATCAATCATTTCCTTTAATCTCCTTTTTAATTATGTAGTTTTACTTTAAAAAAAAATTCAGTTTTAATATTAAAATACATTATATGATTTGAAATATTTAAATAATATCATGTATTATTTTAAAACTGGATTTTTTTTTTGTGTCTACCCAAATCTCTATTCCTGCGGGATACCATGGACCCCTTTCCATTTTTTTCTGAATTTTTTTTTAAACTCTCAATTTTATGTAATACATAAAAATTTAATAACCTTCAATTTATTCATACTCATAATACAATTTTTTAACTTAATTATTTCCTTTGATCTCTCTTTTAATAAAGTAGTTTTAGTTTAAAAAAAAATTCAGTTTTAAAATTAAAATACATTATATAATTTTACATTTGTAAATTATATCATGTATTATTTTAAAACTGGATTTTTTTTTTTGTGTCTACCCAAATCTATATTCCTGCGGGATGCCAAGGACCCCTTTCCATTTTTTTTCTGAATTTTTTGTTTCAAATCTCAATTTGATGTAATACATAACAATTTAATTACCTTCAATTTATTCATACTCTTTAAAAAATTCATTAACTTAAATATTTCCATTAATCGCCCTTTTAATAAAGTAGTTTTAGTTTAAAAAAAAATTCAGTTTTAATATTAAAATACATTATATAATTTTACATTTGTAAATTATATCATGTATTGTATTAAAACTGGATTTTTTTTTTGTGTCTACCCAAATCTCTTTTCCTGCGGGATACCATGGACCCCTTTTCATTTTTTTTCTGAATTTTTTGTTTCAAATCTCAATTTTATGTAATACATAACAATTTAATTACCTTCAATTTATTCATACTCATAATAAAATTTTTTAACTTAATTATTTCCTTTGATCTCTCTTTTAATAAAGTAGTTTTAGTTTAAAAAAAAATTCAGTTTTAAAATTAAAATACATTATATGATTTGAAATATTTAAATAATATCAGGTATTATTTTAAAACTGGATTTTTTTTTTGTGTCTACCCAAATCTCTATTCCTGCGGGATACCATGGACCCCATTCCATTTTTTTTCTGAAATTTTTGTTTAAACTCTCAATTTTATGTAATACATAACAATTTAAATATCTTCAATTTATTCCTACTCTTTAATAAATTCATTAAATCAATCATTTCCTTTAATCTCCTTTTTAATTATGTAGTTTTACTTTAAAAAAAAATTCAATTTTAATATTAAAATACATTATATAATTTTACATTTGTAAATTATATCATGTATTATTTTAAAACTGGATTTTTTTTTGTGTCTACTCAAATCTCTATTCCTAAGGGATACCATGGACCCCTTTCCATTTTTTTTCTGAAATTTTTGTTTAAATTCTCAATTTTATGTAATACATAACAATTTAAATATCTTCAATTTATTCATACTCATTATATAATTTTTTAACTTAATTATTTCCATTAATCTCCCTTTTAATAAATTAGTTTTAGTTTAAAAAAAAATTCAGTTTTAATATTACAATACATTATATAATTTGAAATATTTAAATTATATCATGTATTGTATTAAATTTGGACTTTTTTTTTTGTGTCTACCCAAATCTCTTTTCCTGCGGGATACCATGGACCCCTTTTCATTTTTTTTCTGAATTTTTTGTTTCAAATCTCAATTTTATGTAATACATAACAATTTAATTACCTTCAATTTATTCATACTCATAATAAAATTTTTTAACTTAATTATTTCCTTTGATCTCTCTTTTAATAAAGTAGTTTTAGTTTAAAAAAAAATTCAGTTTTAAAATTAAAATACATTATATGATTTGAAATATTTAAATAATATCATGTATTATTTTAAAACTGGATTTTTTTTTTGTGTCTACCCAAATCTCTATTCCTGCGGGATACCATGGACCCCTTTCCATTTTTTTTCTGAATTTATTGTTTCAAATCTCAATTTTATGTAATACATAACAATTTAATTACCTTCAATTTATTCATACTCTTTAAAAAATTCAATAAATCAATCATTTCCTATAATCTCCTTTTTAATTATAAGTTTTACTTTAAAAAAAAATGCTGTTTTAAAATTAAAATACATTATATAATATTACATTTGTAAATTATATCATGTATTATTTTAAAACTGGATTTTTTTTTGTGTCTACTCAAATCTCTATTCCTGCGGGATACCATGGACCCCTTTCCATTTTTTTTCTGAAATTTTTGTTTAAACTCTCAATTTTATGTAATACATAACAATTTAAATATCTTCAATTTATTCATACTCTTTAATAAATTCATTAAATCAATCATTTCCTTTAATCTCCTTTTTAATTATGTAGTTTTACTTTAAAAAAAAATTCAGTTTTAATATTAAAATACATTATATAATTTTACATTTGTAAATTATATCATGTATTGTATTAAAACTGGATTTTTTTTTTGTGTCTACCCAAATCTCTATTCCTGCGAGATACCATGGACCCCTTTCCATTTTTTTTCTGAATTTATTGTTTCAAATCTCAATTTTATGTAATACATAACAATTTAATTACCTTCAATTTATTCATACTCTTTAAAAAATTCATTAAATCAATCATTACCTTTAATCTCCCTTTTAATTATGTAGTTTTACTTTAAAAAAGAATTCAGTTTTAAAATCAAAATACATTATATAATTTTACATTTGTAAATTATATCATGTATTGTTTTAAAACTGGATTTTTTTTTTGTGTCTACCCAAATCTCTTTTCCTGCGGGATACCATGGACCCCTTTTCATTTTTTTTCTGAATTTTTTGTTTTAAATCTCAATTTTATGTAATACATAACAATTTAATAACCTTCAATTTATTCATACTCATAATAAAATTTTTTAACTTAATTATTTCCTTTGATCTCTCTTTTAATAAATTAGTTTTAGTTTAAAAAAAAATTCAGTTTTAATATTAAAATACATTATATAATTTTACATTTGTAAATTATATCATGTATTGTATTAAAACTGGATTTTTTTTTTGTGTCTACCCAAATCTCTATTCCTGCGGGATACCAAGGACCCCTTTCCATTTTTTTCTGAATTTTTTGTTTCAAATCTCAATTTTATGTAATACATAACAATTTAATTACCTTCAATTTATTCATACTCATAATAAAATTTTTTAACTTAATTATTTCCATTAATCTCCCTTTTAATAAATTAGTTTTAGTTTAAAAAAAAATTCAGTTTTTATATTAAAATACATTAAATAATTTGAAATATTTAAATAATATCATGTATTATATTAAAACTGGATTTTTTTTTTGTGTCTACCCAAATCTATATTCCTGCGGGATGCCAAGGACCCATTTCCATTTTTTTTTCTGAATTTTTTGTTTAAACTCTCAATGTTATGTAATACATAACAATTTAATTATCTTCAATTTATTCATACTCTTTAAAAAATTCATTAAATCAATCATTTCCTTTAATCTCCCTTTTAATTATGTAGTTTTACTTTAAAAAAAAATTCAGTTTTAATATTAAAATACATTATATAATTTGAAATATTTAAATAATATCATGTATTATTTTAAAACTGGATTTTTTTTTTGTGTCTACCCAAATCTCTATTCCTGCGGGATACCATGGACCCCTTTCCATTTTTTTTCTGAAATTTTTGTTTAAACTCTCAAATTTATGTCATACATAACAATTTAAATATCTTCAATTTATTCATACTCTTTAAAAAATTCATTAAATCAATCATTTCCTTTAATCTCCCTTTTAATTATGTAGTTTTACTTTAAAAAAAAATTCAGTTTTAAAATCAAAATACATTATATAATTTTACATTTGTAAATTATATCATGTATTGTATTAAAACTGGATTTTTTTTTTGTGTCTACCCAAATCTCTATTCCTGCGGGATACCATGGACCCCTTTCCATTATTTTTCTGAAATTTTTGTTTAAACTCTCAATTTTATGTCATACATAACAATTTAAATATCTTCAATTTATTCATACTCTTTAAAAAATTCATTAAATCAATCATTTCCTTTAATCTCCCTTTTAATTATGTAGTTTTACTTTAAAAAAAAATTCAGTTTTAAAATCAAAATACATTATATAATTTTACATTTGTAAATTATATCATGTATTGTATTAAAACTGGATTTTTTTTTTGTGTCTACCCAAATCTCTATTCCTGCGGGATACCATGGACCCCTTTCCATTTTTTTTCTGAATTTATTGTTTCAAATCTCAATTTTATGTAATACATAACAATTTAATTACCTTCAATTTATTCATACTCTTTAAAAAATTCAATAAATCAATCATTTCCTATAATCTCCTTTTTAATTATGTGGTTTTACATTAAAAAAAAATTCAGTTTTAAAATCAAAATACATTATATAATTTTACATTTGTAAATTATATCATGTATTATTTTAAAACTGGATTTTTTTTGTGTCTACCCAAATCTCTATTCCTGCGGGATACCATGGACCCCTTTCCATTTTTTTTCTGACATTTTTGTTTAAACTCTCAATTTTATGTTATACATAACAATTTAAATATCTTCAATTTATTCATACTCATTAAAAAATTCTTTAACTTAATTATTTCCATTAATCTCCCTTTTAATAAAGTAGTTTTAGTTTAAAAAAAAATTCCGTTTTAATATTAAAATACATTATATAATTTGAAATATTTAAATAATATCATGTATTATTTTAAAACTGGATTTTTTTTTTGTGTCTACCCAAATCTCTATTCCTGCGGGATACCATGGACCCCTTTCCATTTTTTTTCTGAAATTATTGTTTAAACTCTCAATTTTATGTAATACATAACAATTTAAATATCTTCAATTTATTCATACTCTTTAAAAAATTCATTAAATCAATCATTTCCTTTAATCTCCCTTTTAATTATGTAGTTTTACTTTAAAAAAAAATTCAGTTTTAAAATCAAAATGCATTATATAATTTGAAATATTTAAATTATATCATGTATTATTTTAAAACTGAATTTTTTTTTTGTGTCCACCCAAATCTCTAATCCTGCGGGGTACCATGGACCCCTTTCCATTTTTTTTCTGAAATTTTTGTTTAAACTCTCAATTTTATGTAATACATAACAATTTAAATATCTTCAATTTATTCATACTCTTTAAAAAATTCATTAAATCTATCATTTCCTTTAATCTCCCTTTTAATTATGTAGTTTTACTTTAAAAAAGAATTCAGTTTTAAAATCAAAATACATTATATAATTTTACATTTGTAAATTATATCATGTATTATTTTAAAACTGGATTTTTTTTTGTGTCTACTCAAATCTCTATTCCTGCGGGATACCATTGACCCCTTTCCATTTTTTTTCTGAAATTTTTGTTTAAACTCTCAATTTTATGTAATACATAACAATTTTATAACCTTCAATTTATTCATACTCATAATACAATTTTTTAACATAATTATTTCCTTTGATCTCTCTTTTAATAAAGTAGTTTTAGTTTAAAAAAAAATTCAGTTTTAAAATTAAAATACATTATATGATTTGAAATATTTAAATAATATCATGTATTATTTTAAAACTGAATTTTTTTTTTGTGTCTACCCAAATCTCTATTCCTGCGGGATACCATGGACCCCTTTCCATTTTTTTTCTGAAATTTTTGTTTAAACTCTCAATTTTATGTAATACATAACAATTTAAATATCTTCAATTTATTCATACTCTTAAATAAATTCATTAAATCAATCATTTCCTTTAATCTCCTTTTTAATTATGTAGTTTTACTTTAAAAAAAAATTCAGTTTTAATATTAAAATACCTTATATAATTTTACATTTGTAAATTATATCATGTATTGTATTAAAACTGGATTTTTTTTTTTGTGTCTACCCAAATCTCTATTCCTGCGGGATACCATGGACCCCTTTCCATTTTTTTTCTGAAATTTTTGTTTAAACTCTCAATTTTATGTAATACATAACAATTTAAATATCTTCAATTTATTCATACTCATTATATAATTTTTTAACTTAATTATTTCCATTAATCTCCCTTTTAATAAATTAGTTTTAGTTTAAAAAAAAATTCAGTTTTAATATTAAAATACATTATATAATTTGAAATATTTAAATAATATCATGTATTATTTTAAAACTGGATTTTTTTTTTGTGTCTACCCAAATCTCTATTCCTGCGGGATACCATGGACCCCTTTCCATTTTTTTTCTGAAATTTTTGTTTAAACTCTCAATTTTATGTAATACATAACAATTTAAATATCTTCAAATTATTCATACTCTTTAATAAATTCATTAAATCAATCATTTCCTTTAATCTCCTTTTTAATTATGTAGTTTTACTTTAAAAAAAAATTCAGTTTTAATATTAAAATACATTATATAATTTTACATTTGTAAATTATATCATGTATTGTATTAAAACTGGATTTTTTTTTTGTGTCTACCCAAATCTCTATTCCTGCGGGATACCATGGACCCCTTTCCATTATTTTTCTGAAATTTTTGTTTAAACTCTCAATTTTATGTAATACATAACAATTTAAATATCTTCAATTTATTCATACTCATTATAAAATTTTTTAACTTAATTATTTCCATTAATCTCCCTTTTAATAAAGTAGTTTTAGTTTAAAAAAAAATTCAGTTTTAATATTAAAATACATTATATAATTTTACATTTGTAAATTATATCATGTATTGTATTAAAACTGGATTTTGTTTTTGTGTCTACCCAAATCTCTTTTCCTGCGGGATACCATGGACCCCTTTTCATTTTTTTTCTGAATTTTTTGTTTCAAATCTCAATTTTATGTAATACATAACAATTTAATTACCTTCAATTTATTCATACTCATAATAAAATTTTTTAACTTAATTATTTCCTTTGATCTCTCTTTTAATAAAGTAGTTTTAGTTTAAAAAAAAATTCAGTTTTAAAATTAAAATACATTATATGATTTGAAATATTTAAATAATATCATGTATTATTTTAAAACTGAATTTTTTTTTTGTGTCTACCCAAATCTCTATTCCTGCGGGATACCATGGACCCCTTTCCATTTTTTTTCTGAAATTTTTGTTTAAACTCTCAATTTTATGTAATACATAACAATTTAAATATCTTCAATTTATTCATACTCTTTAATAAATTCATTAAATCAATCATTTCCTTTAATCTCCTTTTTAATTATGTAGTTTTACTTTAAAAAAAAATTCAGTTTTAATATTAAAATACATTATATAATTTTACATTTGTAAATTTTATCATGTATTGTATTAAAACTGGATTTTTTTTTTGTGTCTACCCAAATCTCTATTCCTGCGGGATACCATGGACCCCTTTCCATTTTTTTTCTGAATTTATTGTTTCAAATCTCAATTTTATGTAATACATAACAATTTAATTACCTTCAATTTATTCATACTCTTTAAAAAATTCAATAAATCAATCATTTCCTATAATCTCCTTTTTAATTATAAGTTTTACTTTAAAAAAAAATGCTGTTTTAAAATTTAGATACATTATATAATTTTACATTTGTAAATTATATCATGTATTATTTTAAAACTGGATTTTTTTTTGTGTCTACTCAAATCTCTATTCCTGCGGGATACCATGGACCCCTTTCCATTTTTTTTCTGAAATTTTTGTTTAAACTCTCAATTTTATGTAATACATAACAATTTAAATATCTTCAATTTATTCATACTCTTTAATAAATTCATTAAATCAATCATTTCCTTTAATCTCCTTTTTAATTATGTAGTTTTACTTTAAAAAAAAATTCAGTTTTAATATTAAAATACATTATATAATTTTACATTTGTAAATTATATCATGTATTGTATTAAAACTGGATTTTTTTTTTGTGTCTACCCAAATCTCTATTCCTGCGAGATACCATGGACCCCTTTCCATTTTTTTTCTGAATTTATTGTTTCAAATCTCAATTTTATGTAATACATAACAATTTAATTACCTTCAATTTATTCATACTCTTTAAAAAATTCATTAAATCAATCATTACCTTTAATCTCCCTTTTAATTATGTAGTTTTACTTTAAAAAAGAATTCAGTTTTAAAATCAAAATACATTATATAATTTTACATTTGTAAATTATATCATGTATTGTTTTAAAACTGGATTTTTTTTTTGTGTCTACCCAAATCTCTTTTCCTGCGGGATACCATGGACCCCTTTTCATTTTTTTTCTGAATTTTTTGTTTTAAATCTCAATTTTATGTAATACATAACAATTTAATAACCTTCAATTTATTCATACTCATAATAAAATTTTTTAACTTAATTATTTCCTTTGATCTCTCTTTTAATAAATTAGTTTTAGTTTAAAAAAAAATTCAGTTTTAATATTAAAATACATTATATAATTTTACATTTGTAAATTATATCATGTATTGTATTTAAACTGGATTTTTTTTTGTGTCTACCCAAATCTCTATTCCTGCGGGATACCATGGACCCCATTCCATTTTTTTTCTGAAATTTTTGTTTAAACTCTCAATTTTATGTAATACATAACAATTTAAATATCTTCAATTTATTCATACTCATTATATAATTTTTTAACTTAATTATTTCCATTAATCTCCCTTTTAATAAATTAGTTTTAGTTTAAAAAAAAATTCAGTTTTAATATTTCAACACATTATATAATTTGAAATATTTAAATTATATCATGTATTGTATTAAATTTGGACTTTTTTTTTTGTGTCTACCCAAATCTCTTTTCCTGCGGGATACCATGGACCCCTTTTCATTTTTTTTCTGAATTTTTTGTTTCAAATCTCAATTTTATGTAATACATAACAATTTAATTACCTTCAATTTATTCATACTCATAATAAAATTTTTTAACTTAATTATTTCCTTTGATCTCTCTTTTAATAAAGTAGTTTTAGTTTAAAAAAAAATTCAGTTTTAAAATTAAAATACATTATATGATTTGAAATATTTAAATAATATCATGTATTATTTTAAAACTGGATTTTTTTTTTGTGTCTACCCAAATCTCTATTCCTGCGGGATACCATGGACCCCATTCCATTTTTTTTCTGAAATTTTTGTTTAAACTCTCAATTTTATGTAATACATAACAATTTAAATATCTTCAATTTATTCATACTCTTTAATAAATTCATTAAATCAATCATTTCCTTTAATCTCCTTTTTAATTATGTAGTTTTACTTTAAAAAAAAATTCAGTTTTAATATTAAAATACATTATATAATTTTACATTTGTAAATTATATCATGTATTGTATTAAAACTGGATTTTTTTTTTGTGTCTACCCAAATCTCTATTCCTGCGGGATACCATGGACCCCTTTCCATTTTTTTCTGAATTTTTTGTTTAAACTCTCAATTTTATGTAATACATAACAATTTAATAACCTTCAATTTATTCATACTCATAATACAATTTTTTAACTTAATTATTTCCTTTGATCTCTCTTTTAATAAAGTAGTTTTAGTTTAAAAAAAAATTCAGTTTTAAAATTAAAATACATTATATAATTTTACATTTGTAAATTATATCATGTATTATTTTAAAACTGGATTTTTTTTTGTGTCTACTCAAATCTCTATTCCTGCGGGATACCATGGACCCCTTTCCATTTTTTTTCTGAAATTTTTGTTTAAACTCTCAATTTTATGTAATACATAACAATTTAAATATCTTCAATTCATTCATACTCTTTAAAAAATTCATTAAATCAATCATTACCTTTAATCTCCCTTTTAATTATGTAGTTTTACTTTAAAAAAGAATTCAGTTTTAAAATCAAAATACATTATATAATTTTACATTTGTAAATTATATCATGTATTGTTTTAAAACTGGATTTTTTTTTTGTGTCTACCCAAATCTCTTTTCCTGCGGGATACCATGGACCCCTTTTCATTTTTTTTCTGAATTTTTTGTTTTAAATCTCAATTTTATGTAATACATAACAATTTAATAACCTTCAATTTATTCATACTCATAATAAAATTTTTTAACTTAATTATTTCCTTTGATCTCTCTTTTAATAAATTAGTTTTAGTTTAAAAAAAAATTCAGTTTTAATATTACAATACATTATATAATTTGAAATATTTAAATAATATCATGTATTATTTTAAAACTGGATTTTTTTTTTGTGTCTACCCTAATCTCTATTCCTGCGGGATACCATGGACCCCTTTCCATTTTTTTTCTGAAATTTTTGTTTAAACTCTCAATTTTATGTAATACATAACAATTTAAATATCTTCAATTTATTCATACTCTTTAATAAATTCATTAAATCAATCATTTCCTTTAATCTCCTTTTTAATTATGTAGTTTTACTTTAAAAAAAAATTCAGTTTTAATATTAAAATACATTATATAATTTTACATTTGTAAATTATATCATGTATTTTATTAAAACTGGATTTTTTTTTTGTGTCTACCCAAATCTCTATTCCTGCGAGATACCATGGACCCCTTTCCATTTTTTTTCTGAATTTATTGTTTCAAATCTCAATTTTATGTAATACATAACAATTTAATTACCTTCAATTTATTCATACTCTTTAAAAAATTCAATAAATCAATCATTTCCTATAATCTCCTTTTTAATTATAAGTTTTACTTTAAAAAAAAATGCTGTTTTAAAATTAAAATACATTATATAATTTTACATTTGTAAATTATATCATGTATTATTTTAAAACTGGATTTTTTTTTGTGTCTACTCAAATCTCTATTCCTGCGGGATACCATGGACCCCTTTCCATTTTTTTTCTGAAATTTTTGTTTAAACTCTCAATTTTATGTAATACATAATAATTTAAATATCTTCAATTTATTCATACTCTTTAATAAATTCATTAAATCAATCATTTCCTTTAATCTCCTTTTTAATTATGTAGTTTTACTTTAAAAAAAAATTCAGTTTTAATATTAAAAAAAATTATATAATTTTACATTTGTAAATTATATCATGTATTGTATTAAAACTGGATTTTTTTTTTGTGTCTACCCAAATCTCTATTCCTGCGAGATACCATGGACCCCTTTCCATTTTTTTTCTGAATTTATTGTTTCAAATCTCAATTTTATGTAATACATAACAATTTAATTACCTTCAATTTATTCATACTCTTTAAAAAATTCAATAAATCAATCATTTCCTATAATCTCCTTTTTAATTATAAGATTTACTTTAAAAAAAAAATGCAGTTTTAAAATTAAAATACATTATATAATTTTACATTTGTAAATTATATCATGTATTATTTTAAAATTGGATTTTTTTTTGTGTCTACTCAAATCTCTATTCCTGCGGGATACCATGGACCCCTTTCCATTTTTTTTCTGAAATTTTTGTTTAAACTCTCAATTTTATGTAATACATAACAATTTAAATATCTTCAATTTATTCATACTCTTTAAAAAA